>OZ026627.1:48423807-48586807 GCA_964020975.1 Hermodice carunculata
GACTTTAAGATAAAACCTAAAGTGTACTCATACCAAAAAATCGACCAGTATTTTTCATGATTTTCTTGTACATATGTGTGACACTTGGGCTTCCATCTGGATGCAGAAGGTTAAAGGGTTAAACAAATAATATTTGGAGATACGTTTACGAGCATATGTTTGATTTTCCACCAAACCCACGGCGGTTATCAGTCCTGTGAAAAAAGTATTTTTTTGAGATTATGCAGCTGGAATTTGTTAATGGTGCAGAGTGGCCACATCTGTTTACACAACCCGGCGAACCACATCCCGATGTACATCAAAAACACAGCGCTCGCCCACGGATACATTTTAAACAATGTTGCAATTTTGAATCTGCTGGGAAAGTCCCTCTCCATGATGGAGATTCGGCAGATTGTAACACCGCGCATTTTCTCCATATGCTGCGATTAAAGTGTCACATTTGAGAAACAGTTATAGTAACTGTGAGTTCTTTTAGGCAAGGTTTGAATGAATGGAGTCAACAATTCCCCCGGCGAACTTTGGCGCAATATACTCAAAGCGCGCCGAGGAAAGTTGTTGACTTCCATCATTCTTGTGGTGTCTGCTCTCATATGATGACCGTCGGCATGTTTCCACTTAAATGAAAGGTCATTTATGAATTTGGTATTGTTATACTGGTTCGGAGAAAATCGACATTTGTCGCAACTGACCATGAAAAGGTTAAGTACTCACCACAATGGATTTTACTTTGGAACAAACTTGACATGAACATGGAATAAGCTGGTAGCTTTCCATCAACCTCTTACAGTTATGAAGTGTATCTGTTTGTCAGATTTTACAAAATAGGCGGTCATAATCTTACCTTTGTATGTTAAGCATTGATCCTCTCTCTCTCTCTCTCTCTCTCTCTCTCTCTCTCTCTCTCTCTCTCTCTCTCTCTCTCTCTCTCTCACACACACACACACACACACACACACACACGCGCGCACATACCAGTATATCTTCCTTATTTATTGTATACTTTATGGACAGCCAGGCATAAGTACACACACACACACACACACACACACACACACACACACACACACACACACACACACACATGTATATACATACATACATACATACATACATACATTTGCATGTACCCCTACACATACACATACACAGACACACGCATATATATATATATATATATATATATATATATATATATATATATATATATATATATATATATATATATATATATATATATATATATATATATATATATATATATATGTATGTTTATACAACATTTACACCACTTGTTCAATTGTTTAATTGTAAAATATTATATCATTCACAATTATACTATCCATAGGATAGTTGTACTCAATTTGCCACAATTATGAAAGAATGTGTGCTTCTAATTTTAGAACTTTTGATCCTTTGTGATCCTTAAATTGTAATTGCACATGGTGCTAGAGAAAAAAGAATCAAGGACTGAGAAGTTACGCCAATTAGCATAGTCAGAAGTTGCACTCCTTGATTTAAGAACAAGAAGATGCTCGAGTCAGCTGGACTGGCTTGGGTCTGTTAAATCATCTTAGACATACCTTTCCTTTTATCTAATAAGAGAAATGAAAGAAGTGTTTTTTACCGCGGTGAACATAAACATTTCAACATGACTGTAACAATAAAAGAAGTTGATGCACATTTAATCCATCAACTGTGGCCACTTTGTTCTTGTCCTTTTATTTGTACACAGCCTTTATCTTTGGTCTAATCTGAAGGTGTCTTTACGACTCGTGCAAAGCATCTGGCGCGGGGGTAATGCCAGATGACGTTGACACGGCCTGGAGCTTGTGCTATGTATGCAATTAAAAAATCAAAATGTCTGATCTTTTCGGCATGTGTCTTTTTCTTTTTTGTCTTTAGCGGAGGCGTGTTCTCATTCTTGGGTAAGTAGTACGCGGAATTTCCTTGCTTATTCTGATTTTTTTTAAAGTTTCAAAACATTCAGGTCTCGCGTTAGTCGATTACCTAAATATGAAATACATTTTGCATTTCGAGAAGCACACAACTTTATTATATAGAATTAATTGCTATTGGATTAGTTGGGCTCTTATTTGTAAGCACTGGAAATAAATTTTGTGTCAGACATAATTGGAACCTACTTTCTATGACAAAGGACCTTTTATACGTTAGTGATTGCACAATGAAAAAGGCATTACCCTTTGCGAATAGTTGCAAACGGCATCCTCCCCCACATTTCCGCCCAAAAATGAAAAGGAAAATAATACAATAATCGTAAAGTAAATCGAGATCAATATCAAAATACTCAATTGTGGTGGTTTTGTCATCGCACTGGCAGATCATTTAGTTTCCACTGATTTGTATTAATCTGGCATCCTCCCCCACATTTCCGTCCAAAGTGAACAGGCAAATAATAGAACAATCATAAAATAAATCAAGATCAATATCAAAATATTCAATTGCGCTGGTTTTGTCACCGTCGTGACAGATCAATTAGTTTTCCCCGGTTTATATCAGTCTATCCATAATACGCTTGACACGCAACCCACAGAAACACTTTTTCAGTATCGATAGCTCCAGACCTGTGGTTTCGTGGATATATGAGAATTTTCTTTGATTGCATGCAAGCCTACACACAGAAAGTCATGGTAAAGCTATTCTGATCCCTGCTTATGTCACGTAATGCTACAAAACTATTTATGGACAAATGCAGACGCATGGTTTTATTTTCCTTTCCCCGCCTACACCGTTGCCCCGCACATAAGTAGTCGATGAAGGGTAAGAATGGTATTGTGTCACCAAGCAGGCAACTGCTGTAGAAAAAGAAAGGGAAACATTGACTTTTGTATACAGTTACAGAAATAGTTTTGTGGCACAGGGCCATCTCCCACGCTTGAACCTATGTGTACAACAGTCATTTTACCATATATAACACCACAGCAGCAGCCGTAGTCATGTAAAACTGGAGCCTATGCATTGTGCCAAATATCAATGCATATTCAGATGGAGAGTTCCGAAAGTACCAGAACATATGAATATATCAAAATTAATTTTCCTACTGTTTGCGCATTTTTGTTACTGCAGTTATAAGTGTCAGGTGTATAAGATATAAATCACTTAATGTCAACTTTCCTTAAACTCCCTTTTCAATAGATTCTCTAATTACATGTGTTGAAAAGTGGTGTCCGTGAATTTTTCAAATACTTGATAACATGAATCTTTCATATATACTTTACCCGGTTGTATGGACAAGATTTCTTGAGCTGTGGGATTTAAAGCTGTTTTGAGGACAACTGGCTTTTCTATGGGGAGCGTTTCGGACGTACATAGTGTTGAAATACATGCAAAGATTTCGTGACAAGTTGTTGAGCTTTCGAAATCAAATAACTTCAGAATTCACGGCAGTGTTCTTTCGTCAAACATTTAGAAGTGCATTGCCGACAAAAGAACCATTTTTGATATTTTCACGTCACAACAGAGCGTGTCAAATGTAGGGTCCGCATAGTTGAATAACCACTAAAAACGTTTCGTAACTTCTTCGAATGTACAGTCAGCCCTCTTTACAAGGACGCAGAGTCGGCCATCTTTACAATGGCCTGCAGTCAGCCCTCTTTGTTATGACACGCGTTCCCCAAATTCATTTTGCAACATTTCAGGTGAATTTTGGCTTGATGAATCGTTGGCGACATGATCATAAAAAGTGCTAACAGCACATGGAAATACTTAGAGACTGCTTTTAGCCAATTCATCTGCCAAAAAGTTTTGTTAATGTTTTGTTTGTCACAATTAACAGCATTTTCTCCCCAGATTTTGTTCACTGAATTTTGGAATAGCGCAACCCTTGGCAGAAGCAAAACATGAAAGCACAGACCTAAAAAATATTTCTGTGTGCATGAGACATTTTTGGTCCATGAGTACCAAGCATTATATACTTCAGTGAAATTAATGATAATTATTAATAACGTTATGTTTAAAAACGTTATGACAGAATTACAGCTATTACATATTCGCAATCATACGTATATCAAAAACCGTGTATATATAATTTATATATATATAAGCCGAATTACAAATTTATTTTCATGTTGTCATGAACACTACACACATCACAAGTGTCTGGAAATCAGAACAAGGTTCAGCGCAAGTTTTTATTTTTTAACACAAACTGTTTTCACTTTGCAAAGTCACTCAATGTGCAGAGCTGAAATGTGTGAAGTTACAAAGTTCATGTCGAGAGCGAGACAGTGATTTTTGGTGCCGTGACAAGTAATAAATATCAAATCCAGAAACATGTGCGACTCAACCTCTGTGTCCAATGTTGCCATACATGTACGCTTTTGGCAGCTTTTTGTTCGCAAAGCCATGCACACATTAACACAGGGTGTTCCTCATGTTCATGTTCACCAGAGATAAGTTGGTTTTAAACACCACTCATATTCAGTCTAATGATATTTATGCTTAGCGGTCTTGTATCTGATGTGTAAATCATACGGTGGTAACTTGATTCACTTTTCTTTTCTTTTTTTTTTTTTTAGGTAAATAGGACTCATTCAATAATCACACTTTTTCTGTAAGGTTTTGGCACAAAACGAAGAGGGTGCCACTTTTGTAAACACTCACGTCCTTGATCACCTTGACCATGTTCTGAGAAAAAAAATCTTAACGACCTGGGTCCGAAAGCAAACAAAAATTACTTCACTATGCAAATGGAAACGGTTGAAGTGCAAACACACCACATACCTGGTGACCAAAAACAGTGTTGCCATAATGTCCTGAAATATTGCTATACTTCATTATGGAATCACACAAGGTTCATGTTGGATCCCTTATTTTTTCATATGTAATGAAATAACTTATACCTGTCTAATAATAAGAAGGGTACGTCTCTTACTGACGAAACTTAATATGGGTTGCATAATAATAGTACTTTTCTACAGCTGAAATAGTGAATACACGTGGTTCCAAAAATATGAACTTATCCAAGCTTAAAAAACAGTATGAGTTATGTAAACTGCTCAAAGTTTGCGCAAATGTGAAGAAACCCTGCTCAACATGATTCAAATTATATTCTTCCTTTTTTCTTTTTTTAATTTGGCCATTTTGCTCAAAGACAGAAATGTCTGTGATTAAATCTTTACTCACGATGTTGTGTGTTACATTTTTGAAACAAAGTAGCCAAACTACAAGACAACAAAGTTTGGTGCACTTGTCTCAGTTGCCGTTGCGGGTAAAGTCTGACAAGCTTAAGCACGGATTTGGAAAACACACCTTTAAGCAGTTCAGTCATGACATTTATTATACAGGGTTAATGGTGAAACCAAACAGGACTTCTGCTAACTTTTTCCCTGGGTCCATATGATGGACAAAGCCCCTTACTTTATAAACCTAGGATTCTAGAAATTCGCCCCTACATCCCATCATCTCACAAGAGTTACACTGGTCCCTCTATGCGAGAAAGAATTTAGAACTGAACAAGAGTCGCCATATAAGAACTACATTATTTTTCAATTAGTTTATGCTGATCTATCAGCGGGATCCGACTGAGATGGGCGGTATTATGGTTCAATTTGTGACTCGGAGATGCAGAGTATTTTTTTTTTTTAAAACTGTCCTAAATATTGTATCACTGAAATTCCACCAGTCAAACATCCGTTCACATTTAGTAATTATTCAAACGGGGTCTTAGTTAATTTTTCTGTTAAAAATTATACCCATCCTATATTTCTATATCCAATATTAAAAAAGACTGCGACAGCTTGGAGTTTACCATTAATAACCCCGTCCCCCCAAAGATTTTTTTTTAAATCCCAAAATCCCTGTAGTGCAACTTGGTAGAGACCCACCCAAAGTGAATCTGGCCAACGGGTTTGGAGAAAAAACGAAACGTAAACTGTGGATGGACCGCGGACGAATGACATGCCAGCTGGGCTCAAAACTCAAAGGATCGCATTAACCGCGAAGCGGTCATTTCAACACAACTAAAAGCATTTTAGATTCAAACGTCTTCATGCCAGACTTAATGCTCATTTAAGTATTAACGCAAGGAACTGAATGCGTGAGTGTGTGTGAGTGTGTGTGTGTGAGTGTGTGTGTGTGTGTGTGTGTTTGTGTGTGTATGTAAGAGAGAGAGAGAGAGAGAGAGAGAGAGGAGAGAGAGAGAGAGAGAGAGAGAGAGAGAGAGAGAGAGAGAGAGAGAGAGAGAGAGAGAGAGAGAGAGAGAGAGAGAGAGAGAGAGAGAGAGAGAGAGAGAGAGAGAGAGAGAGAGAGAGAGAGAGAGAGAGAGAGAGAGAGAGAGAGAGAGAGAGAGAGAGAGAGAGAGGGTTTCATGTGTAGCCAAGCCATTTTGACATATAATCCTATTTGCCGACATTATTTAATCATCAAGAGGTGCAGGAAATTGTACGATCATACAAGCTTAAGAAACATATATTTCATACTAATATTTTCATGTGATAGTTTCTAATTTCTAAGCTTCGGTGCATAAAAGGAGAAATGCCCTTTTGGCGTATCGTGCTGAATTAAAGGACAATATGCACTTGTTCATTACTTTCATATTGATCTTTTTGGCCAATCAACAATACGGTCTGTGGTTGGTTTATTACCAAACGTCACTGCTGGGTCTTTGTATATCTTCGAATCAATTTGTATTTAGCATAAACTTGATGTATCAAGTCCATAGATAAAAGGCACAACAATCACTTTACTAGTTGAGAATATTTATAGTTGCGAAGCTTAGGATGTACTTTTGGGCACGAAATAGATTTGAACCAAGTGATGAAATCAGCCACTCCTTGACGTCTATTAGGGCTGTCCAAACAGGAGAGCAACAGTTCTACATCTTCCATTTATTTCTTACAAAAAAAGGAAGAAAAATTAAATAATTAAATCAAACAAAACCAAAACTTAGAAAAAAGTCTAGTCTCTTTAGGCTTCATGTCCAATTCAGTCACCGTCTATGTCTAAGCTTCTATCTTCATTAATCACTATCATCACGTTTGGTGCACAATCTTCTAAATAGTCAAGGCTCCAACGGCCAAATAAATTCATCAACAGGTCGAGCGGAATTCCATTAACCATTTTTCGCAGCCTTACACTCGTGGACACGCTTTTTTGCCTTTACCTTATAAATGGAAATTACACGTGAATTTTAAATAATGTGAGAACGTGTGATGGTACCAAATAAACAAATAAATTATGTAACACAATTTCTTGCTTATACTAGCAAGACATGCTGACATAATATGAACTAGTATATGTACAAATATATACGGACAAATATCAAAATTAAAGTTCCGGCTTACCTTGCGAAAAGGATTCCATATATATATAAATATATATATGGTTAGATATATATATATATATATATATATGTATATATATATATATATATATATATATATATATATATATATATATATATATATATAACTATTGAGTTGTGTTATTAAATTTGTTGTTTTACTTAAATTGAAACCGTACCTTGTTACATAATTATCGAAGTAACAGACCAGACCCACAAGCAAAACCCTTTCCCTAGCTGTGGTGAATACATCTAAATATTGATAAAATGATGCAAATGGGTGTTTTAATTGAAATAGGTGGGACCTTTTAATGTTACTATACACGTGTTTTTTTCTCCTTTATTACATCAATTAAAATCCTTGCTGTAGACTGCATCAATCAAAGCAAAACAGCCCATGCAGCTGTCTGCCAAATATTATGAATTATAAGAGGTGAAAGAGGCGAAGGAAAATAATTAAGGATTTAGGGGTGAATTCACATTGTCTGATTATAAAGAACCACAAAATGACATCCTGTTCTGACACTCATGCATTACCAGATGAACTGCAAACAACCCTGCACCCCTTTGCTTATATCATGCACCCCCTCCCGATCAGAAACCTCTAAAATATAGCGCATCATTGCAAAATACGATCTTAAGAGCCAAAACCACTAACAGGCTAGACTGTTTGAAATGGTAGTCTGGTTCATGGTTTTAAAGTAGGCTAGAAAACACATTGGTTTTAGATAGGTCTACGTGGAACAGTGGCCAGCGTGACTCAAAAACACTTTAGTTACGTGGTAAAGCTGGACGTACGAACATGAAAAGAAAACCACCATGAATTCCACAAGGACAGCATGATCAAAATTGTCAACTATCATGCTCATATGGAACATTGCCCACTCTTCAAATTTAGATATGCTACAAATATGTTTCATGTAAGAGGAGTACTGACCAAAACACATGGCACGACATGATAAAAGAGTAGGACATTGACCAATCATATGGCATTACCAAAATAGGCATACAATCACGCAAGCGTAGAACATTAACCAATGATATTGCAAACTGTGACAAAAATAAGCCGACAATCGTATAAGTATAGAGCAATAAAAATATTGGTAGAGCATTAAACAATAGAGCAAAAACACGTGGCCAAGAGCAGCAAATGTTGAGCACGGCCTTCATGTACAATGAGGGCACCTCCCCCCTCCCAGTTTAGGCAGCATTAGAAGGGGGGTAAGGGGGGGATTCAGTACGCTGGTACAGGTAATTATTTTTCTAGAGTACGTAATACGGGAAATAAAAATCTTTCAAAATTTTGGATAGTACGAAGTACGTAAAATAAGAGGGATTCCAGTAAGCAAGTACGGTAAATAAAAAGCCCCAGTACGCCAGTAAGGGAAACCCCTTTCCCAACCTCAGCATTGGGCTCACTTGAATGTACCCATAACTAAATACAATGGAAAGTGTCAACTAATCAAAAATATGAACCAATAAAATTGTAATTCTGTCAGATTCAAGGTATGTCAAAATAATCATCAACTAGTGTGTACGGAGTCCTCAAGCTGCAAAGTCAGCGACACACACACACACACACACACACACACACACACACACACACCCATCTGAAGGGGGAGGAGGATCATGACTGAAACTATCTTAGTACTGTGATGAAAATGTACAAACGGGAACAGGTTTTTACGCAGTTCGAATCATTGCATCCTCTACCAAAAAGTTCATTGCAAAATCACAACAGCTCTCTATTTGCTCATTTCAGAACTTCCAGATGTGTCTAAAATGCACAAACCCTATTGGATCATTCCAGCGAAAATAGACTGGAAAGGCCGGACAGACCCTGATTGGAGATATCGATGATATCTAACATTGCCAATTATCCTAAACACAGAAATTACGTCTTTGAAGGGCTATGACTGGCATGAGATTGTACTGCAGCATTAGCCAGCGTTATATAAAAGGAAGAAGTTGGCAAACAGGTACAAGATACGATATTTGTGAAAGTCAGCCGCCAATATGCTGTGCAGTACTTCCCGAAACTAAGATTTATCGTCATGATTTTACAACCAGCATCTTCATGGGTAAAAGTGGAAGAGGGAACTACAGTGAACGTCTGCATTAAGACCACTCATTGGACGGATAAACGTAGGTCTTAATAAGGGTATGGTCTCAATATGGAAAGCAAAATGTTAAAAGCAAACATGGGACTGTCGAATGGTGGGTCTAACAGGGTATGGTCAACAAGGATATTTTGCTGTATATTTGAATAAAGGTGTCATGATATTAGCCAGGCCTCTGCCAAACAAAGAGCACCAAACAGGCAGATATTATTTTCCAGGGGATTGCAATTCGGCTCCTTCATAACTGGAATAATATACACTGACTATCTATTGTGAATATTTGCTCAGCTCATGGTGGCAAACCCCGTAATGCGAAATCCTCATATGAAGTCCCAATGGATTTCATCATTTTTATTATAATCCCCGTTTCAACGCGCCTGTAAAATTGGATTATAATTTGAATTTTAAACTCCAAACACCCTAAAAAATACCCCCCCCCAAAGCAAACAAACAAAAACAAAACAAAACAAAAAAGCACCCCACCCCCCGCAGTGTCCCCGAATCCACGGGATTACCTGCACTTACCAATACTTGAAGGGTAATGAGGCACGTTGAAATTGAAAGGACATGGCCCATGGCGATTGCTGTTATCGAAAGTTTGGCAGAATTTTCAGTTTCTATGCATTGACTAGGGAAAGATTGGAGGAAATATAAATATATGTAATCATGGTATCTCTCGTAATGGTTTATATTGCGGCATCTGTATCCGAAACTGATTTATACCTGATGAGAAATTATGGCCTGGAAAAGGGTAGTGTAAAAGTCAGTACATGGGATATGATGATCAAAGTTAATCTTATACACTTTTTGTAACTAGAATGGTTTGCTTGAGAGCAGTTTAAGGAGGATTCAAATTGAGTTTGTGTCATCATATACCTGCACATATACAGCACTCTTAAAATAAACACCTTGTGTAAATTATTTTACATCTTTGTCAAGATAAGTCCAAACCTATATTCTTCGAATGGGAAAATAAAATATCACGAATTTTATTCAGAATGTTAGTGATATGATTTGAACAGCAACAAGTAATAAGATTATTTCAGGTGTTATAGTAAGATTCAATAAAGCCCAGATGGCAACAAAACGCAAAAAAGAAAAAGAAAAGAAAAGAAAAAATTGAGCATGGGAAGTAGCATGGTGTAGATTACAAGTTACATGTAGCGATATAAATTTAAAACTCGGAATGAGCACTGGGTATTTTCATATAATATCTAATTCCCGCGGGCCCCGTATATCACTTATAAATGGTTACTCTAATGAGGCACATTATGGCCAGATTCCAATGAATAATGCATTCTAATAGGAGAGGTCACAATTACCAATTATCTGTGTATTCAGCTGAATACACAATCCAATACACAGAATTATTCAGGCTAGAGATGTGTATTCCCATTGGATTGCATGTTAAATTAACCTCAAATTAAAAGATTACTTTTGTAACTGCAAGAATAAAATTTATGTAAACATTTGAGCTTTGTACATTATTTTACCACACAAATTTGGCTGTTTCTGCAACGAGTTGTTCATAAGTTATTAAGCTGTAAATTACGATAAATAGTAATGGAAACACACCAGTCTAGCCCTGAATGACTAAAATGCCCTCTACAGGAGAGCAGTAGAAGCTTCTGTTCTTACTCTCCCCTATTTTGCACCAGGTGTGTCACTACAACCGTGAGCCCCCAACTGAGAAAATGATTCGTTGTATCATATTAATTAGCATGAGTAGGTTCCTTATATCACTTATAATTGGTCACACTAATAAGGCACATCAGGACCATATTCTAATGAACAATGCATTCTAATTGTGCACCAGATGTGCAACAGCGACCATGAGGCCCCCAACTGAGAAAATGACTCTCCTTATCAGCTTTACGAGCATGAGTAAACAATTTTAAACAACAGAGATCACAGAGTAAGGCACGTCTAAGAGAAGTCAAAATAATACCTTCAATGTCAAGCCGCAAGCAACGGGAGAGGTCACAATTAGCACTGTTTTATATATATGTGTATATGTATGTATGTATGTATGTATGTATGTATGTATATATATATATATATATATATATATATATATATATATATATATATATATATATATATATATAATCGGTCGAATATACAACACAATGCTCAAAATGTATGGGAGCTAGAGGCGTGTATTCTCATCGCATTTAATGTTAAAGTGATATTCAATAATGTGGTCATTCTGCTGAGGTGTTAAAATTTAGATGAGCAGTTCAGCTATGCACAAAGTTTTACCTTCAGGACCTTGATGTTTCTGAAGGAAGAGGTTTTTAAGTTTCTTAAGTACAAATACAATAGAAGGAAACGTGGATACACAAACGTAGGCGTCCTTCCTACCAAATCCTCTAATAAGAACCCGAATAAACAAATTGATTTTGACCTTAGCTATTCAAATGAGACAAAATCCCGGTCACCGAATCGAATCCGTGTCTTAAATTTTCGTACAAATATGCTCACTTTTATGTCCTTTCTTCTAGATTCTTCTCAGATTTATTCAATTGCATGCAAAAATAGCCTTTTCTAATTTTCCGAATACCTCCATGACGATCCCATACATAAGATATATGAGTTACATAACAGATAATCTACCAGAAATTCAACCTTTGTATACCCGGAAGTCATGCCTGGGACGAAGACGAGAACGTCCGCTCTTCCCAGTATTTGAATTTCATTCTCAGAAAGGTCAGCTTATGACATCCTATTAACCCTTTCAGTGCTATATTTGAAAGCTGTTGACCCGGACGACACAATTAATTCTATGTAACTGCTGGCATGCTGGTACTTGAATGTCAGATGTTTTTAGAAGGAATATAATCCAGCACCCTCATCATAATGCAGGGCAGGCCGTTTTCAATGGTTTGACTTAAGTTGCCGTTGCCCCTAAAGAGTTAGTTCTCCGTATCTCAGTCTTGTATCGTCTACCACCGACCAACCTACGCCGATGCATGGTACTATACTTCGACGTATGCCTTTGCAAATGACCCCCAATATTAATGCATGATGCTACCATTTTGATGCACACTTTGCGAATGACGCCCGTACCACTACACAAGGCTATCATTATGATGCACCCTTTGCGAATGACGCGCACACCAATACATGATGCTATCATTTTTATGCACGCTTAGCAAATAACCTGCATGCAATGCATGATGCTACTATCACTGTGTTGTTCACTCGTGATGCCCGCAGACAATACATGATGATGTCACGTTGGCGCCAAATGCACCCAACAACCCCGAAATACCACAGAAACTTTGCCTCAAATCTTAAGCTGTACTAGGATAATTTACATATTTTTTTTAGTTGTACTAGGACCATCGACTGATGTGCTTGCTGGGGACTTAGTATTCCAGCGAAAGTGAGCAGTTACATAGCACTACATCGATGCATCGTAATTTTTACAGATCTTCACAATGAAAAACAGAAATAGTCATACAGTTTAGTGGCCTCCTTTCTCTTCGATGTAAAATCATGCAGCGGAGCATCACCTGTGTTTCTTCCTGTTATGTCTGACAAAATAGAAATGATCTATCCTCTGAATTATTTGTAATAAACAGCAACCCTTTGGTTTCTCTACCATTTTGCATCCCAGATTGGTTTATCCATTTGTTTTCCGTCTCAATTGCTTTAATATTTGTCTTCAAATAACCTGCTTAGATTATTTTAGAGCAAATGCAAAAGTGCACCCCTGGTACAACGATATTACCGAAAAAGAGTTTCCTCGCGAATTCTCTAGACGCCAAGCGCTCCTTGCAGCTAAAGCAAAATGTTGCCTGAACTTTATATTGGGCTCCAAGCAAGCGAAAAGAACTTATGCGTCAGCTTCACTTTAGGCTCCAAGCAGATGATGGTAGCTGTTGCCTCAACTTTATATTGGGTCCCGATCGGGAAACGCAAACTGTTGACTCAGCCTTATATCAGGCCGATCCGAGAGCGCATAACTAGCTTTATATTGAGCTGGTTAGAGAGGGCTATATTTGGCCGGTTACAGAGGGTATAACGGCTTTATTTCCGCAGGATTTACTTACCCTAGATTACCAGAGCGTAAGTGGGAGTAGATACCTAAGACGTCCCTGCAAACTCATAAACGAGTTTGTTGTGTGTGCCCTTGACAGTGAAGTGACCCTCGACCCCTCCCAGTGAAGTGACCCTTGACCCTTCAAACTATTTAAAAAGGTTTGGTTCTGTGCAAATGTATAGAAATCACTGGAGAAACGCATTTAACACTTTCTAGTTCAAAATGGTTGTCAGCGCCTGGCAGTTTTCATTGTCATCGGATTCTTTTTGGGGGGAAACAATCATGTACTTCTTCGCGCAAAAAAAAATACTTCGAAGTTGTATAGTAGACCTACCAAGGCAACGTGACTTGGACAATATTTTATGAACCTGGTCCGGGAATATACAGAAAATCTCTAGCCTCCAATGAGAGTTAAATACAGATTAATGTCAAATAACAAATGAGGATACTATGTGTGCATGTAAAATTTTTTTAGTCTTTGTTTTCAGAAAATACGCCCAATGTAACTCTATGCTTGTGACCATGTCGAAATCAAGAAGCCATTCTGAGCACTTGACTTACACAGGTCTGATTTTTGTGAGAATGCCAATAATTGCATACCAGGTGCTGTACCGACACGCCAGCGGCAACACAATTTCCAGAATGCCTTATTTATGTAATCTAGCTTTCACCTGAAAGATGGCTCCAATTACTTGTATACATTAGCACATTCATCGACATTGTTGCAAGATGGCGTCTCCTTCGGCCTCTTTCTTAATATTCCGCTGCAGCAAAACTGTTTCGTCTCTTGGGGTACCTCCTTGGAAATTGATTCCTAGACATAGGTTTTCTCAGTGAGTTTTTTGAGCAGACCTCCCATGATGCACCAACAAGTCAACCAACTGCTGTCAAGATGATATGTATATTTAGAGTCAATGTGCAGTAGAATCTCTAATCAAGATCAGGCCTGTAATGGGACAATTTCTATATCAAGATCACTGGCTTGCAGCCCTTCTCTATGTATGCTTAAAGCCGAAGGAAAGTCATGTCACTTTTTACATCCCATACACTACGTCACTTCCGCTTTCTCTGGGCTCTCAATATATCAGCGACGAAGCTTTCAGGCAGAGCAGTGATAGCAGCTCATTTTATCGCTCATTTCAGAAGATAATCATACTTTTCTTTTGACAATAATGTTTCTAAAGATGTCCTCTTTTGAAACACGTGAAGAAAGAAGCTACTTTTCCTTCGGCTTTAATTAAATTATATCCAATTTTAAGTATCTTAGGCGGTCTTAAAAGGGAAGTTCCCGTTTATATTTCCCTTTCTGTTTCTGTGCTCTTTTTCTCCACATTTTTCCTCCATGCCCCTCTTTACCTCTCCCCTGGTTATGTATGTATGTATGTATGTATGTATGTATGTATGTATGTATGTATGTATGTATGTATCTATCTATACATCGATAGAGATACTGTTTGAATTAGCGTCACCCTTCTATAAAAGATAAGACGTAAAACACTGTTTTAACAGTTCGCAGTTCAAATGTCTGATAAAGATCCATGAGACAATAAGGTTAAACGCATCTTATCACAAGGTGTATAATTAGCACGTTATTTAACCGTTCAGACGATGACGACAAATACGAAAGGTTCAAAATGACCATCAAATTCTGCATCCTTGAATACGCTTGCAGAAAACAAAATGCAACCATGGGCAGGAATGCCATATGTCATCTCCTGTGTTTTGTTTATATGACGAAACTTTCTATTATTCCATGTATGTTTCAAGTACAAACTGAAAAGAAGATCTACCAGTATATTGTACGACTCATATGCTTTACAACCTTTGCACGCCCTTGGTGCCCGAAGCTCAGTAACGTAGTTAGGTTAATCTGTCACTCTTATCTTAGAAGGGCTAAAGGATATTGGACAAGCAATGATTTGCCAAGTGTCTCGGGTAAGGGAAGAACACCTGCAGACAGCCGGACCTCTCTCAATGTGATTGACAGGAGAAGGGAGCCTATCTGCTTAAATAAACCAGGTTTTATCACGACATGCCCCAGAAGAACTAAACACCCATTCATCACTTGGTGCATGGACAAATACGACCCCGAAAAATGACCCATTTAATGGTCTGCCTTCAGGCATAGTCCTATGTTCCTTTTCTGTGTATACATATCTGTGCAATTGGACCTGTGTAGAATCTTTTTCCTTGTTATCTGATAGGCTGGCGTGTTATGAATGAAAGAATACACGTATACAAGAGTGTAAATCCTACACACAAGGGACCTTTGGTAGTGTTTTTAAGGTACTTGTAACCTGTTATGAGGCCAAAACGTGCAGAATAGGTCGGGATGACACAGTGTCCATCCACACTGAATGGGGATGGAATCAAGCATGAATGTTATGTTCCTGTATTCTTGTCTATTATAGAACCATTACTTTTTAATTTCAGTCGCTTTCATACAGTTTTTAACAGAGAGACAGATATAAAGCGCACGGAATACATTATGATGCAATGAGGAATGGTTTAGGAAAGCCCAGAGCAAAGAGGATGTGTCTATTGAAATAACCACGACTGACTGGGCATCGAGTTCTGCCATGGAACGCAGTTTCAATCAAACGAGTGGAGGCAATGCATTCCTCTTCAGACCTTATTGTCCTACTTTTCAAACTTGTCTGAATAAATTTCGGTCTGTCAGTTCCTTCACCTGTCGCTGCGTCATTGCAAATCATGGCTTTAATCGGAGATGATTGGAGAAAAGTTGCTGGTAAGGATGTTCACAATCTTTTGTATGGATCCTTTTGCCATATGGGAGCCCGTACTGTGGATATAACAAAAGAATGTTCTGTGGGACATACGAAGATCAGACATGTGTAATATTTATAGTCGATTGGCATATGTGACTTAATGCATTGCAGGTGGTGGCAATGAATATGAAACCATGATCATCAGACACATTCTTTCCTGCTTTTTGAAGGGGTTTTCATCAAGAAATAACAAAACAAGCCATATACGGCGATGCGAAAGGTAAAGAATAGAAATACTTACCGGGTAACTTAAAGACCATTACAAACAAGCAGGCTGTACCAGAAATGGCCTAAAAATCTCCTGGACGGCTTTATTCCAAACCATTTTCTTATTTCTAAAAAGTCATGGGTTCATTCTGACGTAATTCCGGGTTTTGTTTACATTGCCCAGCTGGCCTATCGGGCCAGTCACCATGTGCCTATGTTGGTATGGCACGGTATGAGGTGTCACAGGCCGGTATAGCACATGTCTGTCATGTTTGTAAACAATCCTCCATCACAGACTGTCGGCTTTTTTGACGACACTGAGGTCGCCTTCAATCTCCTCGAACTTGCACATATTACCTGCTAGACAATTCTGGTATCAGCAGTATGCGTCCCGTTTTCCTCCAAACGTATCCTCAAAGAAGAGGTGTTTGTAAAACTGTACCAAAAATAGAGATGACTTTATTTTCTTTTAAATTCTCCCGACGTGCCACGACTTGCGTTGAGTTTGCAAAGTGGTCACATGAGACGGTTTTGAAGGCGATTTGTCCCTCCCCAAAATAAAATCGCAGAGAAAAATTATGAAATAAATTTAGGAACAACAGAAATAGCCAAGAATGCGAGACTGGCGTTCAAAACTAGGCCTCTTTTAAAAAGGAGTAAAACAAAACTTGGTCCTTTTCCAAGTGTACCTTGTTTTAAGATCAGAAGATTGGCGTGTTTTCACCCGTGTGACGTCATCCGTTCAAAAGCCTTGTCACATTTATTAATGAGAGGGGAGGATCTCCACACCTACACAGAAGGAATTCTTCCGATGTCTGGCCTTACTCCATTCTTTTATGTGACACAAATTTTGCGGCGAGTTATATGGGCCCGTTAACTCCTTCTGTGCAATAAATGATTTTATCAATGCAAACTTAGGAAAGTAAATGTTAAGTGCACACTGAAAATGTTCAATCTTCATATAAAAAGAGGTTACGTTCAGGTGCCACCAAGCTTATGTCTGACACAGGCAAAAACTACTTACCAGTACATCTGCTGCCTTACCTTAATTAGGTTGTACAAATTTGGTTCCATGGCTTGAAACGTTACTTCACGGTCTCGGTACATACAGAAACGTTGTCAAACAGTTTTCTGAGTTAGAAAAGGTGTAAAATTTTTACATCACTGGAAGTTGGAATTTAGCGGTACGTTGCTCCTCCCCCCCCCCTCCCCCCGTCCCAACAATCCTTTTCCGAGATACGGCAAATACTCCATGTTTAGATTTTGGGTATGTTTTGTGGAGCTTTTGTCAATCAAACACAAGCCTTCTTGTACATTTTCATTTGCACGCATCTTCCTAAAGTTTATCTGCAATAAAGCCATTTTTCCAGTCCAGGCTGCCTGATTACATAGCAGACGACTTTTTTTTTATATCCACACATCAACTGTTTCGTCTCGTTGATGATTTCATTTTCTCTTTGGCCACGTGAATGTAAGGTTATATCCAATAATTTGCTCCTGATGGAATGTGATTAACCGGTCACTCGAAATACTCAGGGGAAAAAACAATGGACGAGTTTCAGTAAAATCCAGAAGTTGGTTTCACATCCTGTTCCTTGCTTGGGAAGTCTTCGTATGTGTTCACCTCTCGACAACCAGTGAGGTTTTGTTGCTAAAAGTGCGTGGTTCACAAGATATGGAGACAGCTTCTGCGAAAACCTGACTTTGTAAGCTTTCAAGGCTTTGTTGATTATGAAGAGCACAGAATCGACCAAGAACTTTACCGGGCCATGCTTTTTGTATCGCTTAGAGAAGAGCCGCTTGCTGCAGGGTGGTCCGCGTCTCGACCGCATAGTGCCTACTTGATTAGCAAAGGTGTTTGCTTTTGTACCAGTGTTTTGTGGCGAATGGCGGCTTTCTCAATAAAACTCAAAGGGAACTTGATGAGACAGCTACAGATGAAACGGCCATAAGTTGGAGTGCTAGTTGGAGTGCTTGTCTGAAAGAAGAAAGCGAATGAAATTAAAGTTTACGCACAGTCCAAGCCTAGGGGGAAGAACCACAGATGTCATATGTCGTCCATCGGTATTTATATCAGAACAGGTAGAACCTTTCAGTCGGGGTTTAAAAGCAGTAGACAACATTATTAGATGCTTTTGACAGATCTACCAAGCATACCGAGGTCGTCGCTGGTGACTGAAGCATAATACAATGACACCATGAGAATTCGTTCATAAATATAGCGCAACATAATACTGTAAATTCACTGTAATTTTACTTTCACATATTTCGCCTACTGCACTAACCCGCGAAAATAAAAGCACAATGAAAAAGCATTTTAGCCTTGGTATATCAGGAACTGCGTCTAAAATAATGAAATAAAAAATTCAGTAAAACGCCCGAAATGCAAAACCGTGAAAATTTAAGCACTCGAAAATAAGTACAATTACATTCCCCAGACGTCATTGCTCATAAACCTACCACAAGCATGACAGGAAATACAGCTGCCTTCATACTTGCCTTCAAAATACCAATCGTGTGTCAAGAATTTTATTAGTATATTCCGTTTTGGATATATTACAGTGTTGACAATATATAATATACTGTTGGTCTGAAGTTGTATTTGACGATATAATACAACCTCTCGGCACCCCGTGGAGTATCCATTATGTCCTATATTCCCATGTTACGGAACATCTCCATAATTTATGCAGTGTTTTATGATCCTATGTTACATGATTTTCAAAAATTTTAAACAGTATTCGCTTAATCTTATAATGGAAGCTTACTTAGTTATAACTTTTTTTCTGGGTCCATATGATGGACAAAGCCCCTTACTTTATAAACCTAGGATTCTAGAAATTCGCTCCTACATCCTATCATCTCACAAGAGTTACACTGGTCCCTCTATGCGAGAAAGAATTTAGAACTGAACAAGAGTCGCCATATAAGAACTACATTATTTTTCAATTAGTTTATGCTGATCTATCAGCGGGATCCGACTGAGATGGGCGGTATTATGGTTCAATTTGTGACTCGGAGATGCAGAGTAATTTTTTTTTTTAAAACTGTCCTAAATATTGTATCACTGAAATTCCACCAGTCAAACATCCTTTTACATTTAGTAATTATTCAAACGGGGTCTTAGTTAATTTTTCTGTTAAAAATTACACCCATCCTATATTTCTATATCCAATATTAAAAAAGACTGCGACAGCTTGGAGTTTACCATTAATAACCCCGTCCCCCCAAAGATTTTTTTAAAATCCCAAAATCCCTGTAGTGCAACTTGGTAGAGACCCACCCAAAGTGAATCTGGCCAACGGGTTTGGAGAAAAAACGAAATGTGAATTGTGGATGGACCGCGGACGAATGACATGCCAGCTGGGCTCAAAACTCAAAGGATCGCATTAACCGCGAAGCGGTCATTTCAACACAACTACAAGCATTTTATATTCAAACGTCTTCATGCAAGACTTTATGCTCATTTAAGTATTCCTCAAGGAACTGAATGCGTGAGTGTGTGTGTGTGTGTGTGTGTGTGTGTGTGTGTGAGAGAGAGAGAGAGAGAGAGAGAGAGAGAGAGAGAGAGAGAGAGAGAGAGAGAGAGAGAGAGAGAGAGAGAGAGAGATTGTGTACACAATTACAATTTTGAACTTTGTGGTCGTGGAAACTCCATTAGAACAGACGACATGATGATCTCAATCGTTTACTACAGATTTTATCAGCATGAACATTCCAATCGATGTGTTTATCAACGATAATTAAAAAAAAAAAGGAAATATTGATCATTTTCTTTTAACCCATGCAATCTGAATTTTTTATGAAGGGCAATGAAAACCACGTCTTGTCATAGTTATATTTTGTGATAATTTGTAAGCGTTTGGCCATTCATTTCTGTGTATAAGTTCCACATTCAAGTCACTTTTTGCATATATGTTTTTAAGTAGTGAAATAGATAGGGTAAAAGCATCTGAATCGGAATAATAATAATAATAATGATAATAATAATAATAATAATGATAATAATAATAATAATAATAATAATAATAATAATAATAATAATAATAATAATAATAATAATAATAATAATAATAATAATAATAATAATAATAATAATAATAATAATTTATTATGAAAACTTTCCCATTACAGCGGGGGCACCAACAGAACGGGGAAAAGTCCATGATGCGTCCAAAATATATTCAAATAATCAGGCATCCTTACCATGAATCAAATAATCTTCGTATGTTAAAATAAGTACAGTATCTATAAGTAATAACTTATGTCCTCCGCACCAAAACTAGAGATAAACCACTCATTGGGACAAAACTCTAGAAAGCGTAAGGACATGTACATTATATATGTTTCATATGCAATGCTGAACATATATAGCTTTGGCCTCATTATTGAGAAAAACATCAGGTATTACCAGAGTATGAATGTACAAGTCAGTTACAAAATTTTCCATCACCACTATTACATACTTCTGGAGATGTGGGTTTGTACCTGGGGGACCCCCGCAGAGTGACGGAAAGGGGGGGGGGGCACAAAACCGCGCAGACATAACAAGTACGCCACAGCGTTACCCGGCTGGGTTGGTTTGACTCCATCTGTAAGACTAAGTCAAGAGAGCACCATCGCGTGTTATTTTGTGGCACTTCCGAACTTCCCTACAAAATTGTATACCGTATATACATTGGAGGAGGTCTATTTACAAGAGGTACATGTAGAACGATCATACAATCTGTCATTCCGAGAAGTCATTAAGTGACTGTCTCCTGTAATGCCAAGCCTCAACCAAATATGGTTTACATGCTTGGTCAAATAATTCAGCAGTGTCCTGTCCAAGATCATATGCGTGCTCGTCAAGGAACCAACATGCCTTATTTTTCAGCGAGGAGGCGGAAAAACGCTGCCGTGCCTGTTTATAATTCTCATTCAGAGAGTTGATTTCCGAATTTCTATATGCCTCTAACCTGATACCATTTAGTGCTGGACAGACAAATAGAAAATGTGCTAAATCTTCTCTACAATCTTTGCATAAATGACATCTTCCGTCTCATAAACCCCATCTTTCCAGATCTTCCCCAACATCCAGACACCCAGTGCGGGCCCAAAATTTTAATCGTGCAGCAGCAAAGCTATTTACAATAAACACATAACTTTCACCGAAAAAGGACAGTTTAAACTTTTGATAACATCTTTAAGACTTTTTCAAGTCTATTTCCTGGAAAAAGTCTAATTTATATGCTTCTGACGATAATTTTAAGAAGCACCTCAGCCATTCGGGATTCCTTGATTCCTGGGCACGGTCCATAGCTACGTTATTAAAGACCTTCTGAATTCCGTCAACATGTGGCCAAATCTTTACAGGTTTGTCATCATTTCTTTGCAAAAGAGTGTCGAACATTTGCTGACATATCTGTGTGTCTGGCATCTCAAATTTCATTCTGTGGAAGCATTTAATCCTAATGCGATCCAGAATCAGTTTTAGGGGGAGCCACCCTGATTCACCAAGGGTAGCCACAGCTGCAGGTAAAGAGTTGACCTGAAGTATTGCTTTTGCTGTGGTGTATTGAATGTGTGAAGAATATGTGTATTGTTTACACATTTTGTTCACACATTATAGTTGTGTATACAGTAACATTTATGCAGATAATAGATAACAATGATTCTAAGATAGAACCCTTAGAGACCGCAGGTATGGTATTTTTATCAGCACAGGCAGATCGTCAGATTTCGAATACTCTTCTGTGTAGGAGAATCAGTCACTCTGCAGTGCGTCATGTTTCCAATAGGATATAATGATCTATTGAATCGAATTTCCTTGATGAGTCAAGAAAAATATATATTGGTATTTTAACTTTATCCATTTGTTGAATACCTTTATCGCCACGTTTTACGTCGTTAGCTATGTTGAATGGCTCTTACGACGGCCACATTGACGATTGTAAATAGTTTATAACTTTGAAAAGAATTCACATTATTGGTTGAACAAATCCAATGTAAATAACCCAAGCTCACGAACGTTATTCAAGAAAAGGCTTTAAAAAAATAATAATGAATATTCTAATGACACCAAGTTTTGGTAAGAGATAAATACAAAGAAGACACAATTGGGTGTGTTGATTCATATCTACAGCAGTATTGTTACTCTGACATTAAAAAAAGGCGATCATTATCATATTGATTTATTCCTATCGTACAATCAATTTATGATGATGAAAAAATACAAGGTGTTCATTGAAATTATCCGCCGTTTCGTATTATGAGTATAGGTAGTCTGGTACCATAAGTGTCCTTTTACATTGATTTATTGATATTACAAGACTCCAATAAACCATTAAAAGTGTTTGTGAACATGTCTGGAAGTTTCATTGTCCGTGTACCATATCATTTTAGATATCATTTCAGATTGATCGATTATATCAAGCACCGAAAAAAACACCATGTGTACATCAAAAAGGTCTGATTATATATATATATATATATATATATATATATATATATATATATATATATATATATATATATATATATATATATATATATATGTATGTATATATATATATATGTATATATATATATATATGTAAGCACACATAGTCTAACGTAATTAGTATCATTTGTATTGAGTGATAGGTATTGCCATGCCCGCAATAGATGAATCAAAAAACTTTTCTCAATATATTCCCGTTTTAATGACAGTGTCATCCGCTGTTTTAAATAAAAATTACCCTAATTAATTGATTGATCATATCAAACTCCAATGATAAAAGTACACCCAAGTGTGTTGAAAACCTCTGATTTTCTATCAACACAGATAGCCTCATATAATTAGTGTCATTTCATATTGATTGACCGATATCAAAAGTCTTGAATAAACTTTTCAACATCATTTTCAGAATATGTCCACGTTTTTTTCCTAATGACAGTATCATTGATTAATTATATCTAGCTCCCCTAAAAAAAGTCTATTTTTTCTTATCAACGCACATTGCCCAATTCTGTACGTGTCATTTACATTGACTGATGAATACTACCATCCTCCCACAAGTGACTAAAATAAAATTATTCACTGACGAGGTCCATTTTTTCAGTTTTAATATTTTCCATCAGTTTCAATACCTTTCACATTAATTACACAAGGTCCGCATGATGAAAAATATTAATATATTCATGCATTTCAGCAACCTGATCTGAGTTACTGTTGGCAAATACTAGCGTAGCAATCAATACAAATTCCCTATCATGTTGATGGACTGATATTGTCAGGCAGTTACAATGTAAAAGACAAACTGTTCATTTAATATGTGTGTTGAATACTTATGATGAATATCACGGTAGACAATGTCAAACAACAGACGTCATTTCACGTTGATGGTCGAATTTATTATAGTGCAGTAACAAAAGGAAATATAAATTTGAAAGTGTATTTTATCAGTTCTTTGCCTCCTGTTAGAGACACCGTATTCATTCCAGTTGCAGCACGCGCCCGAATCGTAGCACGCCCGCAGCTCTTCATTTGGTTGACTCGACATGTAATACTAATTTTCGTCCTTAATTATTATTCCGAACATTAATGTTTGTGGAAAAGACAGTCAGCATTGATGATAATTTTAGCTTTCCCAAAATTTACATACACTGCCATGAATATGATTCTTTTTAAATTGAGAAAACAGCAAATGTCAAGGGTCATAATCGCCGGATTTGACCCTTTTTTTTTTTTTGCTGGGGGGGGGGGGGGGCGCATTAACACGGCATGTACCATTGGAATTAATAAGGTTTTCCAACATCTTGAGCGATATTTCGCGTTGATTGATTGGTTGATTGCGCGATTGACTGATCGACTGAACGAACTGATTATGTGAGCTATCAATTATGAACGAGCGGTATCAGTTCACACTGTTTATAAATCATAACCGTGTCTACTGAATATTTTATTGTTCAATACACAAATATTGTCCAGAAATCAAGCCGTATCACAGGTAATTGTCCCCGTAAAGATATACATTGCCTATGATATTGTGTATGAGCAATCATTTTCCTTGTAAGTAAAAATGTGCACCTTTTAATATACAATTTACGTCAGTACGAAATCTTTGCCGGTATTCTTCAGTTTGCGTATGATTGGGATCATTTGCATGTATCCCATCACTACCGGTTTCAGATAATATCCATTGTGATGGGGTCGTCTCCTATCACAAATATCAGAAGAATACGCATACATTTTCCGTTCCGGTGGTGTTTGAATTGTTGGCGTTCCTCTTTGAAAGATACAACAGGAGTACCTACTCGCAAGTTTTATGCATTTACTAATAGGCAGCTATTCCAAATTGACAACAATTAACCATTGGTCTTCTAAAAAAGTAGTTTCAAAAATTCTGTCGGAAAACATGCTTATATGATGGGAGAAATCTGTTTACGAACATTGTTTGGTATATATTTTCTGTTATTGGCGTTCTCTTTGTGTTTACAAGTTCGGTTTTACGTGTGCATCAGTGTACATACAGAATTCGTGTTTCCATAAAAATTATCAAATAACAGAGATATTTTGTATGGCAGTAAAGTATATTTTCACGTGATCTTGCATTTTTTCTTGCACTTTCTCGCTTTTCCGGGAATAATATCAAAAAGAAAACTTTGTATAACACAAACCCCCCAAATCTTGTAAGTTAAGTAAACAGGGGTCTGAACATAACACTGCTGACCTCAATACAATGTGCAGTGGTGCAAATTAATGTTTCATTTTCTACAATGGCATTAAATATTGTGTTGTTATGCTCAGCCAACTGTGGAATTGTTGACGTAATCAACGGTCCACAGGAAGAAGTCTGGCCTAAATATTATACCCCTGCTTCAATTTTACAAGGGAAAAAAATACACCGATTATTTACGCCTGTCAGCAAAGGTGATAAGCTCTTTTGGAATGGTGATAGACTTGTGTATCGGTCCAGCAAAGCACTTCAGGCTAGTGTTTGTGACTGTCTGATAAAAGAAAACGACCAACTCTCTTCCTGATAAGATGGTATCCAATGAAATGAAAAATAGGCATTTTTACGCTGAACATTGAGTTATGGAGTAGAAAAATACATCTCTTATCCCAAGCTGTCCTAAAATATAATTAGCTTGAAATCAGATAAGTTTTTTTTATTCATTTTTTTTTTCAAATTTTATTTTGCATGTGACAAACATCCAGGTAAGAGCATTGTCGGGTAAACGAGTCATTAGCTTTAAATAAATTCAACATCGAACAAACATTCCCACCCTCGTTGAACTTGTCATCATTTTTATCATTAAATCTGATAAACGTTCCAGAGAAGAAATTTTAACTTTTCATTTGTACCCCTTCGGAAATAGAGACGAAGTAAGCCTGCAAATGACAAAAGGACATGCGTTTTTTTTTTTTTGTTTCTTTTTTTTTTGTTTGTTTCTTTTTTTGTTTTTTTGTTTTTTTTTTTTTGTTTTTTTTTTTTTTTTGTTTTGTTTTTGGAACTGCCTTTGGACAACAACAACTTGACAGAAGCTAGGTTCACAGTTGGTGAATTGGAAAACAATAGTGTGGGGAAATGCATTTCACAGAATTTGACCGACAGTTGGGGTACTATCGTACATTTTGGTGCTTTCTTGTACCTTATTTTCAGGCGAATGGCACCATTGCTGGTGAATTTTGAACTACTGAAAATACAAATATTGAGATACTTGACTAACAATTTTCAGTGGTCCGGAAGAGGAGAATGACATCTGCATGGGCAAGTTAACTTCTCTCAGATCCTGGATAACCTTGGCGAGGCCTGCGGGAACTAGAGCTGGTGTATTGGCATGCATATATTTCCAAATTATATATATATATATATATATATATATATATATATATATATATATATATATATATATATATATATATATATATATATATATATATATGTATATATATATATATATATATATATATATATATATGTATATATATATATATATATATCTATATATATATATCTATATATATATATATCTATATATATATATACATACATACATATATATATATATATATATATATATATATATATATATATATATATATATATATATATATATATATATATATAAACAACCAGTATTGTTAAAAAGTCATAAATGTAACTTTAATTTATTTCATCAGGAATTATAAAGGTGGTTTATTGCAATAGCCCTTTCCCACAAAAACCGAGCAAAACCGGCTGATGGTTAAATGTCGTCTGCTTCAGTGTTTTCAACTAATTTCAACAGTAATGAAAAACAATATGACTGAGAATTGTAGATGAGACCGATCAAGATCACATCTCCAGGTCAACAGCTTTCTTTTGCATGGGATGGACACTTGGTGCCCAAACCATGCCAAGGAAAACTGTTGACTCAGTTTTAATTCAAAGGATAATGTAAGGGTTAATCAACAGCTTTTCCACCTAATGCGCTGTGAGTGTGCAAAAGAAAGCAGTTGACCTAGTCCCCCAGGGAATTAAATTGTGCATTTTTATCCCGGCGGCAGTCAGCTGTTACAAGTTCCATGTACGCACACCGCTCACTTGACCGTTCTAAACTGTGAAAGTCTTGCAAGTCTGACTTGATACTTTTTGTCAACGAAAGGTGCTCTCCAGGTGATTGCTTATGCCACCGTTGTATATGTCCTCTACGACCCTGACGCACATGTGTAAGGGAGCAAAAGTGAGGAATTGAGACGAACTGGATGATATTCAACACTGCCGATCGGCGGATTGATCGACCAGGACTTAAGTGGCAGACAAAAAACACTTGAAAACCACAAACTGGCTCAGGCTTATCATTGCAGTGCTACCTGTAGAGTTGTCACAAGCCATTGAACTCTATGCTAACCCTTGATGCAACCATGCACTGGTCGTCCGCATATTTGTCACATTGGGGTCAATACGCCAAGATGATGGATTTCCTAGTACAACTAGGTGAAGGAAAACTTTCTATATCTTTCAAAGAAAAGGCATCGATTGCCCTAATGGATAAAGCATCGGATGAGGCTCCTCCTCCTTGTCTTTTGTCTTCTTTATGTATTGTGCTATCTGACGTTTACACCTCGACGCAAACAAGTAAAGGAAAGTCCCTATCGACAATTAACCCTGTTTCTCCAAAAATTCATCAAAGGCCCCTAGGTGTTAAACGTTTTTTCCTTCCTTTTTTCTTTTCCTTTTTTGAGCAGTAGAAAGCACTTTAAATAGGAAAATTGAATAGGGAAAGAAGGCTAGATAAACTCTTTTTTCAGTGAGCGCCATTAAACTGTTAATTAGACCTTAACCCTTTCCCCTTGAATTGAGACTGGGATTAAGATTAGTAACATATATATATATATATGTATATATATAATTCTTGAGGCGTAACCCGATAAACAATGGTTTATGTTCCTCAGAGTCCTGTTCTCTTTGGCGTGGGTTTGCATGTAATTTTGTTAGGTTCACTCTACAATTCTTACTCAAATTCTTTTTCGTTAGTGTTACAATTTCTTAAGAACATTAAAACAGACGGCACTTGACAACCAGCCGGTTTTAACAGTTGTTGAATATTTTAAGACAGAAAGGGCTAATCCACAGGAAATTGTGATATGTGTGTCAAAGTATACCATGTAGTTTTATAAAAATTAGAACTTATTCAGATTAAGGCACCTAAAACTACGTACACAAGTACACTCGGCGAGAAACATACAAAAATGATACATTCAAACATCATACAAATGATCACTTTTGTGTGAGAAAGACCTGTTACCACCATTAGAGCACCGCACACTTTCTGTACACAGTTTATATTTCAGAACGACTGGGACCTATGGCTAACATAAACAGTTATAATTATTACCCTCCTGTAATTTTAGGGTTACTCATGAGTGTGTGTACATGTGTAATTATGACCTTGCCGTAATTTCGGGTTACATATGTCAATATAGTTATGACCCTCCTGTAATACAGGGTGACAATTATAGGTATAAGGGTGCAATTATGACCATCAGGTAATTTTTGGGTATATGTATATATATATATATATATATATATATATATATATATATATATATATATATATATATATATATATATATATATATATACATATATATGTATATATATACATATATATGTATATACATGCATACATACATACATACATACATACATACATACATACATGCATGCATGCATGCATACATACATACATACATACATACATACATACATACATACATACATACATACATACATACATACAATTGCAACCCTACTGTGATTTACATTCACAGCGACTGAATGAGGTTTGAGCGACTAGCTTTCTGTTGTAATACGCCCAGCAAAAGGCGAAAATAATAGTGAACAACGAGGAAACTCTGTAATATACATACTACATCTGTAGTGATTTTTTTATTTCCAAAATTCTCTGACTTTAGAATATTGGTGCTACAAAATGCTGCTGGAAATCAATACTCTTTTGTGTGCATTTTAAAGAACTTCTTTCACATTAAGGTATCAAGTGATCAAACTGAAATACATCAAATTGTTAGATAATACATTATCTAATCATTAAACGTCTACACACACACACACACACACACACACACACACACACACATATATATATATATATATATATATATATATATATATATATATATATATATATATATATATATATATGTATATATATATATATATATATATATATATATATATATATATATATACTCCTGAGACCCTTAGAGGGTACATAGAGATGTTATTTAGAATAAGTCTTTCACTGCTGAATTGCTTGAAAACCTTTCTGAAGTGCAATGGAACATGTGTGGTGTGGATTGCGCCACTGGTCACACCAATCCCTGCTGGATACCGTTACAGGTGGAGACACCTGGGGAAAAACAAATTCAGTACATCTAGGTTGCCAAATGTTGTCAACAGGAAGTGGTATATCGTCTAAATTAGGCTCCCAAATACACATGGAGCAATAGTCTAATTGTAGAAACACAAATTTATTACCGAAGAATAACAGATGTACGTCATGTCTGAATAAATGGTGAAAATACTAACAAAACGCTTCACACGCAGAACAGGTCAAATTAAATCATCTACTAAGTTCACTTATATACCTATCCCAAGAACAAAGCACGTTATCTATTTTGAAAGACCACAAAGCTTTTGCCAATGCAGTCAGACCACACGAATAAGAAGGTAAAATTTGTAACAGCATTTTATAAGTATATATATATATATATATATATATATATATATATATATATATATATATATATATATATATATATAAATCTAGAGGTTCAAATATACCTTGAATAGAGGTCCTAGCAGTCTTTAGCTAAAAACATGTTCTTCATACGGATAGCTTTGTATTATAATTTGCAACGCAATACTTAGTTGTCATATGAATACTGCTTCGCGTTGAGGGACTAAAGTCCAGATGCAAATGTAAGCGTGCGGATGAAATAAGCATTACGAACTGCATATTACGTGAATATACACCTGTTGCCCAATGTTTGTGTATTGAGTCATATATAAATATACAGTCAAGTCATTGCTAATAGTTACCTCTGTTATCGGATAAAGAATCGTAAGAATCAGTCGCAGTCAATGTGAAACATGAAGTGCAAGGCTGTAGCTCAAGTGTAAAATGTCACCAGATCTAACGTTATTCAATCAAATCACTCTTGCAGTAAGTCATAATAAAATTCATCCAATTAGAAATACCTAAGCAGTCAATAAGGGAGATTTAATGTTATATGATTTCGCAACTGACGCTGATACACATTCACTGTACTTGCTTTAATTATATTTTCTCAAAAAGCTCATTGTTGAAAGATTAAAAAAAATTATGTCGTGTCCGACGTTCTTGGAATGCGGAAAAGTTTTGTCTGAGCAAGTCAACCTTGGCGTTTCTCCCACCTATTCCTCTTGAGAAAACATACCGCTTGGTCTGCTTGTGACTGGCAAGAGTTGACCAGAAATCCTTTTTATTATGTTTGTTTCAAATTAAGAAACTAAAATTATCTCCTAAATCACATTAGGCCATACAAGTCTAATGTTTACCCTAACAGAGTCTGTTGTGACAAAATACATTGTCTTCAATAGTGTTACGATCCGCATGATGACTGCAAAATTCCCCGGCTGGTGGATAAATATTTCTGTGCTGTGGCACATTAGGCGTGATCTCTGTCTGTACTCTTTTGTCTGGCATTGGGGAAGAAAGTTACACTCTCTGCAGGTTCTAATACTTGATGAAAATGAAGAGATCATGAAAATAGATTTTAGTCCGATACAAATGCGTAAAGTTGACTGATTAAGAATGTCATCCAGTTTGGATGCAAGCGGGTGGAATTCCATACAGTAGAACCTGGTTTACGTTATATGGTGTACCTTTCAACGTGTAACGATTGACAGGATTGTACAATAAATTCCGATACGTCATCTAGTTCAAACAAGTGTGGACTGGTGGTGACGTCATCCAACTCACAACCTTACCAGCAGATACTGGTAGTAACCTCGTTTCATTCAAACCGAACAACACAGCTGGTAACTTTTCCATGTGCAAAAACCATTACCTAAGGTTGGAAACCTATTCTTATTCCTACAGAAGACGTATTCATCCACGAAATGTGTCAGTTTTGTGGATATCGGAACATGAACTTGGTCAAACCCAAGTGGATTTCAATTTAGTTAAACACTTTATATTTGAAAACTGGCGGACAGTAATCCGCCATTGCCTTCTGAACTCTTTCCAGCTCAAAAGATACTGGTATCCACAGTTTTCATTTCATTTATCGTCTGCTGCTGTCTTTTCAAACGTAAGTTTTGCTCACTTTTTTACTTTTTTATAAAAAGGGGAAATTTCGCATACTAGACCGTAGCATTTGTCCAGAGCGTCCTTAGTTGTTCAGCGTACACGGAACATTCAGATGTTCAAGGGAAGTATTAAAGTGCTATAATCATCAGAATGTGATCATGCATATTGGCTCATGTGTCATAAAACCGCTTTCAAGTTCAAACTATGCTCCAAAAATAGGTCCGGTGATATAGGACAGTTATACCTGAACTAATCTTGGATTTTCAATTCTTTAGGAACAAATAAACTCGTTTCAGAGTGGTACGTTATTTGGACCTATCAAGTGTATTAATACCTTATTGGCGAATTGCCAGCCAGAAGGTTTCAGAGGTCATTACTACGATTGTGAGGTCGGGCCAGTCCAAGTCCAGGTGAAGGGTAATTACAGGCTCTAGTAACCTTTAGTGATTTACCATCGGAAAGCATTTACCCATATCTCCTTTTCCGTTATCAGAAACTAATACTGAGCAACAATTACCCAAATTACTGAGTCCATATGTCTGCATTACCACTTGCAAAACTGTGTGAGCTGTCGGGTTACGCTGATGATTCTTGTAATTACAGGGCGTAATGTGACAAAATTAATGTTATTTTTCTTCCAAGGATAAAAAATCTGAAGTGCAAATGAGATATGGGCGATTGAGATGCTGATACAAGTCAATACAATCTAATTGATAAACTTGGAAATGGTTTGACAGTGATGTCAAAGTGACACGCAAAGCAAAACATAAACGGAATCGAGGAAATAGTCTCACCTAAAAAGATTTTTCATTTTCATGCCCTCCTCTAATGTTTTTCTTTGTGATATTTCTCACTCGTAACACGTGACAATAGTCTAAGGACTCAGAACTCATGATATATGCATAACCATTCAATACATTTTCTTGTTTTCTGTGTGTGTTTGCTTTTAAAGTGACAATAGGCTACAATGTGAATCGACGGCAAAGCTATAGCCACAATGCGAATCGCTTGTACAGAGATAGCAACAATCCCATTTTGTAGTTGCGCAGAAATGCGGGTACGCGTACGCCGCCATTGACACGTCAAATTGCAGTCTGCGCCATCTGGAGATTGCCTGCAAGGCATGGTGGCTGTTGGTGGCGATTTGTGGCAAACTGTGGCGATACCTCATTAAATTCATATCCATCCGTCGCCGAGCCCTGGAGCGAGAGGTTTGCTGATTTCCGCTGAAAATCGCAAGTTTTTTTTCCAATATCAAACGTAGACAGTCAAGCTACCTAGGCACCAAATATTTCTCCGTTTATTCATCAGGTAAACTTGATAATATGATCCCTAGGCAAAGAGAGGTCATAGAACAGGTTGCATACAATTGGAAAATACATTTACACGCCTTGTGTGATAGATACGTTTCTCTTTGTTAAAAATTTAAGTTTCCTTTGGCATTACGCATTTGTGACTTGCAAAGTGACTTAGTGCTTAACACCAGGCGGCTTCTTGATTTCGCAGTGTTTTGTTTTCGGTTGACAGTTTGACCCTTCTCAAACAGACCAAAACCAGCTGGTGGTCAAATTGTGTCTGCTTTTGGTTTTGACTCAACAGTTATAACGAATTTCAACAGTATTCAAAGACAATTTGAAAGGGAATCATAAGTAACACTAATATCAAGGTACGTCTTACAGTTTTCTTTGCGTGAGTTGAGCACTCAGTGCCCAAACCACACGAAGGAATGCCGTTGATTTTGCCTTAAACTCAGTCTAATTCATGGAGGAAGGGTGAGTAGAAGGTCTCATTGTATAATTCTTCACTTTTTGTAACACGCTTCTGAAAAAAACTCAAAACTGTATGTTTCCTGGAAGGGAAGAAAAGAAAACAAAACAAACAAACAAACAAACAAATCATTACAGCATATATATTAACTGGCTTATTTTTCACGTACACAAGTTATATATATATATATATATATATATATATATATATATACATATATACAAACAGAAAAACTAACAAATCAAATAAACGAACAAACAAACAAACAAACGAACGAACAAATGAATAAATAAATTAAATAAATGATTAAATGAATAAATTGAATAAATAAATAAATAAATAAATAAATAAATAAATAAATAAATAAATAAATAAATAAATTAATAAATACATATATAAATAAATATATAAATAAAAAAATAAGTAAATAAAATAACTGAAACGAAGTGCTTCGCATGTAACACAGACTCGATAATTTTGATATCAGTAAAGAATCTGTAATATGTATTCTAGTATCATGTTGTGTTTTTGTCGTGTTAAAGCTGGTTTTACAGAAACAGTTCTAGTTTTTTAAACGTCGTCTAGGAGAATACAGTTTTTAATTTACAAGTAGAGACATTTAATTTGACATCTCTTTAACAATTAAAAAATGGAAGAAAAGCACGGCTTTACAATATATGTTTGTCCTTAATTTTGCGCCAGTACTATTAATTTAGCGATATGTGTTAGCGTTAAGGTCGATTTTTATTCCGAGAAAATTTGTTACAATGGATATGAACATAGTTTTCTCCACTTTGCGGAAACACATAGTTTTATGGGAGTTTTCCTTGACTTATTAAACAGAAGTCAAGAAAATAACTAGAAAAGATGATTTGCTGCATAGCAAATCAGCGTGTTTGTCTTCAAAGCTTATTGGTATGGCAATGTACAACTGGTCCATAACTTAGGAGAAGTTGGAATGCCATCTCTACCTATAACAGCTTTGAAGTTATTCAAGATTTAAAATTTCTAATGGTGCTACGTAGCATAATTTAAGTTGCTACAACTTTTGTTTTTAATTTATTAGGTGTGCAATGGTCAACAACCCCTAGTAAAAGTTGGAATGACATCTGTATCTTTTATAGTGTTGAAGATATTCAAGATTGAAAATTTCGAATACTGCTAATTAGCATAATTTAAATTGCTAACAACTTTTGTTATAGATTCATTACACGCGCAATGGTCAATAACCCCCTAGTAAAAAGTGGAAATGACATCCGTATCTATAAGAGTTTTGAAGATATTCAAGATTTAAAGTTTCAAATGCTGCTAATTAGCATAATTCATATTGCTACAATTTCAAACAAAAATTACATGCGTAATGGTCAATAACCCCAAGGTAGAAGTTGAAATGACATATCTATCTATAATAGTTTGGAGATATTCAAGATTTAACATTTCAAATGCTGCTAATTAGCATACTTTAAATTGCTACAACTGTTGTTTCAAATTCATTAGATGCACAATGGTCAATAACCGAACATGTAGGTAGGAAGTATACGCCACGATCTGAGCCATGGAGAGTGATTAATATAGGCTTGGCCTGCTTCGCAATCCATGTAAAAGATATAGGTCTATACTTTTAATGGTCAATAAACATCTAGAAGAAGTTGGAATGACATCTGTATCTACTGTACTTTTGAAGATTTTCAAGATTTAAAATTTCAAATGCCCCTAATTTGCATAATTTTAAACATCCTCGTTCCTCTGCATTTAAAGGCGAAACTCCTTGTATGGTGGTACAATCATGCCAACTTTTGGAGTTTCTATCTACAACAGTGTCAGAGAAAAGTGTCCGACAAATTCACTGGTAAAGATGAAAGAAAGAAAGAATTTTAGGAAAAACAGACAAATGTGTGTTGACATACACACACTTTAATGAGACCTTTTATATAGCTTCGCAACATCGCCACTTTAACACTCTTCTCACCAATGTCGAGCCAAGTCGATGGGTTCTAAATTAATAAGACGATTCTTGATTCATACTGTTTGTAATACAACCTTCTTTTCAAACACTAGCATGCCTACAGCTGCAAAGATCTTAAGCATGGTCCAGGTCGACACAATTCGTCGGCGCGCTTTGAGGGCATTGCAGCACGAAAGCTGCCGACTCAGTCTAGGCTTGACGCTGAAAGAATAAAGCATGTATTTGGTGAAAGCACAGCAGGATAGCCACTCCCTTCACCCGATGGATTTTTAAATGACCCTCTCAAAGTGATCTGTACACCTTTGCAAAATCTCTTCTCAGACTAGCTTCCCGATTAAACGTTGTCTGCTTTTCCCCAACATTCCCTGGACGTCAATTGGTTTAACCATTCCCCAACCATCTCATTTCATATAATTTGGCCAAAAGCTTTGCTTGGCGCTTTAGGCAAGCGGGGTAAAGCTGTAGACAATTCACACGTTAACTTGATGGCCTTCTCAAAACTTCGCATGAAAACGGCATCTTATAAAGAGCATGCCTTGGCTGGAATTATTGGACGCAGCCTGTAGGTGTGGCCGCAAAAGTGTTAAATCCAGGCTTGCTGAGGTATCGTTAAGCTGAAAGGCACACCACTACCTGAGTGTCTGTCTTAGCACTTTCAGTAGCGAGTTTCGACTGAGTCAACAGCTTTCCTCGGCGCTCTTTGTGTACACAAACTGCGCTGAGGAGGGCCGTTGACCTGGGCCGTTCTGACGTCGTCTGTAACTGCAGACACGCGGGTACTTGAATGAAAAGTATCGTTGTGTGAATTGAGACCACATCGACTTTTTCGAAATCGGTCATGATAGAGTTAAATCAGCAACTCAGAATTACGTGTTGGTTTTAACCATTTCATTTTGCTGTGTTTTTTTTCCGTTGGTAAACACAGTGATTCAACGTAAGCATTCGACAAATTTGTGGTGCATTTTGAATGTTCTTCACGTCTTCTTGACCAGCATAACACAAGGGAACAACCCATTAAAGGCAGTTTCCTGTTTCAGGTTTAAAAAAGTCGTATAGACCTGTCCTTGGCATTTTTTTTCAGTTGCAAACTGAAATTAAACTGATGTGATGAAAAAGGTCCCCCTTTCAAGCTTCACCGGCAATAATCATGGGTCATAATTGTTTTCATAATGTGTTAGCATCACGTATGTGTAGTCATGCGCACTGTCAGATGGGATTTTTACCATGGGATAGGACGGCAGCATTTCTAAGGGTATTTAATGTCCCAAAAGTGTTCATCCAAATACTGGTGAAAAAACACTTGAATTCTCTTTTGGTAATTTTTGAGTAGCAAATGTTTGTATGCTGAACTTTTGACTCAAATAAGCTTACGCTTAGATACATGATACGTACAGGCCAGTGTATGTTTTAAGTAGTTATCTCAGTATTTCCATGATTGCTTACGGGTTGCCTAATTCGATATTTTCAACAGTTGGAGATTCTGCACAGTTGTCTGCTTTTATTTCTATATTTCGTTGTAATTTGACTTCGCCACATCCCCTTTCTTTAAAAGAATAGTTCAGTGGGGGTAAATAGTGTGAATGCTATGATCAACACGGTTAATCGGAGATTAAAGTCCACCAGCATCAAGATAATACCTGAAAATCACCACCACCACCACCACCACCGCTACCACCATCGTCATCGTCATCGTCTTCATCGTCGTCGTCATCATCATCATCACTCTACTACTACTACTACTACTACTACTACTACTACTACTACTACTACTACTACTGCTAGTAGTAGTAGTAGTAGTAGTAGTAGTAGTAGTAGTAGTAGTAGTAGTAGTAGTAGTAGTAGTAGTAGTAGTAGTAGTAGTAGTAGTAGTAGTAGTAGTAGTAGTAGTTTACCACGAGCACGGCCGGTCCTTGAACCAGCAACCTTCGACACGTATCGCCTGGCTGAAAATGGGTACCGTCATGTCCACTTGGCTACATGCACATTCTTGAACAGAATAGTTCAATGAGGTATGACAGTCATTCTCAACACAATGTCATTTGTGTAAAAAACAAATTAAATTAAAAAATTTGAAAAACCGGAATCAAGACTGGAAGAGGATCGTGGCTCAAATCTTGGATACACCTGTCGTTTCTCGAAGGATACAGCAAAATATTATCTGGCCAATCTACTACATGTTGAGCTGTATTCTTACATCGACATTATGTATGTGAACGTCTCAAGCCGGATGTTTGTATTATTTAACGGGCCATTGGTGCTAACCGTGAAGGTTTTCGTGCAAGACTTGTATTGCTGACCCAAGCAATGTAAACAGCTTTTCCAGTCAATAGCGTGCCCTATAAAATGTCTATTAGAGTAATGCGGGGCAGCAATTTTTAAAGCATAAATGTCCTCCCTTGATGTACGAGCGGCAATGCTAATGCAACAACACCAGGTGTTACGTACAGCACACAATTGTTTGGACATAAAACCTGGTAACATATTATTATCAACGCAAATGTCTTCTCATTTCGATATCTGAAGCGCTTGTTTGTGAGTCCCACAGTAAACGGAATGACCTTTTTATGACGCAAGATAACAAACTGCTGTCAAGTATATCAGCAGATGCGTCCAATTACGTGACAATGATCAGTAAACGGCATACCCAGTCAAGCCCTTCGCATAACAGAGAGAGAGAGAGAGAGAGAGAGAGAGAGAGAGAGAGAGAGAGAGAGAGAGAGAGAGAGAGAGAGAGAGAGAGAGACCTTTGGCCCCCAAGGGTTCGCCAACTTGTCTTATATTTACGTGTAAATATACAATGCTACTAGGGTGAAGGATATTTCCAACACCCATGCACCCCAATATATGAGAGAGAGACCTTGATGATTTCGTAATTATTCCGATGAAAGTAAACAAATTATACAAGTGGTCGCACTGCTTGTCATTATAATTTGTACGCTTTAAAGAAATTTGTATTTTTTTCGTCATAATTGATGGTTTGTGCCTGTGCTGGGCAAGGAGCCACTGGAAGTATCTTCGACCCAGTCGCCAATGATCATGCCGGTTTTCTTTCTATAATTTCAGCGATACACACTGACTTTCCGGAGACCATTGAGGCAGCAGTGGAATGTTGTTAATTGATGCTATATTGGTAATGAAAAGAAAGAAAGAAAGAAAGAAAGAAAGAAAGAGAGAAAGGAAGAAAGAAAGAAAGAAAAAAAGAAAGAAAGAAAGAAAGAAAGAAAGAAAGAAAGAAAGAAAGAAAGAAAGAAAGAAAGAAAGAAGGTGCTTGTCGGTAGTTCTTCAAAGGAGAAAGGTTGCGTACCGATACACCGGCGATAGGCTCTTGTCTAGTGAACTCGGAGTGCCAGCGAAAGACATACTTCATAAAGTAAAATGATATGATACAGACTGAAAAAAAAAACAGCCAGAGCTTTATGCTAAAGTCTAAAATATGAGATACAGAAGCACAGAACAAAACGCCTGAGCTGTCGGAAGTACTGTATCTGCATGAAGCCACAATTTCTAAATTAAGGTCATAAGTTTATTGTCCCGTTTTTGTCCGTCCTTTATTAAATTGTATACCATTTTAACACCACTCATTATTAAGACCACTTGTGAGTCTTTTAAGTGGTCTTAATACGGAGTACCACTGTGCAAGCATCACTTTTCTAAAGCGACTTCTTCAAAATGAATCCATAAATCAGCTTCATGAGTATAAAAACATCATTCGTTTAAAACATGTCTTTACGATAAAACCATTCAATATTTGTGGCTAAGAAATTTGAATTTTACATGTTGCGCTACCTCAAATTGCAGCTTCAACGTAGGATCAATGCAAAGTCGCTGTAGTGGTGATTTTAGGCCTGCAAGAAAGAGAAAATTAGTACGTGTGAGCGAGTTTAACACGTGTGAAAATGCAAGTTACTTTCATATTTGATCTGTACTATGTTGATCGATGTTTTAAATGCAACTGAAAGATTCAAAATAAATTACTTTCAACTTGCAATCTGCTACGTGACTGTATGTCCCATCGTTACACTAAGGTGTGGTAGATTATACTTAGCACATGTACTCTCCCAAAAGTCTTCTTTTTTTCCCTCCTCTTCTCCTATCTGTACACAATGTGAGGAACCAACTATCAGTTATCTGGCAGTTCAACAGTTCCATGTCTGTATCGTCACTGCTTGTACAAGAGATTTTCATATAGGCAATGTCCCTTTTGACCAATTGTTTTTCGGAATCAGATGTTTAAACCAAACGCAACTTCTTTCAGATTGGCTTCACGTTGGTATGATATTCGGCAGACATACTTGAACTTGATTAGAAATGAGAAATCTTCATTGTATTTCAGGAGCTGTAGGCTCATTGTATATAGACCTACACATAAGTAACAAATAAAATTTAATACGTAGGAGAGGTGCTGTAGCATTTGTACATTTTCATTTCCCTCGTGTATTTTAAACAATGAAAAGTTTCCATTGCCAGTTCATTCAGGACTGTTTCACTTTTCCCTGCCATCAATGTATCACACTTTTCCTTGGAAGGGAACATGGTATATTTCTTTGGTAAGTTTTTAAGCATTAGGCAATGGTGTAGTATACAGATCATAACTACACGATACTCATTTTCACTCACAGAGTGGCCTTGTTTAAAGCCAAATCTACATAAACGTATTAATTTCATCTAAACACTGCCTTCTTGTTGTCTCTATCTTAAGGGTGTGACAAGAACACCTGAATCTAGCGAAGTAACTCAAATATTTCATACAATTGATACAAATTAAACATTTCTCCCTCTCTAACACAATTTTAAAACCACAGTGTGTCCGTAACGTTTCTATTTAATTGATGTTGTCTGATCATTTTTGTCCTTTGATATTAACAATCCTTTTAAACTGAGCAATATATATATTATTATATAATAAACATATCAAGGTAACCTTCCACACTCTCCAAGAACTTCTTCCGTTGGGAACTGAAATGGTACCTGCAAAATATATTAGCAGACGCCTTATGTCCCATTATGTTATAGTTTTACTCATTATAAGATTGGGTTTAAACATAGTTTATTTAAAAAAAAAAAACGATTGCAAAACAGGCACCATGCCTCTATGAATTCCTCTCGTGGAATAAAAATTTAAATGATTACAGTTATTGCTTTTGAAAAACAATTATACTGATGGTACAATCGGGAACAATATTACATGGAATGTGTATAACTCAGTCACTCGGCAATTAAGAGTAATCATATTATGTGCAATAACAGTAAGCAAGTAAAACAAAATAAAGCAAGCGACAACACACTAACACGGACATAACACTGAGACAATTAGACGGGTGACATATACGGGAAAGACAGAGGAAATTACAGTTGCTTGGTCAGAAATATAGCTGTAATAACCTATGTTGGCATGCTCAAACTTAATACATTGTTCTGTTGATCGGGACTAAACATGGTTTGGTTAATTTAAGGTGGCTTGAATCTTCCTGACTGAAAAATAAAATTTTGTGTTGCCTCAAATATAATTTTGTTGTTTTATTTCGAATAGTTATTACTTTCATACAATAAGGTCTTTAGAGTGAAAGTTGAAAGTGGTATGATTATTAATTATAATGTATTCTTGGATGACATAATTTGGGAATTAAAAAAATAATGAAAATAAAGAAATAATATCTCTATCCAGTTTACTTTGAAATGATTCTGCATCTTCTGAATGACGAACAGCAGGTGACAGCGTATTCCAATGTCGCATAGCAGAAGGAATAAAGGACTTTTCGTACGAATTGATTCTGAATTTAGGTTCAGACAGTTTTTTTTAGACCTGACGTTTTATTGATTTCTAGATGACACATTTCCAGGAATCAGGTGACATAAGTACGCGGGCACATATCCATGGACCAATTTGTTTTTGTTTTGTTTTTGTTTTGTTTTTCACAAAATGATTACATTTCTCTTATAACATCAAGTTTGTCCATATGAAGCAGCAATATTTTAGATGGATCCACAAGAAACAGTCAGCTTGTATTTCATTTGATTCATCTTATTGTAGCAAATCAAAGACAATCGGATAGTTTTTAGTCAAAATCGAACACCCGTGCATGCATTCATACAATGGCCAATAATATTTACAGACACGAATACAAAGAATGCGCCATGTTCTCGATAGGGCCATTTTTGGCCGGATTAAAACTTGTCTCTCTAATCATCAAGAGATTTGTGGTTACATTTTGATTGTCGATTGAATATTACACATTTATGGATGTGACATTTTCCCTTACACTCGGAAGGCCGTAAGAAAATGGGCTATCTGACTGGTCTACCTTTAAGCCAGCAAATGGTTCAGTTCTTTGATGCAAACATACTTGCAAAGTAGAAGTCCTAAAACGACTGGCTATTTGATCATCACATATTATCATTCAACACACGTGACCTTTCACCAAGCAAACAGTTCAGTTGCCCCGGCAGCCCAAAAAAGGCCATGCCTTTCGTCCCCTTTCTGAACTGACTTCTTCAAAATTACTGACTGATTGACTGACTAAATAAATAAGAATTAAATAAATGGATAGATAATAAACAAACAAGCGAACAAACGAACAAATAAATAAATAAATACATAAATAATAAATAAATAAATAAATAAATAAATAAATAAATAAATAAATAAATAAATAAATAAATAAATAAATAAATAAATAAATAAATAGAATAAGACTATACATGCTCATCAGAGGCACTGCTGTGGATAATTGGTAAAGGTCTTGGACCAGTAACCTAAGGCCTAATGCATTCACACGTTAAAATAGTGACATTCGCTGGTTTATTTCTCCAATTTGAAACGTAAAATCACAACTTCCTTTGCATTCTACTTCAATTTTATACCGATAGCAACAATTCAAAACCAAGAAAATGGGGGGGGGGATGCGATTTCATTTTTATACATGCATTTATTTACCTTACCTCCATGATTGACTGTCACGCGCCAGATATATCTCCAAAAAAAAAATACACAAAGTTATCAAATGATTTAAATTATTTCTAGTGTTGCAATGCCTTCGTAAAACTCACAGTTAACAAGTATTTTCGCATCCAAAATTATGATGGGACTTATTTGGGATGCTCTACTCCTGTGATATTAACACCCAAAAGACACAGGGACAATATTCAGTACTCTATAAAAAGTTAATGATGAGCTGACCCGACTTTGAGAGGTTAGTGGTTCAAGACCTAAAGCTAATGCAGTTGGAGAGCAGTGCTGTACGGAATACCCAGAATATTCCCTACACACCCGAGCTATACCCGATAGAGCGTGTGTGACTGTGATCTGTTTTGGGGTTGAAACGCCGCAGAGATACAACGATCCAATTGCTTTATGTAAATGAAGAATGGGACAGTCATATTCACCCGAATCTGCCTCAGGGAAGATGACCGTTTGCAGTGATGGACATTTGAAATTTACACGCTTAGGTCCAGTCAGCGTTAATTACTACTGTTTGCGGGATTATTATGATTATGCCTCATTGATTAATTCTTTATCTACCTCCACGTGTTGATTTACATCAAAAAGCAAAGCTTGCTGAATCTAATTTTGGCAAAATAGATGTAACTCTACAGAGTTTACATCCAATGCTTTGCTGAGCATGAAGTACAGTAATTTGTATATGTGGGGATCTGTTAGAGACCTCTTTATTAGTGTCCAGCAACCACTGTTACTATTTTAATTCAACACACACACACACACACACACACACACACACACACACACACACACACACACACACATACATACACATATATATATGTATATATATATATATATATATATATATATATATATATATATATATATATATATATATATATATATATATATATATATATATATATATATAACATGGTCATTTTCTAAAAGTTCGCCAAAATAGCTTGTCAGTCTGCAGGTGACTGGCTCAGCTTGGCGAAGATGTGATCAGACACTCGGATTGCCTGTACCTTTGGGTTGCAGCCCCATGCAAAATAGCAGCAGTCCAGTCCTGGAAGGTGCAAAAAATGCTTTGTCGACATCATTAGCCATGAAATAAAACAACTGATAGGAAGCAATCATTCTTTGAAAATCAAGAAATGGAAGAGGGAACACAACTGTTCAAAATTTATCTCTCTTTTTTGTTGTTGTGAAATTGAAGCGATGTTCACATTCATAGGTAAAATTTACGTCCGAACAACAATCTACAAGCAGTAATTGATAGCAGAGTATCATTACAATTATGATGTGCCATCTGACACAAACAGTACCATATAAACCCAATTTTTTTGAATTGCAATCTTTGGTTGGTCAAGCTACCATTGTCAAGGTTTGTAGCCGCAAGCCTTAGCTTTTTCTGCAGGAGACCTTCTGTATTACTCCAATTTTATAACCCCCATGGTTGCCCATGGTACCTCTAGTTTTTGACAAAAAAAATGGAGCGTTCAGTACACATTTGTTTAGATAATATATTTTGTCCTATAATATATGTGGCTGGTGCCAAAATATGTTTGAGGGGTTAAGCAGCAGTAAATATTTCAACTTAGACACACAATAAAAAAGGGACCACCTGTGTGTCCGGTGTCCATTTGGCCAGACGAAGTATGCGTTATAGCCTCGCTTTGCATCATACCAACTACCATTAAAATTCCACGGCTCACGCTGACCCTATGAACACAGAGTCAACAGCTCTCCACGGCTCACACCCGAGACAACGCATCCAGAGTACGCCCTGGAAAACTTTTGACTGATGTCATGTAATTCTTCACAAAAAATAGCGACAAGGCAGCATACGACACTGGAAACACCAGGCACTTTCTAGTAATTTTAATGGGAAAGTGTTGCATGCCGATACATCTGAGTCAGATCCGTCAGGGGTTAACCAATGTTTGATTGCATGTTTTTGTTTGTTTGCTTGTTTTTTTATATACAGAGGTGGTTGCGAAAGCTTTGTGGTACCTGAAAATGCATTGAATCCGAATGCATGTTTAGAATCTTGCTGGGTGTAATTTTACCAACAGGTGCCTGTGGGATCACTTTTATGAGACAGAGAATGGACGGTACCTAGTCCTAGGTGTTGGGCTGCGTGGTTTTCAGTGTACAAGTTTTTTTTAATTGTTTTAATCGTCGATTTGTTCAACGCACTGTTTACTTACGATCCCTTGGTACCTGAAGCCTTCAGTAGTGTTTTACACACATTTATTACCATTGAAATCTCGACTTCTTTTCTGACAAATCAACTAACATAATGATTGCAAATCTGAAGTTACGCCAAGAATACCATTGACTTTATTTTAATTTACGAGAGTTCGTATTTAGGGCAATTGCGGCAAGACTAAAAAATTAACATGTTTCAAGAAGGTTCATTAAGTGCTGTTTTATATATGATTGCTGCCAAAAAATCTGTAAGGGTCAGATGGCAAAACATGTCTCCGACATACTAGTATAGGTCAGAAAATCATACTTGTGGAACCAGCTTCTCTGATGTTAGGAAAATACAATGCATCCACATAAGCTAATCCTAAAACACAAGCCCTCTAACAGTTCACTTGACGTTTCGGTGACCTGTTGTCAGTTGATCACCTAGGCTTGAAGTGTGTTTTGTATTTTCCAAAAAAATCTTAATCGGTTCAACATTCAGTAATTATTAACCATACACGATCATAGAAAATTGCCATTTTCTCCACACTCGGAAAAACGGATATAACTGAAATTTGTGTCCACAAGATGATAACAAATACGTTATCAACGTTATCAACAGTTGGCTGGTAAAACCTACAGGCAGGAAAAATAACAAAACAGAGCCAAAAAAAAGCAAAAAAAAAAAAAAAAAAAAAAAAAAAAAAATTACTAAACTATCCTTACATAAATTTCATTCAAAGTACTGCTGTCATTTTTGTATTCAACTCTTTCATTGCTAAGCTTTGACTGAGTCAAGATCTTCCATCAGCGCGCTTGGAGCGCATATTGCGTGCAAAGCGCACCGAGGAAAGCTGTTGACCTGGACCATTCTTATGGTTTCTCCAATTTTTAGTCCTGTCGGTGATGGAATGAAGGGTCGGCTTACAGAGAATGTGAATCTGGTATCGTTATGTCTATTCAGTGCACATTGACGCTTGTCGAAATTTATAAACATATATGAATTTATATGCATATATGAATTTATATACATATATGAATTTATATACATATATGAATTTATACACATATATGAACTTATGTGCATATATGAATTTGTATACACATATGAATTTATATGCATATATACATCTATATTCATATATGAATTTTAGTGTCTTTAACGTGGGCATCACATATTATAGAAATGTAGACTAAGCTAGTAAGGGTTACTGGGCACGAGTGTTGGGGTCCCCAGGGGCACACAGCACAACAGGTACAATGTATTTGGCAACACGTACATCTGCAGATAGGTGGATGACATACTCGGCTTTGTCCATGCTCAAATGGACGTAATGAACATGATTGATTTGTGGCCCGCTTGTCATCAGACACAGATATAACATGACAAACTGTTGTGGTACATTATGCCCCATGTATGTGAGGGGAATACGCCCAAGGCACATGTCCCATCCACCTTATTTTTGTATAACATATGGCTGCCCCGGGCCATATCATATGAAGCATAGGATGAAAAATATCATACCAGCGTTTGACGTCCTAATGAAGACAATTAAAAAAGGCGTAGGGGCTATGTCAATTGAAGACAAAGCTTTGAAATATTTTGCCTTTAAGTTGAGTTGGGAATGAACAAGTTTTTGCGCAGATTTGACCGTGCACGCATTTTTTTTCCATATATCCTAATTTGAAGCAAGGCTTAAGGATATTTGCACCGTTTTTGAAGTAAACATGACAGAAAGAACGTGTAATTAGCCTGCAAAAGGGTGAAATTGCTCCTACTTTGCTGCCATAACTTATCCTGATCGCCCTAGGCTATGACGTCATGCGTTAAGATTGGCTTGTGGCCTTGGGCTTAGTCCAGTAAAACCATGTGTTGTGGGCAACCGTTCATCACACCTGAGCCCCTCTCTTGTAACGGCGCATTTTGGCGGGTAAATATTTCCATCGTCTGCTTAATTGGTTAAGTTATCAGTTAACGGTATTACAAGGCTATACCGTATGGAAAATTTATGGTCACCCTGTGAAGGCACGAACTTAATTTATAAATGTGATCCGTTTAACGGTGAGCAATGGTGATGATTTATTCAAACAAAACTTGCTTAATATAGTGGACAGATTCCTGTTTTGTGTGTCTCGAAAATTGCTCTTTCAGGAAAAGAGTGTGATTGACCATGCACGGAGCGGTATATATAACAAAACGGTGAAAGGAATTAGTAGATTGATAACCCACAAAAATTCATCATTTATAATCTATCAAAAGTTCAAATTTCCCAATGGGGCCCTGTATCGGGACCCCATTTTGTTGAAGTCCATGGCATCTCCAAAATTTAACCCCGCTACCAGACCACAGATTCACCTATTAAAATCTTGTATCTTTGTACAGCACGCCATGTAACTCTACATAGTTTATAACATATTACTATTGATAAAGAAATGTACATAATAATTCTGACTAATAAGACAATAAAACAATTTTTTCGTGAAATGATGCAACATGAACGCTAAGCATATTACATGAAACACACATAAGACATCTGGGGCTCTGATAGATGAATAAGTTAAACTTTCGAGAGGCTGGGTGTCCTGAAATGTGAAAATCTGTCGGGGGGGGGGGGTATAAGCTCTTATGTGTTTGAAGTGAGGGGTCACAAAAACCCTGGTGTGCTCTTATCCCAATATCCCCTCATTCCTCTGGTAATTTTTTCGCCCTTGTCTTGATGGGAAATTGTACCCATTGTATGCACACTTACTGCAGCCAAATTTGATTGAAAAGTTAACATTTGTGTCTCAGTCAAAAGAGGTGTTTCGCCTTAGGTATTTGCAACACAGCCAAGCAATTTTTCATCTTATCTGACAATTAGTGCTTTCCTTTATTTCAGTGGGCAAAATGTAAATGCAGAGCTATTGTATGTACTTTTTAAGGCTTTACGATATTATTAGCTTTCAAATTACAACATTATTGCTACAACGGTGTCGTTCCATTTAGAGCCAGTCAAGCGATGAGTTTGGTTTTACAAGCGAAGAATGAAATTGGCCTGCAGCTTGTTCTTGAGTTACGACTTGAAAAAACAAACAAACAAACAAACAAACAAACAAACAAACAAATAAATAAATAAAAGTGCTACCATACTGGTAATGAGTAAAAGAATCGGCTACCTATGTTGCATGCATGCATTTTTGTCAGTTCATTACTCTTGATAAAAATTTTACCCATTTGTGTCGTTATCTATCTCTTCATACCACTTGTACCACCAGTAACACGTCATTTCTAGCTGATACAAATATTACATGTGCACGTCATCTAAGCATACAATGACCTTTGACCTCTTTGTCGGACACACTGTGGCACCTGTGCAATTTGAACTTTTACAATGTACATTTTATTGTATTTGGCACTGCGCTGATGTGCAGTTTGGCACGAAACACGTGACCTATGATTCTATGTAGATTTAACTCTTTCAGTGCCAATCACGTCTTAAGTCGATCTACTTAAGTCAGACAAGCCTGAATTATCATTAGGGCCCCAGATTCGTGTTCCTCGTAAAGAGAACTTTCATTCAAGTACTAGTATGACTACAGTTCCAGAGAGAATACCCCAGGTCAACAGCTTTTCTTGGCGCATTGCGCCGAATACACGCCGAGAAAAGCTGTTGACTCAGTTGAAAAGTTGGCTCTGAAAGGGTTAAACAACAATAAATCGCTTTGACCGCACTTTGTAGTTAGCCAGAGACAAAATAATATTTCTTAATCTAGTATGTGCAAAAATATGTGCAAGAACTTTTTTGCTTGAATACATTATGCAGTATGAAAATGTTATCTTCAAATTGTTGTATGCATGACCAAAAGTACCTTGTGGCCAGCTAATGTTTTAATAGTTGCCAGTCGACATGGATGCATAATGTTTATAAAACTGACTTCATTGATGGTACATGCACATCTCTTCATGCCATTCGTGGTGTAACATTAGATTTTCTGGCGCGGAGCTGGCTATATTTATTTTATTCATTTTTTTGTTAAAAATTCAAAACATGATACTTAAAAACACACACTGCCATAATTTATGAGAACGTGTCTTTCGCATTTTGAAAGAAAAGGGCTTCTTGTTTTCAGTATCAATGATAAACATGCATTTCCATCAAGACCTCTGTAGAAAACAAGGAGAGTTACACACAATGCTTCAAATAGCAATTAATTTTGACCAAAATTCCTATCCTTCCTAAAGGTCTAATAAAAACAAAAAATAAATAAAAAACCACAATATGTTACAAGAAGAGAAATTCGTGAATAAAGAAGTATTTAGCTGTACCATTTCTGAATAATATAGAACTTGATACTTTGACAAATTTTGACACATTATTGATTTATCTTGCATGATCTATCTTTGACCTACAATCGTAGATAACATTTTCACAGAACGTTAGTTTCCAGTGGTTAATAGCATAACTCCGGATTTTATTAGCAATAAGATCGTGGGTCGTTGATTTTACACTAGCCATGCAGCAAGAAGTGCTGCCAACCTTAAAATGCAGTACAGGTTCTTCCATCGGCGCCTTCAGAGGTGAATTACAAAGTCAGATGGTCAAGACGATACATTATGAAGACATATTTGGATGTTGTAACTTTAATCTTGAGATCTAAGTATTGTCACTCTGTTAAGATACGGGAAAATAAGTTTTACGTAGGACGTCCGGAGCAACGCGACATGCGATGGATGATTTTCCTTTACAGAGTAGCTGGATATAAAACATTTTGAAGCAATATGCTATACTTTTAGTAATCCTGGGTCCCCGCCCATGCTTTACTTTTATGGAGAAAGTTGGAACAGTATGGACCAGTAAGCCTGCTGTATGCACACCGTGTCGCCAAGATGTATGAATGCTGATGGGTTATCTGAGTCCCAACACATGGACGCCATGTGCATAATTCAAACTGACAGAATGAATGAATCGGACAAGATCTGCCTACATTCCACAAAGCAGTGACAGCAGTATATTGTGAATGAACTGCAGATTGCGCACAAATTCCTCAAACACATGAAATACTTGGGAAAGAAAAATATTTTGCAAAATAGACATTGTTTCCATCTGCTCATAGATCATCAGCTTTAGCTACGTCACTACAGCTAAGGTGTCGAACTGTTTTTTGGGATTTTTGCCATTCCTCGCATGCCGTTTTTAAGCCTGCAATTGGTGCAAAATAGTGCAATTAGATCTCTGTGCCGAGTCCAATGGGACATCATCATCTCTCCGCCCCGTGTAAGTACAAAGTAACAGGTATACAAGGGGAGCGTGGTGCCGGGTCAATGCTATGTAAGAGAGAAAGCAGCAAGGAACTGAATTGGGAGACCCTGGAGGAGCTGCAGGGGTCAAGGCCACGTGGATATATGTGCAGTTTTGCAGTACGCATAACTTCTTCGCTGCGGCTCAAACAAATGTCATGCTAACTTATCTACGTGCACTGCACATACGCACAGAGGACAGGAGCTTAAATAAGATACCCCGACGGATGACCGCACCTTCGAGTGCCAGAAACTACCTGGTTGCAACAAACATCTGCATTCCTCATAGTCAGTGACCAACAAAGTAAAGTCTGCGGTTAAATCCGCATCCACGGGATCAGTCATTAATTGAGCTGATATCTCACTTGTCTACGTATCCACGGAGGACTCACGCTACCGCTCATTCATTCATTGAACAAAGGAGCTCTTTGAGCATGGATAATAAGTGTGCGCCATTTTTCTTTCCTGGTTAGCTGTACCATTGCTTTTTGTATTTTAGTGGGAAATCCCATCAACAGTACACCGTGTTTCCCTGTACAATTAGCGCCATTACACCACAGGATAAGATCTTATAAAACGCACACAAAAACGACGAATAGAGAGGATGACTAGAAACTCTTGCCCTTTTGTGCCTCTGATTCAGTTCTATACTCGTGTGCAACAGTCACCACTGATGTGCAAACGGCAACACTTTCTTCCTCAAAATGGGTTGACGGCAAGCAAGGGTTTCAAATTTCAACTTTTTATCATTTGTTTCACATTTACAATTTTGGTGCTTTTGTTTTCAAAATTGAACAGACGGAAGGCATCTATCTGATATTCTCTTTCAGAGTTGACTCAAGACTATCCGAGCCATATTTATCTGAAATCTAAAATTTGCAACCATTTAACTTGTATCCGATTTTTACAATACTTTATCTGAAACCTGTATTTTAAATCATTTATCTCAGATTTAACTTTTGCAATTGTTTATCTGAAATTTGAATTTTGCAATTATTCATTTAAATATTAGTTTTGAAAACATTTATTTGATGGCGATTGTTGCAATCACAAACAGAATGAATAAACTTGAAAATTTCAACAGATAAATTAATACAGGATTATGCACGTAGAGATTCATCAAAGACTTGACTTTGGCACAAAACGGATGAAAGGTTACCTTGGTCTTCTCGAAAGTAAAATATCAGCGTCTAATTTCTAGACACATATAGATTTGATCAGTATGATCTAATTTTTCAGTCTGGTATTCTATGGGATTTAACGTTTTTCCCCTGTATTACTAAAAAAATATCTATGACGAGGCTGCATACAGTGTATATAATTTTATGCTTCTGCTGATGTAAGGCTGATCTCAGGTACTAGTACACCCACGCATTTTCAACACATTCCAGTTGAAATAAAGGTATATTGCCAAGTGATATCTAAAACGCTTAATCTTAATGCTCCTGGAATGTATGATATATGGAATGCGCCTTCTTTGATACATGGAAGCGTTTGACAAAGTGCTGCAAAAGACATGGATTATGCAGGCTTGCACCGGATGACTCCGCAAGAACACAGTAGGTGCCATTCCAATGTACCTAGTCACCTAACGTAGATATATACTCTGGTAGGTGTGTACCTTAAACCGTGGCATACGCATCACTGAATTCAAACCTGATATGCTTCAAAAGTTCACCGACCCTAAATATACGAATCTGCAAATACAATATGTAATCCCTAAATTGCCATTTCATAGAGAACGATTTGTCAGAATCGATCAGGCTCTAACATATTTGTTCAGTCAGTGACTTTTTCTTAAATTCTGTCCTTATCCTATATCAGGGTAATTAGCCCACCTCTTGAAATATAAACCCTATATTGCTTTCAGATTTTACACTAAACCCCATTTATGTCGAGAGGAGGACTGAGTAAACACAAGTCCAGCATGTTTTGGACACTTGTTAAAAATAGGCTTGACCATGACCAGCTCACAGTGAGCACTCCTCATTTCATTTCAACCGGGCAAGGACTGTTTGCTTACGGTATGTTCTTTGGGGGAGGGGTGGGTCTTTCGGCTGAAGGATGACGGATACTATTACCCTGGGCCGAAATATGTAGGTATGTGCTAAAGATCAAATGGTCTAGATACAGTTTAAATATTCATTTTGCAAAACTCAACACATGTGATCATTGGATGATCATATCTTCACAAAGGATCGGGTACCGTGTCTTTTTGTAATAATGTTTCCAGAGAACACCTTCCTGCAACAAAAAAACAAAGCAACCCCCCCCCACACACACACATAATACCAAAAAAAAAAAAAAAAAAAAAACCCACTCAAGAATACACCTCCCAAGAAAAACTCGAAAAAGAAAAAAAGAACATAAAACAAAACCAGCCAAACAAAAATAAATAAATGAATGAATGAATGACTGAATGAATGAATGAATGAATGAATGAATGAATGAATGAATAAATAAATGAATGAATGAATGAATGAATGAATGAATAAATAAATAAATAAATAAATAAATAAATAAATAAATAAATAAATAAATAAATAAATAAATAAATAAATAAATAAATAAATGACAGAGGAGGGAAAGAAAATTAGCTCCAAATGAAAGTTCCATGTATTGACATTATATTTCGTCAGAATGGGCGGATGATAAAAATGATAACCATGCCCTGTTTACAGAGGTTTTAAGGTCAGCGAATGTCTAATATTGTGCCATGCCATTTAGGCACACATGTTTTTTTCGACGCTACCGAAAGAGATCCATATCTTCGGAAGCAGAGATTTACTGTTCTATTTTTGTTTTGTTGTTGTTTGTTAGTTCATTTTTTTTGTTTTATTTTTGTGGGTTTTTTTGTCGTACTATTTTGTTACAAAGTATAAAAAAACATATGCCATTTTCCCACCACAGCGGCAGTACACTAGTGCTTTCAATTAGTCTTCTTGTGTAAATAGCTCAATTTTACGGTATCTCGGCAGCTAATCTTAAAAGATTCAAAGTTGTTATGAATGGAATTATTTGTCTGCACGTAAACATTTTATATTATGCACGCTTGACATTTAAATGATCATGTCAAGCATAGAAGCAATTATCAAATATTTTCAGATTGAAGACCAAGAAGGACAACGACAAAAAGCAAACCAGTTCAGACTGGACTTGAAGAGTTTTAAACACTTATTTGTCTCACGTAAATGCTGCCTGGTCTCAAACATAGGTCTACTACTCTGAGTATCTGGTGGCTTTTTCCGGCTCGATTTAGCATTTTGCTTTGATGTGTTACGCGCTAAAAGGTTATATATATATATATATATATATATATATATATATATATATATATATATATATATATATATATATATATATATGTATATATATATATATATATATATATATATATATACGTACTCTACCATATGCAAAAAGACATTGAGCTTTTGATACCAATTCCTTCAAATGATTATCTTGTCATTCTACATCAAAATTGTTTCATTTTGGAATCACATAAATGTTAAATGTGCAATTGTCAGGTAAGCCAAATCCAATCGCAATCGTTTTGTCCAGTTGCCTTGTTCTTATTTATGTACACTGCAGAGAGCTCCCTGCAAGAGGAAATCGGAGGCGGTTTGTCTGTTGTCAGTATGACTCTTGACGTACTTCTGTGTACATATGGCGTGATCAGTTTGTCCGCTGGCAAAAGTTCTAACTGGTGGCCCGGCTGGCAGAATGTCCAGGGAAACTGCTGGTGCTGGTGAAAAAAAAGTTATTTCCCTCTCGCCGTTCTACGACACTCTTTGTCAATAAAGCCTCAGACTCCGTGCTATCCAAGGGAAACTTTCCACTGTTATACAGCCCGCATAATCCTATTACCTTTTCACTGCGACTGTTGTTGTAAATGATATAAAAGCTCAAAGACTGAAAAAAAGTTGAGGTCAAGGACATCAAATATATATGTGACATACATTGATTTGAACGAAGAAGTGTTAAAGCTCCAGGTTTATTCTCCGAGTATCAACACTTACGTTTTCACCGGGTAATTTAAGATCTTTGTCCGCCACTGAAGTACTGCCCCTGGGGGGACAAATGCTTAAACTATGATGAGGATTAACACGATATTTCAATCAATAAGATTAAGTGCCCACCATTTTCTGGGGACTTAGTTCAGCTACAATATTTTCATTCTGACTTCATCTTAACAGTTCTTGTGGCGACTAAACCGGAAGTTGACACTTCTGCTTGATTTGCTCGATATAATGTGTTTAATAACATTGGTTATGGTGATCAGTATTTCTTCAATGAATATGAGAGCCTCTTGGTCAGATTAGGTACTGTGGGGAATTTTGTTTTCCTCGCAGATAAACGTAGTTAGCAAGCTGCGGGACTGCACCTGGGATGGTATTCGATTATGCACGAGTCCTTTTGTCCTCAAATGCTCGTGTCACACAGCGTTTTATGTACAAGTGTAACAAATGGAAGACACCCAGGATTAAGATAAATGGCCTACCATTAAAGCGAATTTTAAGCGCCAATTTGTTTGCCGCAATCATGCATTTAAAGACAACACATTGATAAGTTTGGCAACAATCCAGCAAAGGACAGCATAACAACACCGTTCCAACTGATATCTGGAGGCCAGGTAAAATATAATCCAGGGTTGTTTACCAATCCCCTGCCAAAACTTGCACATGGGAAGACTCGCTTCCGCACAATTAAATACTGAACCTTTACCACGTTAAGGTTTACCGTGATTGCTCATTGACAGTAGCCCAATTTACGTGATTTTAAAGACGACACCCCAATTGCACAACCTTTTAAAGTACTGACAATGAACTGTGAAGGACATACGGAAACGCACGCAATGAACCCCTCACCTCAGCTGGCGACAACGTCAAGTAGGATGACCCACGTATCATATATAAGCTGGTCTGTTTTAGTATATGAGCCAGACAAACGTGTTATGCATTTGGAATCAGGTAAAACAACCGCCAATAGGAAATATAGTTTATTTAGGATAGCTTATATAAATTTGACACTTTGTGGAACTGTTAAACAACACACGTGCACATTTTCCACAAGAGTAAGCCAGCGTGTGGTTTTAATTGTGTCTTGCATAAATTACTGAATGTTGAACCGTGTGAATTAGTGAAGATACGAAGGCAAGATAGATTGATTGTCCTTCCGGTAAGTGTAATGCACCATAGCATGAATTGCACGGGCTGAATAGATTTTCTTTAAGTGATACACCGTGAAATACATTTTATGGACAGACTAAGTCTCCTCCTATTATGCGCCGTGATGTGGGATGAGTCTCCTCCTCTGTTATACCTTAGCATGCATTCTACTCTTATCTCATTATTTTTTTTCGCTTTCGATGTAACACAAACAAGAGCGCGTCTTTTTCGCTGGTGTAGAATGTTAACCTTTGGAGGGCAATACCGTTAAACGAAGCATAGTAAGACGATGAAGTTAGGCCCAGATACCAGTAATACAAGACCATCAACCATAGAACGGTTGTAACACATCATGTGTTTGCAAAAGAGCCTGCTTGACGTAAAACAAATTTAAATGTGATTGGGACCCTTTGCATTGAACTAAACTATCAAACCGAGTCCCATGTCAGCCTAGTAGCCTTTCGTAATGTTGCCCCCGCCCCCCAAAATTCTATGCTTACAAAAAAATTCAGTTACTAAATCCCCTATAACGTATAAATTGTCCTTTCTCAGGAATATAAGCTTTGTGTCACTGTTTGTTCGTACGCAAGGTATATTATGTAACTGCCTTAGCAAAATGTCTGGCTTTTGTTATATAATTTTGGGTGTTTATATGACTATTAATAACAAAACGGTTACCTTGTATGCCTGTGTCATTATCATGATACTAGACAATACAGTAGGATTCCCTTATTAAGAACAACTAAGGGACTGAAAAATGTGGTCCTAGCAGGGGAGTGGTCTTCACAGCGAATAGAATTTAATTAAGGATGAATAAAAGGCATGCAAATTGGTGGTCTTAACATAAAATTGTTTGTTTGCAGAGGTGGTCTTCATTGGAGATTCTATTGTAATGACTTGCAAATGAATGTGGATAACATGGCCTCGCAACATACTGTCTTGGTGAAACGAGAACGCTCTGTCGGTCGTCAGTCTTGGAATGCATGCTCACTTGCTGAAACCGGTCTACAACGACTGGTAATCTCGAGGGTCGTCTGTTTTATCCATTTTATTAACTCATTCCATACTATGGTCACTGGCCTTGGTCAGTGCCAGAACCACTGACTTAAGACTATAGGTACTTGAACGAAAGCTCTTTTCATGAAGAATTTAAATGTGCAATTGTCTTCTTAAATCCAGGTAAATATACGGAAAAAATCGGGGAATGGTATGGAAGGAGTTAAATATTTCCCTTTCTTAAAATATTCTCAATAAAAAGTTCAGAGAAGACTCACCAGGATAACATACAAATAGTACACATCTTTCCTCCGGGTGCGATAAGGAAACATAAGATAAAATACGATAAGATAAGATAAGATAAACTGTATCTAGGGAGGGTAGCCTTATATACAAAAGTTTATCTTCCTCAGTGACTTCCAAATTAGTAATTCATAAGAAGGGAAGATGAAATAATTCCGATGACAAGATGAAATCGTACAATGCTGTTGACTCTCTGCAATAATATGACCTGTTAAAGTCCTCAATGTTAAAAAGTGCCCAGTGACATTACTATTGTCATTTAAGGGTAAAAACCTACTTGACGCACTGTGTTGTGTTGCAGTGTTTGTGACAATTGAAATCTCAAATGCAGGGGGTTCATCTGTATGTCTTCCATTTTTTATTCTTAAAGTAAAACAACAACGCAACGAATCGCACCAAGTGGCTCCTTATCCTCAATTTGCAGCATGACACTGCTATCTGCACAAACGTTCGTGCTTCCCACGACATTGCCATGGACATTGACAATACGATATCTTATTATCCCAGTGCAGGCAACCTTCTTTTGTGAATGACACTTCCTGGAAATAATACTGTTTCTTTAATACTGAACATCGCCTAAGACATAATCATGACCACAAAAGGTTACCCAACTAATATTTACAATTACATTTCCTGGTATCTTTCTGCAAAATATATTTGATATATGTATATAAACACTGTAGATGTGAATTGCCTGTGACATATCAATCATGAAAACGTCTGCCTTGCCTGCTGTTGTGCGGATAGCTGATAACAGTAGACAGATAAGGAGACAAAACAGCTGAGCCTCAGAATGCGGGGTGGGCCAGTAAATGTCTTTTTCAGTCAGCATTCAACATGTTATGATAAATTGCCAAAACCTTGTCATATCCAGGTGTTATCAAATCCGGGCAGCCCTTTTTTTTGGACTCGACTTCCATGTCAGTTTACACCACAAAAATGTTATAAAGAAGTTCTCTTGTCTGTCTACCAGTGCACCAGATGACTCAGTGGATTACAAGTAAATATATGATAAACGGAGGGACCAGGCCACAGGAGTAAGTGCAACAGAAGAGATACAAAATGAACAGAGGTCCATCGGACGGAGATTGAGAGTAACAAAGTGTTGGAGCTGAGGATACCTTGGTTTAAAGCGGGGGGGGGGGGGGTACAAGGAGTTTTTGTACTGGCGCAGTTGGGATTTTTGTGTACCTTACTTGCCGACAAGAGACCCCTTTATTTATTGTACTTCGTGCCAGCCATTACTTGCACATTTTCTTATTTTCCCTACCTTCGACCAGGGCAACATTATTACCTATACCAAGAGACTGGGACCCTCCTTCCCTCCTTCCTTGAAAAGATCATATTTCGAAAAGTTATTGGGGGAGGGGGACAGTGGAGGCGTATTTTAACCCCTGTTGCAAAAAAATAAGTAAAACTGCCATAAAAATAAGTACATGTATTGCAGAACAAAGCTTCTAACAAGGACAAAGAAAAAGAAGATTAACGTCACTTCGACACAAGAGATTTTCAAGACATAACCAGTCTGTCTGTGACTGTGTTCTTCCATAGGCCGATACTTTCCGGTACTATCAATACTTGTTAGGTACAACGTTGCGTGTCATGTACATGCATATGCTTTACCCTTTCCTGCTCTAACCGCCCAAAAGTGTGCAGATGTAAATTATCGTCTGCTTTACTGTGAATGGCCTTTCCTGGCGTGGGTTGGGTGCAATGCGCCCAACCCGCGCCCAGGAAAGCTACGGACTCAATCGTGCTCTGTCGAGGAATGGGTTAATTACAGCTTCGTAAAGTTCATTTTTAATGGTAACTTTACCTTCATCTGACCTCTGTATTATTGTTAGATTATGTGAGACAGACAGGGGGGGTGAATATATTCTGTAAAAATGATTCATTAGGTGCATATAGTTGGCATTCTGAAATATAGTGATAAAAATTTTCACCACCAAAGGCACAATCGCACGATGGAGAGCATCTACTCGAACTTAGCGTAAGTCAGCATGTCAATAAGGTTGGCTCTGGAGGTCCTAACTATTTTTAGAAGCACGACGACGACCGTTTTAGAAAGTCGTCGATATCCATATGAAAGGGCATGGACTCCCTTCGTCAGGCTGTCTAAAGCGTCTGCTTTTCAGGATTAGGAATTTCCTAATTGTGATAGAGTAAAACTATTTTAAAAATAACATTCATAACAAAACTGGAACAGATCGAGATTTTCAACTTACCATTATTTAAAAGGCTTTACAGTGTACAAACACACTTTTAACGTATACAGGTGAAAAACATGTTAACAGACTCTCTTATGCTGTAAGAGTACATTCTGATGACAGTAAACTCCCTTTTCTATACATGGTGTCATGCAATAAGTCATAATAACGTCATGCAGGAGAGACAGCTGCATTGAAATGGCTCAAGGTCAAGGGCATCTTTCTTTCTCTCTCTCTCTCTCTCTCTCTCTCTCTCTCTCTCTCTCTCTCTCTCTCTCTCCTCTCTCTCTCTATATATATATATGGACATAAAAGTTTTTACTGGACTAATATTTGTAAACAACATTGTCGGTATTCACTTTATGCACATATATTGAATTCTGCATTCCTGTCATCTAAAGTAGCCAAAATTTGACACTTCTTTTCAAAGCGTTGTAGTTAATGAAATTCCTGTGGGTTTTTTGGTTTTTTTTTTTTTTGTTTTTTTTTTTTTGTTTTTTATGTTTTTTGGTTTTTTTGTTTTTGTTTTTTCATTCTTGCACTTTCGCTGTATGTTCAGGAGAATGTTTCAGTGGTGATCCCAAATGAGATTTATACAGGGTAACCCCGAGATTGTGGCCACAGCCTGCCCAGATAAGCTGGTGGCCCAATATTGCAAAAGCCGCAGAAAGGTTAACTCTTTCAGTACCAACTTTCAATTAAGTCGAACTACCAAGAGAACTGGTCCGAATTATAATAAGGGTGCTGGATTAATGTTTCTTTGTAAAAATACCCTTTCTTCATTGAACAACATGGCGACAGTTACATATAATATAATAGTCCAGGTCAGCTGCCTTCCTAGGAGAGTTTTGGTTGCATTGAAGCGCCCCGAGGAAAACTGTTGACTCAGTCCAAAATGTGGGACTGAAAGAGTTCTAATGAAGTTCATCAAATGCTTTGCTTTTTCCCCCCTCTCAGATTCGGCGTGTCATAATTCCGTTCTCGCTCGGAACTTGACGGTAACGGATGCGCATTTGCCTTCAAAGACAGTCTTCAAAGAAAATTCGGTTTGGTAGCTTTGATTCTTCGTCACAGGAATGAAACTTTTTTTTATTAGCTCGTCTGGAATCTGAAGACAACACAACGACAGTTTTCTGCAAGACAGAGCACGCGGATTGTATATCCATTGACCACGACATGGGTTCCTTTGGTAAGGCCTGTCACCTGTTGATTGGGGGCGGGTCTTAACACCTGCGCAAGCTGCTCCCTCCCTCATTACGCCCCGTTATAGAAGCCTTTAGGCATTGTTGGGCAGCGCGAGCTGACCACTGCCAGCGAAATTATTGCTTACATCCCTCGAGTTTGCGACACGTTATGCATTATTACGAATTTTATCGGTAACAATATTACGCAGACCCAAGTGGTCCTAAGTGTTCTTGAGTGCATGTATGAATGAATCCGCGCAATCTTGATTACATGTATTGCTGCAAGGAATGTCGTTGGGGCTGATCATAGTCAATGATCAGCGGCTATTTTGGCCGATTTTCAGTCCAGTGTCGAATGAAAACTACCTAGCTTAGTGCCAAAGTTGTGTGGATGGATTAGAAGTAAAGTGTGCAATAAAATAATATGTATTCAGCACACAATGGCTACTGCGTAATATGAAATCGATCACGTACATAGTTCCACTGTTTGACTAAAATAGGGGTGCAAATCCCGGGTGATTGCAAAATCTCTTCATCTCTTGAAACCGGATTTCGCTCATTTCGGACCCGTTAGTTTCTATTATATCAATACGGCTGTCTATTTTTCATTTAGATGAATGACAATAATGTGAAGTGACTGTCGATTACACAGAGGACTTGAAAACAAAGAATGCCGATATAGGTTCAAAATAGACTCGCAATACAAGGGACAAAAAAAATGATCATTTGTGAGCTGGTTTATGTCCACAAGGCCGCTTAACGCACTGAAAACATTTCTGATCAGAATAAGAACTGAGTCAATAGATTTCCTTGCCCGGGCTCGAGTTGGGCGGAGCGCCAAGGAAGCGATTGACCGGGGATGTGTCATTATGATAGGGCTCATATATAATTATATGCAAAAATGTTTTGTATTTGCCTAAAATTATAGAAAAAAAAAACATGGAAGCAGAAGGAAATTTACAACCAGGTTCGTTTGGGCGAATTAAGCAGGAGAGGGTCACAGACAGCAAAATGGAATTTCGGACTAAAATACACTGAGAAGCATAATCATGGGAACACCTTTATTTTAGTAGTGTTTAGGAGCAGAAGTTAGTGACTTACATTTGAAATATATAACTTAAAACATTTGATTTTGTTCACAAAAACGCAATGTTTAACGAGATCATTTAGCACCGATACAAAATGTGTGTGGCATAAGTCGCAGACTATGAACACGTTCAGTGTAAAATTGTGCCGAATGTAGCCACTCTAATTGTTCAGTATTGGCTAGAACCACCTTTAGTGGTGTTTATTTCATTAATAGGCTTTCTCATTGACTGGACCGATGTATGATCTCTGTCTCTACTATTTGTCCATTAAAGTATGTAAATATATATTCTAAAGCAGCTTCATTAAGTCATACTTTTCAAATGCATGCGACTTTTCTTGAGTTCTACGTAAATGATGGTGTTCCTGTAATTATGCTTCTGAGTATACATATACAAGATGATAGTATGTCGATGTCGCGATATCCAAAAACTGCCATGATGCGGTTATTTTCAAGTTGCTGGCAATACGCGATGTTTGATACCAACTCTGCTACCAGGTACAGTATACCCACGTGACAAGGCTTATCTATGAAATAATTGTGGAATAATATTCCGTAACCGTAACGGAAAAAGCGATGACCAATACCAATAATGTGTGCAACAATTGTGTACAACGTATGATCTTAACTTTAGTAATAATGTATAATGTTGGCCAAATTATTATGGGTCCACCCCCTTGGGAGGTATGTTTGCGGGTTGTTGTCGGTCTGTGCTCCGTCCGTCCTATTGAGAACACAATATCGCTGTACTTACTGGCCACCTGAAACTCAAATTTACGTTGTTTCTACCTTGACATCGCTTTTTGACTTGTTTACATTTTGGTGACATTGACCTTATTTTCAAGGTCACAGATCCCAAAGTTGGACCAATCGGCCTATACTTTGCATTTAAGTGCCTCTACTTCACAACTGTGGCTGTGTGTATACTAACATAAACCGTCGTGCATATTTCATTCGGAAGACACCTGACCTTTGGCACCTTTCGGGCATCAGTCATATCTGTTTTGCAATATAAGCATTCATCATTTATAATTGAGCGCTTTGAATCAAGGACATGGTAGTATCTTGATCAAGCACTATGTCCGTGTCCTTTTCATGACAAAAAGGTTTGCTGATACAGAAGAAAATTGCATATTTACGGCAAAGTTAAGTGGTCCCTAATACAACCATTTTCCTTGAACGGTAAACATTGCTTTACTTTTGACATAGGGCCATATGTGTTGTTGTATCCTTGTCTTGTAAATCACCATCGTTAATGACATATGGGTCCAACGCATTGCTGTACCCTGGAAATGTAAACCGCCATGATAAAAGACATATGGGTTCTACGTTTGTTGTATCTTTGCCTTGTAAATCACCATCGCTAATGACATATGGGTCCTACGCATTGTTGTACCCTGGACATGATTAATTACACATGGGTCCTACTTTTGTTGTACCCTGCCTTGTAAATCACCAAGGTTAATGACGTGGGTCGTAGGCATTAACTGTTGTATCCCTGCTTTGTAAATCACCATGGTTAATGACACATGGGTCGTAGGTATTAACTGTTGTACCCCCTGCTTTGTAAATCACCATGGTTAATGACACATGGGTCGCAGGTATTAACTGTTGTACCCCCTGCTTTGTAAATCACCATGGTTAATGACATATGGGTCGCAGGTATTAACTGTTTTATCCCTGCTTTGTAAATCACCATGGTTAATGACACATGGGTCGTAGGTATTAACTGTTGTACCCCCTGCTTTGTAAATCACCATGGTTAATGACATATGGGTCGCAGGCAATAACTGTTTGTATCCCTGCTTTGTAAATCACCAAGGTTAATGACATATGGGTCGCAGGCAATAACTGTTTGTATCCCTGCTTTGTAAATCACCAAGGTTAATGACATATGGGTCGTAGGCATTAACTGTTGTATCCCTACTTTGTAAATCACCATGGTTAATGACATTTGGCCCTACATGCTCTTGTGTCCTTGCCTTGTATATTACAATTTACTAATAAAATGGCTGCCAGCATCAAATTTGGATAAGGCTCCGGTTGAATCAGTTCAAATCCCTACCGCTTTACAGCTGACGCGTCCAAGTATGGAGGAAGATTATGACCTTTTGCTTAGGCTTGGCAGTCGTTTCCCAGGGACCCTACAGAATTTGAGAACTGCATAATTTATTCTTCTGTCTGCTAATCATTACAACAGATCGTGATTGGCTGAACAATGATAGAGATTCAAATTTTAAACATTCCTTGAGAAGACCTTTCACTCAAATACCAACAATCCTGTGTATCAGGAGAAAAATAGTATGACTATGGTCTAAAGTTTTCTTCGACAGGCTTTGGGAATCCAAAACCAGACGAAGAAAGCTTCCAGTTAAGCCTAAAACCTATTACAGAAAGACACTGCACCGTAATAAGTGAAGTGTGGTTTGGTCTCTTTACCATCATTGACTGCACCCAGATTTTCACTTCTTTTTTCAAACAAGCCACTGGTTTGATCTCCAGAAAGATTGGGTCAGTTGCTATCTTTATTCTTCAGGCCTTTTATTGTTCTTTTTACTAGTAGTGTTTTAGTGTAGTCAGCTTAAAGTTTGAATTTGAATTTTGTTAAAGATAATAAAAATTGTACTGCTCGTCTGTCAGCTATCCTTGTGCTGCCTACTGCATCTGATCTGAGAAATATAACATCACGTGTCTGTGGAGTGAAGATTTTAACCGGTATGCTGATTCGCGTAGCAGAACGTAAAGTAAAATGACAGCTCCTTTGAAGAAAAGGTAAAATCAACGAGAGCGACATTTGTGTAAATTTTGTTTCAAATACGCATGTGATAAATTAATACAATCCATCCAAATTCTCCCGAAACCGTGATGGATAAATATATCTTGTATGTAGACGGATATTAACATAACGAAAAGAGACCGATTTGGAAGAAAATTGGTCATAATTTGCAAAATTGCGTGCTTGAAACATTTATTTTCCATGCTGTCGTTCGTTGCTGTAGATAACGTCATTCTAGTGAGAATGTTTATGTATAGGCCGTTCAAACATTTTAGTCCCTATATATGACTCTGACATTATTCCCAGGAATAAAGGCAAATCCATTACAGCCATTTTGTTAATCTGTTTGTATCGCATATATATATATATATATATATATATATATATATATATATATATATATATATATATATATATATATATATATATATATATATATATATAATCACTGAATAATAAATTTTGACCACTCTCCGATCCACGTAGTATACTTTTTTAGATTAAAACGCGTATGGGACACAAGTGTATTTTCTGAAGAATTTCTGGCTCTCTGTTAGTGTAGATTTAGGCATGTCAAACACTTTTCGAGTGGTGTAGATTCTGCGCGTGCAATTCATAAGAGCGCTCAATCGAGAATTCTCTCATTTTACTGATTCAGCATGGATGGTTTGGTTGTGGTATCGATTGTTGTCGATCGATATTTGACTTAATTGAATGTCTATAGCTATGTTTCAAATGTGTAAAGAAATTTCCGTGGCATTAATTAAAATGAATTATTTTCTTTTGGCAGTGGGATGGTCTTTTATATTGACTTAGAACGTGGGCGTATTTGCTGCAAGTCATGCCTACTTTGATGTTGTGATTTACATAATTAGGATTCTAAAAAAATACTGCATTTGGTCTAATTTGACATAGCATAAGATAAGTTGGATCTCGACTTCAGTGCAAAGATGGTTTTGTTTATTTAAATGGTGGCTTGGTCTTTCGGATTGTCACATCTGTGGTCTGCTCGCTGCCAACATGTTGATACTGTTTCACAAAATGTTGATATTGTGAACTCTTTGCTCACATAATTCGTTTAATGTGAACGAGTTATGGTGCGTTGCTGTCCTTCGATGGAATTCACATGAATTTGAAAACATTGGCCAATAACTATGATCTGTCATTTACTGTGTGCATAAACGGTTGTATCTGGACAGTGTCCCCACACTGCATATCCATAATCTATGCTAGGTTGGATAACAGTCTGATAAATTTTGGCAAGAATACTGCTCGGAATATGACCTGCTAATCTTCTTATAAGGCTGCCAGCTGGGTTGACACTTTCCGGCAGACAAATTCAATGTTTTGCTTCCAATATAAATTTCCGTTTAATTGAAGAACTAAATATTTAATTGTTCACTGTTGTTCTAATTTCTTTCCATTCAAAACAATGTTCAAATCATCAATTTTACTTTTAGGTTTGGTGCATACGCACATAACATTAGATTTTTCCGAGTTCACTGCAAGTCTTTTTGAGTTGTACCATTTACCAACCACATTTGTGTGGTCCTCTAATTTTGGTTGCACCTCACTTAAAGTTTTCCCACCTGCATATTTAAGGAAGCACAGTTGGTTTAAACATATTTTATTTCCAAAAACGATTGGGGAGCAGGCAAAGCCCATATGAACCCCTCTCGCGAAAAAAAAAAAGAAAAGATAATTGTACAATTCAATGAAGAGAGGGTGCAAATACAGGTATAACAGGACAATACATTTACAAGGACATACAAAGAGAAGCTGACATCAATTTGACAGGACAGATAGGTATAGTATGGCTAGCTAAACAGAATTGTTCCCGTGACAGTTATTAAGGAAACCGATTTGTGTCTTTGACGTAGGCGATAACAGCATCATAAATCTTTGATTTTACTTGTTTAGGGCAATTGATGGGTCCACACAGCAAAGTTTTGCATGTAAATTGAGCATGGGGGGTGATTTCGGTTTGCAAGATACTACGCTTTGAAGAGTAACGGGGACATTCGAAAAAGTAGTGAAATACATCTTCGTTTCCTAGGCCGCAGAAACAAGTCGGTGTATCGACTACCCTTATTTTACACAGGTCAGCCTTTAGATCGCTGCAGCCCATCCGTAATTTAGCTAGTATAACATTAATTTTTCTACCTCCAACCTAAAAAAGTTCGTTTGCTTTATCCTTGTTACTAGTGATTTTTGGATTTGAATTCTTGCAGCGATTCGCATTTCCTTGTTTCAATAGGCAGGCTGTTCCAAAGACGTACGACTGACGGAAAAAACGAATCGCCATAGATGTTTGTTCGGGCTTTTATATGGGTAAATTTAGAATGGGACCGAAGACCATATCTTACTCTATTTTGGACTGTTTCAGGTAGTAGTTCCTTAAGATAATTAGGGGCAATATCATTTACAATTTTATACATCAATATTAGCTTTTGTTTATCCCTACGTTGAGCCAAAGTTTCCCGTGCTGTTTCTTCATACAATTTAGAATGACTAGTGAATCTACGTGCCCCTGTAACAACTCGAGCTGCTGCTAATTGGACATTTTCTAGATCAGTTTCGTCTGGTCGTGTACCATTACACATGACTGTGTTACCATACTCCAACACTGGACGAATAAAAGAAAAGTAAAGGGTTTCAAGTGCATGTCTGTTCAATTTGTACTGAAGGCTACGCAAAACGCATACCATCTTCATGGCTTTTGTTGTTGTCATCTTAACATGAGCTGACTTTGATAAGTCAGTTTTGAGAACCAGACCAAGATGCTTGTGTTCCTGAACCTTTTCAATGACTGTTCCCTCATACACCAAATCCTGGTGATGTACACTCTGACGCTTCCTACTAAGTAACATTTCTTTGGTTTTACCTGGGTTTAGCGTCACAAGCAAGTCACGGGCCCATTCGGAGAGAGCCTGCAAGTCAGAATTCATTTCATTGCTAGCTGTTACAGGGTCGTCGAGTTTAACATAAAGTGTGGTGTCATCCGCAAACAAGCGAACATTTGTATGAATTACATCAACTATGTCATTAATGTAAATGAGAAAAAGTAAGGGCCCCAAAACAGAACCTTGGGGAACTCCAGCTTCGATGTTGCCCCAGCTGGAGGATTCTCCATTTTTAACAGCTCGTTGCATTCTATTATTTAAATAATTTTGAAACCAAGATAATAATTGACCAGAAATACCAGATTTCGATAGTTTGTGAAGGAGTCCTTTGTGGCACACCTTATCAAATGCTTTAGTTATGTCGCAAAATACAACCTGTACTTCTTTTTGTTCGTCGACTGCTTTACAAAACTGATGATATAAATATATTAATTGATTTATTGCCCCGTCCCGTGGCGTGAAACCTAATTGTTTGTCTGTGATAACTAAATTATCCCGGTAAAAGTTAAACACATGTTTAAAGATGGCCCTTTCCATAACTTTGCAGCACAACTTATTAAAGATATCGGACGATAATTGTTACAGTCGTTTGTGCTACCGCCTTTGTGAATTGGCGTGACGTTTGCCTTCTTCCACTCAGAAGGAAATATGCTTTTTGTGATTGATAAATTTATGAGTTTGCATAGAGAATTTGCAATACAAGGTGCTGCCTCTTTCAACATTTTTGGACTGAGACCGTCGGGACCGCTAGCTTTACTTGTGTCAAGGCTTTTTAATATGTCTAAAACATGATCTTCTGTTATTACCAGACTACTTAAAGTTTTTTCAGAATGAGGATTTTCTAAATGAGGAAATCCTGATGAATCTACTTTAGCATTATTTGAAAAACAAGAGTTGATGATTTCCGCTTTTGATGCATTATCTGAGTATATGATGCCGTCCTTTTCTATAGAGCTAATAAGGGGCTTTTGGTTGTCCTTCATAAAACACTTTACGTTCCTCCACCAGCCCTTACTTGTGGCTTTAGCATTGTTAATTTCTTCACATTGTTTATTGTAATAATCTTCTTCTGCCAGCCTTAGGCTGTCAATATATGCATTTCTGAGTTGGCGGTAATATCTCCAGGTGTGAGCATTATCTTTCGTTTTGGCCCTCGTATGGATTCGAAACATTTTACGTTTTTGCATACGTAGTTTTGAATTATACCACGGAGCACAGTTACGTCTGACAGTAATAGTTTTGTTTGGGATTGAGTTTCGTGCCACGTTAAGGAAAGTACTCGTCCATAAATGACAAGCAGTATTTATATCGTCCGTCTCAAAACATGCGTCCCAGTCTATTTGATCTAATTTGAGGCGAAAGTCTTCAAAGTTATCTTTCTTGTAATCCCAGATAAACCTCTCATAAGGTGGGTCTTTTTTAATACGGAATAAAAAAATTGCAGTTATCATACAGTGGTCACAATTCGCAAGTGGTGGCAGAATAGATAAATTACGAATATAATTTGGGATATTTGTAATAATCTGGTCTAGGCATGACGAGGTGGTTTCAGTGATACGAGTGGGCTCAGAGATGTGCATAGTTAAATAGTTCGTCGAACATAAACTTATTAATTTTTTACCAGGGTTAGTTCTGCGATCCGCATTCAGATCACCCACAATTACATCATTTTGTATCCCTGTTGCTCGGGCCAGATCTAGACTCTCCTGGAGCTTGTCACAGAATGAGACGGGAGAGTTCGGCGGTCTGTATACTACTGCCAAAAGAAACTTCTTGTTATGAAAACGAATTTCTGACCAAAGAATTTCAATATCGGGGTTTTCAAGGTCTTGTCGGCGCTTAACATTTAACGCCCAGGAAACGTACAAGGCCAGCCCGCCCCCCGCTCTCCCAGGGCGGTCACGTCTTATGATTGGGTAATAGCCCGGGAGATCGTAGTTGCTACTAATATCACTGGAGGAAAGAAATGTTTCTGTAAGAGCTATTATGTCGTAAGTGTTCGCACAACTGGTTTTGATGTCTCTGTACTTGTCCCGTGACAGGCTTCTGACATTTGCATGACAAATAGATAGGTCCGAGAGTTGGGCACGTGGCCCTGGGTTAGGGTGTAAATTATCAGACATAAGTATAAGAAGAGATGTGAATATCATAAAAAGTTCGCTACACGAAGTAATTTTTTGGTATTGCCTAATGAGAAGATATACCTGCTGTAGGGAGTACTGGTGGGTCTTTGTCCCTTTACTTTTCCGAGTTACAAGTAGTAATGATATTGCAATCAAGTATAAGCAGACATAGGAGCATTGCCAGTAGTAAATACACAGTTCAAAATGATACATGTTGGGAAATCTGTCAGTACATAATACAATTTCCGTGATATGTCTATATCGAAATAGTGTTTCGCAAGCAATGTTGATGAAAACATTAATAACAAAATGCATGATGGCAAGAGTTCCTTGGGAGACTACGATACGTACTCCATAAAATAAGCAGTAGAGGTAAATCTGATATATTGTTCTATCTCCGAAAGAGGGAGAGAACAAGCAAGACATAGTTACAAGTGACCGACGTTCCTGTAAAGTAAGTTATGTAAAGTCCACCAATACCATGCACAAAGTAAACAAGTGTCTGTACAATCCATTCATCACTCAGCATAAGACCAACAGTAGGTCGATACATACTAGCATTTGAAATGTAATTGAAAACATGATGACACAGAAGCCGAAATACCATACCTATTCTTGCATATATACCCAGAACTAGGTTTAAACATACATGTAATAACAGTTCAATGTAATAATTGGATAAATTTATAATATTACTTAACAATATTTGTCCGTTGAGTAGACAAAAAAGTTCACGAAGGTTATGCAGTATGCACGCATGTAAGCCAAAGGGGGCCAAGAGTCTGCCAGGGGAACCACTAAGAGTGACATGTATAATGACACAGAAACATATAATAAAACATAGAATACGACAGTAAATTCAGTACAAAAGTACATAAAAGGTAAATAGGACGTATATAAGCGTCATCGGTGTACAATCTTCTTGAAACATTACGGTACTGTAGTACACGTACACTGCTAGTCATAAGCGTATTTCACCATAGTAGCAACAACACTGCAAAAATAACCGATATTATGTCTAATGCGTGCATTTTAACTGTATAATGGGCAAGCAAAAGAATGAGTAGTATGTGCTTCGCTCGCATGCAGTCTCTTAAGTAGACCCATGGTAGCCCCGATTCCGCGCACTCCGTTCCCTCTCTGGAGTTCAGAGGGCGCGGAGTCTAATCCGCCATGGATGCCGGCGCAGATATAACGAAAGACATGCAAATGCAGTGCATACACTTGGGGGCTGCTAATTTGGAGGAAAAACAAAACAAAACACCCAAGCACAGTTCACATGTTGTGATAAACAATCAGTGTAAACAATAAATAAAATTGGTCCCAGAACAGATCCCTGTGGGACGCCAATGCTTACTTCCTTAACATCTGACAATTTTCCATTGTAACATACATACTGTATACTTTCCTCGAGATAAGACTTAAACCGATGTAGTGTTCTGTTTATGATAACGTACTTACTTATCTTCTCAAACAGGATATTGTGATGTATTGTGTCAAAACACCTTTTAACATCAAGGACGCAGACTCCAGCCATAAGATTTTCTTTCATGTTTTCTTACCATTTATCAGTGACCCTGAGGAGACTTGTGTGGGTCGAATGAAATTTTAGATAAGCAGATTGATCTGCTGATAGAAAGTAATGTTCAGTCATATAATGCAAAAGCTGGTCCATAATATATCGTTCAAAGATCTTAGTTACATGCCCGACAACAGATATAGGGCAATGGTTGGATTTATATATATTTGAACCAGTTCCTTTGTTCACCGGTGGGACACAAGCTATTTTGCATTCCACAGGTACAAAAGCACTCTCTAATGACAATTAAACAGATACGCGAATGACACTTCTAGTTCAGGTGTAGCAAATCTTAATAATTTTGGATCCATATCCAAAACATCAACCCAGCCACGATCTGTCAATATATTCATGAAACGCGATATTTTACATTCATGGATTTTGCAAAATTAAAAAATATATATACTGCTGGGACCTCTCCAAAAATGTTTTCCTTGGAATCTTTTTTAAAACAGTCTACAATATTTTGCTCTATGATACTAAGAGAATCATTGAATTCATTAGGAGATATCATTTAAGGTATGGACTGTTGGTGTGTGTGCTTTCCTGGGAAAACTTTGTTTTCGTCTTTCCAAAGTTTGTTTGGTCTATGTACATTTTCCTATAATATTGTGTCACAATAATTGAATTTTGCCTGATTTATCTTTGTGGTTACGAAGTTCCGTAATTGGGTATATGTGTTAAATAATTCATCATCATTATGCAACGTTGCATGTGCATGGTATCGGTCACCGTTGGTGCACTTTTTACGAAGGAAGAAAGATACAATAAAAGTGCATATACCAGCTTCCCATTAGAAAGCCACAGTGATCACCTCTATTCAGTCTAATAATGGGTTGAGCGGTAGGTTGTACGATGCACAGGTCTGCCGACGATTCAATACCTTGAACAAAATTTCTCCTTTATCTTCATCTTTTATATCATTATACATTTGATAGCCGTTAGTTTTCCCTGGTCCGATACAGAGTTGAGTCAATAGCTTGGGCTAATGGACACAACCCACGCCAAGACAAGCTGTTGACCTGGGCCGTGTCACCACGTTAGGTTTCATCTAAACAGTGCAAAACGGTTTTTACAAACCTGAAATTTAAGTAAAGTCTTCAATGCAGATAACACTTTACATCGGGACGCTTTTGTGAGATTTGGACGTGGAAGGATGAATGCATTTTCATTTTCAGATTTGGGGACATTTTAGTGGATATATATGTTGTCTGTTAGGTGTCCAAATTAGTAGTTCTAGCCCCAATGCAATCTGAAGAAATTAGTAAAATACTTTCAGTGTTAACATGGTTGTACAGTGGACCGTCTTAACCTTTGGATCTTGATTAATAGGTATCCGCTCTAAAATGTACATTTCACATGGACATTTATCTAAAACAAATTATCTGATTTTAATCAAATTAAAACTTATTCCCTTTTTTCTACACCAAAAGCGTATCCGGGATTGTCTGAAAAATGATCAGTTCTTTTTTTAAAACGTATTTCAAGAACGAAGAGTCCTCCAAAGTCTATAAATTTCACACACACACACAAAAAAGTTTTCAAATTTTTTCTATCACCATCGTAAACATGCAGATACAGTCATGAAAAATCACTGATAGGGTTTTGCAGATATATGTGTTGAGATATAATAGCACAAATCTGACCATTGTTTGAGTATTTTTCGAAAACTATTCAAAATTTTACAAAAAACTAAATTTTTACCCAGAACGCTTGTGTTTTTTCAACAACTTTGAATTTTGAGTTCCATCTTTGGTGCAAATAGCTTTTGCAAAACTGACGTATTATGTCAGGGATACATGCGTCGATTATATTCGGCCTGATAGTGAAGTCACTTTTCTAGGTTGGAACTTTGCTTAATTCTGTCCCTGCTGTGAAGCCACAAATGCTATTCTTGCTGCAGCCGATGACATCCCATGTGGATTCGTCCACAATTTTATGTCGGTGTCGCTGATGATTTTGCGTGACATTTAACACCATGCCATTAAGATGCCAAAGGTAAGTTAAATTCACCTTCCAAATTTTATAATAGCACACGAAAAATAGATATGACAATCCGAAATTGTACGTTCCTTTTTGAAGTCTCAGTGTACAAAATTAAGAAAACCTGAATGAAGTGCAATTTACACCTTGTAGGATAATAACCTGGTCACTCTGTAGGATAACAATCTGGACACCCTGTAGGATAATAACCTGGTGATCCTGTAGGATACCAACCTGGACACCCTGTAGCAGAGCCTCCAAGTCTCCCGCCGAGGCGGGAGATCTCCCGCTTTTTCGTGCATTTTTGCTAAGTCTCCCGCTCTCCCGCTTTTTATAAAATATCGCCCGCCTTTTGTAAAATTAAAAAAAGCACAATTCCGTCGGTGGCTATAAAGTTGTGCTGTTTTGCCGTGTTGTTGTAATATATACACGCGGAATATGTCTATGATGGTGTCGAAAATGGTTCAAAATGCAGGAAATGAAGGTGCAAATTTTCAAATTTTGGCTGGTGGAGCAGGCGCCCACTCCCACCCCACTTATGCTTCGCGTCTTCAGCGCTCGCCTTCCCGCTTTTCAGTACCTGGAGGAGGGAGATTTCCCTCTTTTGACATAGGCTAGCTTGGAGGTTCTGCTGTAGGATAATAGCCTGTTCACGCTGTGGAACACCAACCAGGACACCTTGCAGGATAACAAGCTGGGCATCCCGTAGGATAACAAACCACGTGATATTTTCCACAATTTTACAAAGCTAACAACAAGAGCATGTTTTAGAATATATAGCTAGAGGCTTGACAGATATGGGAGCATTAATTCGTGACGGTTTACCCAAAATTTATAATGGATTAAACTAGTTTTATGAGATGTAAATCTCCGCACTTTGAAAGGCATGCCTGGTTGATATGCAGTATAAACTACGAATGGGCCACGAGTGGTACCAGGTTTCCGTCTTCAAGGGTATCAGACATGGCAAAAAAATTCTAATACGCTTCCGTAAAAAAAAAAAAAAAAAATGCAAAAATATATGGTCATCGAAAACACGATAAAGCATATGTTTGATTGGGCTCCCACATAGCTTTCTTTAATAAGTAGAATCCAAATATAACTGTATAACCATTATATACTGATACAGTTATCAATTAAATCTTAATTTTATGTTTCTAATTTACTACTATTTACATTTATGAATGCATTTCCACTTGTGCAGTACTATCTTTCAAACGTGTATTGGTCAGTCAAGATAGTTTTCTATGCCAAGCAGTCATTGGGTACCAGCTCGAAGTGGATTTACAGCCAATTGGTGCGAATTATAATTTTGTTTACATTAAGGAGCTCAATATGTGTCTGTGTTTCATTTGTTACAGAAATATCACAGAGTGACTATTCATTCCATTGAAAACAAGAGGACTCTGAGATCAGTCGATCTTGCATACATGCAGAAATTAATCAGTCCGGTGACCTTTGGTATTATCGAAAGGTCACCTTTGGTATTATCTAAAGGTCACTTTTCCCAAACACTGGCAGCCACAAATATCAAAGTACTGGCTCAATAGTCCAAGTCCTGGCTGAAATTGGTCTTGGCTCAAATAGTTTTCAAGTTATTAAATGAATAATAAAAGTCATGAAAGTGACCCTGTGCCTTTGTGAATGAACTGTAGGTAACTCGTGTAATGCGTTCTTCTTGCCCACACAGAGGACCGCCAGCAAGGGCCTAGCTCCAATTGTTCTCATGTTGTCAATTGGACAGTAAAATTCAGAAAGTGGCGATGTGACCTCGGGACTGAGGTCAAGGTCGCCCATGTACTGTGTCGGTCCTGTGTATATATTTAGACGTTTTTGATTGCAATTTCCAAGTAACTGGCCACGCAGTTCCAGAAAAAAAAAGATATTTTTAGATTTTGCCAAAAAGAAAACGAACAAAAAAATCTTGAAAATAAAAAAATCAAGAGTAGAGTACAATCATTTTGGTAACTCTAGTGAACACCCACCCACAGGACATCCCCACCACGTTTAAAGTGAATCTATGCCGCCCGTTTTAGAGAAATCGAAAATGTGATTTACGATAGAAACCCCCACAGTCATAAAGTAATGAATAGCAGTGTATACAATGACCGTTCAGTATCCAAACTGAAAGTTTTAGGCATTCACAATAACGCCACCTGGCGTACAATTTCGTTTCATACTTCCACAAGGAACATTTCCACCAGCTTTCAGAATTATCTGCATGACGCCTTTGGAGAAGTCCAAAATAGTTACAGTATCCAAGAACTCCTAAAAAACAGAAAAAGTTGCTGCGCCACCTGTTCAATAAATTAAGGTCTGGGAGTCCCCAGGGGTGTTTCTATGCAATTTCGAAGCAATTGGCCAGGTGGTTGTAGAGATTTAAAAATTTGGTCACAAAATAAAAAAAATCGTACCTAATCCAAAAATTCACTCCAGCGTAACTATTCAAACAAGCCTGGTAGAAACCCATCCAAGGTGCACCCCTGGCATGTTGGAGGTGAGTCGCGCTGCCAGTGTTTGAGAAGTTGAAAAATGTAGAATGTTGATGGACGACGAACGCACGCACGGATGATATATGTATTATATAAACATATATGCATGGAAATGTGTATATATGGCCCCTTTAGGTGAACATCGCTGTTTGTAACATTAAAAATTTCCCTCATACAGCTCTGGAATCACAATGTTAAAAGTTCAATGAAAAGTGACAGTATCCACCATTAAGATATAAGCCAATATGACAGTTTAACTATTAAATGCTAATCAAGGTTACAATCAATAGCACCAAAAGAAACCCCATGAGTACATTCCCATTAGAGTTGACCAGTAACCATGTGCCTAGGAACCACCATTACCGAGACATAAGCAAATATGTCAGTTTGACCTTTCAAGGCTAAAATTAATAACATGGAAAGAAACCCAACCGGTACTTTCCTATAAATATTTAACCGCCAAATCGAACAACCACCTGTTGAACAAATTAACGTCCTGGGGTCTCAAGAAGTGCTGCCCAACATCGAAGCCCTTACCGAAGCAAATTTGGAGACGATTTTTTATGATTTGAAAGATTTTTTTTTTCTAAAAAATCCAAAAAATCATCGGAGCGTAACCATTTGTTCAAACTTGACACAGATCTTCTACCCAAGGCACATCTTCAACCATTTTAAAGTGAATCGAACTGACACTTCGGGAGAAGTTAAAATGTGAAATGTGGACGGATGATGGTGACAACGGATGGACGCACTGATGCGACTGAACCTCGTGAAACTCAGCTGTACTGATAAGTCAGCTGGCCTAATAAGCTAGGCAATCGCCAAATAGATGGCATGTGCAGAATTTTTTTCTCTCTCCCCCGCTGTGTTTGTAGTAAGCCAATTACAGAATAACGTGATTGGTCGGTCTATTTTCGCACTTAGACCCAATGAAGGAATGCTATTTATCAGGCAAGCCACTCAAAGGTAGTGCAGATGTTTTGGCTTGTGTGAATCGTGATGTTCAAAGGCTTCCAATTACTTAGAATTGCAATTCGAGGGTTTGTGGCATAAGAAAATTACGGCTTATAAGTCTGCATATTCTTTATAAATATATACTAAAAAAATCATTATTTGATTTATTGCAAAGGTTTTTTTACTTTAAGCAAAAACCTGCGTACACGGTTCCGCATTACTGTCATCTTCATGTTCTAATATTCGTTAGTTTATCATGTAGCTGGTCTGTCTTCCTCAGATATTAAAGTGAGACGAGAAGACAATATTAGAGATTCCTGTTTAGGTATGTCTTCATTTTACACTCCAGACATCGGATATGCCGCAGGCAGCTGAATAGTTCTTCCGGGATCAAGTGTTTGTGATTATGCTCATAATATTGCCGACACTATCCACATTTGTGTATCTGACGGAATTACAATTCGTTTCGAATTGATTTACAAAGTTGTTAGACTTGTGCTGCTCACTGCGAAAGCAATCATTTCTGGGATCTGACGAGTATTCGTCGAGAGAGAAAAAAATATTAAAGCTGTGTTCACGTTTATTGAGAAGTCAAAAGGACTTTCAGTGAATTTAATGGTATGCAGGTTTTTTTTTGTGTTGAAATACATCTATTTTGAGAGGCACACCCTGGTGGTTTTGTTGTACACGCCATATCTTTTCAGAACTTCTGATCTTCATTTGTCTGTGTGCATTTTTCTGAACCGTTTTTCGTGAAGTCATGCCCGCCATCGTGAGTTCCTGTTTCTCCTACCAATTCGTTAACTTACCACACAAGTCACGAGAACTTTTTGTGTCAGGCCCGGGGTTGTTATTTTGGCGTTTAAGAAAATATGTTGACATCAAATCAAAAAAGTTAAAATCTCCCTCCACATTGTCTGGTAGAAGGGTGTGTATTTATGAATATGTGGTAGCTGCAATTTTGAAGTTCCACGTACGATTAGGGAATTTATTTGTCTGGCATTCTTATGTAAAAGTTGTTGCCTCATTTTTTTTTTTTTGAATGCTTCCCTTCTATTGACTCTAATCCCCTTAAGTTGGATGGATTACAGTGGACAAATGCAAAGACCTTGCGTGCGTCTGTCATGTATATTTTATCAAACAAATGATAAAATTATCCCGCTTTTGATTTGTTGACAAACAAGTCTGGTATCCTTTTACGACACCAGACAAGTCTAATGTAAAACCAAAGTAAACACAGACAAGACGCACAGCTGCACGGACATACACCCACACACACTATATTTGATATAAATATCATATATATGGTAGGTAGTTAAACTAAGGTGATCTATCCAGCTAGAAAGGGTATGTACTAATTCAGGGGTGAGTCAAATTATTCTTATCTGAACTTGTACTATACAAATTTAGTAATTATGTTTTGTTTGACAGGTATTTGTTATTCATATTGAAGCTCTGGATTTTTAAGAAGAACTTCACTTATTCAGCTAGGGCATCATTTGCCAGGTTCATAGTTATTCATTATTATGTGATTTGTCTTTGCTGAATACTTAGCTTAGATAAGGAGCCGCAACTCAGATGGATATGTACGGGTATAGGCTCCGAAATATGTTCTGAGTAGTTACCCACTAAAGACCATTTAATATATTTGGGCTGATGCAGCCTAGGTCAAAATTTTACAGAGCAAAATGAGCAATATGTACAATAGTACTTCTATATTTTTATGGGTTAGACAGGGACAGGTTAGCTTATGGAGAGTATATAGTTTGGACTGTGGAATAAGGTAACGACGACTAGGAAGTGATTCATTCTATCTATCTATCTATCTATCTATCTATCTATCTATCTATCTATCTATCTATCTATCTATCTATCTATCTATCTATCTATCTATCTGTCTGTCTGTCTGTCTGCCTGCCTGTCTGTGTGTGTGTCTGTCTATCTGTCTATCCATCTATCTATCCATCTATCTATCCATCCATCTGTCTATCTATCTATCTTCCTTCTATCTATCTATCTATCTATCTATCTATCTATCTATCTATCTATCTATCTATCTATCTATCTATCTATCTATCTATCTATCTATTAGTAATTAATACCGAAACAAATCACAGAGAGAACCAAAAGATTCATGAGATTTATCACCTGATGCACAGGATTTCACGAGATATTGACCTTCAAACTTATTTATACCTTCAGTGGTTACAAACGGTAGTACATGTAAATTTTAGATGTCTAGAAACAGAATTGGGGTTACACAACTGCGTATAATCAAACTTGACGTGAGAATGATGTTTATCTTGTGCACAATTTTGCACCTGTTTCCGTGGTTGTATTTTGACAAAAGATTGTGCAATTTTAGACATTTCAGGTTGAGATTGACCCACAGTGGCAAAAGTTCCATCATTTATGCAGTTCGTGAGTTGTTGTCTTTGTGGGTAGTACAAAGTTTAGGTTGGAATTTTATCTAATATAGGCATGCGTTTTGTCTTTGTTTTCAGAAAACTCCCTCCAATTAGCACTGTGATCCATTCTTGAAAAGGCCAAAATGACCATACTTTTTTCAATATTTGCTGTGATGTAGTAAGTTATCGTGTGAGCCCTTTTTACATTTTTGTGCTTTCTTTTTCTTTCTCTAATTTCTAAACATTTTTTTTTTGTAAATTGTAACCCCACTGCTCTCAAATCAGATAAAATCGACTGCTAAATGTTACAATTTTAATGGTGATGACGAGGGCAGTAACGATAACGATGGTGATGTTGACGGTGGAGTTTTTGCGGTGATGGTGGTGGTGGTGGTAATGGTGGTGAGAGTAGTGGTTGATCACATGTTTTCTCGCTCCATGCGCAATCCTTCATTTTCAAGTGAAACATAAGTATACTTGCTTTTTTGAATTTTACCAGTCATTGCAAAATGTGCCCCCACTTGGAGAAAAAGGATGTTGTCAAAATTGCCGGTGTCCAGGGGGTCTCAAAGAACTCAGTGACACAGATTTCTTTTTTTTTTTTCACAAATAAAAACACTCAATATCCCGAACGCATATGATAAAACATGATACTCTGCATAAAGAAAACTGAAGTCAAGGACTACATCATATGGCCAAAAGTCTTTTGTAAATTTAAATTATGGAACAACTTTAAGGTGTACAAACTAAATGAAAACACCATGGCACTTTAAAGTAAAAAAATGTCAAATGAGCATGCTTAATGAACAAACCCGTAAAAATGATCAAACCTCCAATGACAAACAAGCCGACAACCTAAATAGGTTCAGAAAAATTCCTGTGCAGAGACACACATATACCAGATCATGAGACCGACAGAAGTAAGTCATGGCCAGATTAACTATGTGTTAAGTTATTTGGAAACCGGGGAGGCAATCACCTAGGTCGAATATTGCTCTAATGATGAAAGAGTGGGTGTACATACCATAATTCACAGTTGGCACTGAGGTTAAAAATAAAAAGGTTTATCGTATTTTACGTTTTATTCAGTCCACAATAGACTATGATAAAATGCTGATTGAATACCTGGCTACCTGCACAGTCGATCAATTTATCTATCTACTTATTTGGTTATTTAGTGAGTAAGTTAGTTAGTTAGTTAGCTAGCTAGCGCTTGTTTGTCTGGTTTTTTTTTTTTGTTTTTTTTTGTTAGTTAGTTAGTTAGTTAGTTGGTTGGTTGGTTGGTTGATTGGTTGGTTAGTTAGATAGTTAGTTAGTGTGTCTCTGTTCCAACACAGACATTCTGTTTTTCCTGGAGTTCTTTCTTTCTTCTTTAATACAAAATTTTGTTCGCCAGTTTTGTCAAACACTATTATACTCAGAAACTTCAAATTGGCATGATTGTAGGTCTATACATGAATTTGTGCCTTTTAAGAAACAGGAGGAAATGTGTTAAAGATAATGCAAATTAGGAGCGTTTGAAATTTTGAATCTTGAATATCTCTAAAACTTTTTTTTTTTGGCTGCAGGTAACCAATGCAACTTTAATTTATAGTTTTGTAACACTGCATGTTTTCGTAATTTACATGTGACCTCTAAATGTCAAAGGTCAAGGTCATTTGGACTTTTGATATTTCATCCAGACATAATGCTGTCAACTTCCATCCAGTTTTGACCATGTTATACCCAAAATGTAGGTATTGCAACACTGCACATTTTTGTAATTTATATTTGACCTCTTAAAGTAAAAGGTCAAGGTTATTTGGCTCTTTGAAATGTTCATCTACCCATAACTTGGTCAATTTCTATCTGACTTGGTTCGTGTTGGGCTTCAATTGTAGATATTGTGAAACTGCACACTTTTTAAATTTACACTTGACCTCTAAATGTAAAAGTTCAGGGTCCTTTGGACCTTTGTAATTTTCATGTAGCCATAACTTGGTTAATTTCATCCAATTTTAATCATGTTGGACTCAACTTATAGGTATTGCAACACTGCATATTTTTGTAATGACGTGTAACCTCTAAAGGTCAAAGGTCAATATCATTTGGTCATTTGAAAGTTTCATCTAGTCATATTTACAATTTTTCAAGGCGCACAGACAGATTTGCTTTGTAGCAAATCTTCTTTCCAGTTTATCTTTTTATGTATGTATAGTGTATGTATGTTTATTTGTTTGTCTGTCCGCTTATTTATGTATTTGTGTTTTGCAAAATATAAGAGAACGTTTTGGAGGGTTAGCAAAAGATTTGTAGCGCAATATGGACCAGCCTGTTGCTTACGATAGTGGTAGATTGTGTGACAAAAATACCACATGTGTGTGTTCTCAATGATAATTGTATAACTGGAATATTATATGTCGGATCTTGTGAACTATACATCAATAAATATATTATAGTCTTTTCGTTGACTGTCAATAAAATTTCCCGTTTCTGTGCTTCAGTTCAGTGGTTCTAACGTCATGAAAGGTCTTTCATAACATGCATTAGAGAGATAATAATTTAAGGGCAAAGGATGTCTTTCACTTTTTATGTTGGAATTTGTTCTCTATTTCAAGGTGCGAGACCCCATGCTTGAGTCCTGGTTAAATGTCCAGGGGGGTAAGATGCCCTATATACCTTGTCACGAGAGGCTTCGTCAGAATCAGGCTTTAGCGTGCCGTGTTTTGGTTCATTTGTCAAATATTTGTTCAAACGGTATAAACTGCTTACAGTTTTTGCGAGATAGCCTGGAATGTCGTCATTTTTTCACTTGTAAACAGTACTTGTTTACTTTCTCGCGTAAAGAATTCTCATCTTGTATGTACTACTGCCGAGTTATGCATTGAATCTCCTGACAGATAATACACAGTGGGAAACATTCCTCACATTTTTGCCCCATGCATACTCACACGCGTCATTTTAAACCGGCTAACCGGGGACATATAACATGTAACTGTCTGCCTAAATACCCAATCGCTTTCTTGACCTCACAAACTATACAATAAATGTTAGTTACCCCCAGGGACCTGCTATTTATACAGCGCGACCCAGGTTATCATTAGATATCCCAAGTTTACACTTGTAAAAATGTAAGTGATTTGTTCTTATGCACAAGTGGATATGAATGACTTCTCTTCAACATTTTGTCTTTGCTGTTGCGAAGCGTCCATCGGAACAGTGAAGTCACATATTTCGCGAATTATTATCCCTTGTTGTAAACTCATCATTATATGAGACAATGTTCATGAAAGATGTACAATTTTTAACATACATTGTTTACGGAACCTTAGTCGTGAATATATTAGATATTGCTCTTAATTTAGAAGATCTTAAAGATCAGCTAACATGCTGGGTTTCTGTCATACTGAAAACTCCACCCACGCTAACAAATATCGGTAAATAGAATATGGCATTACTAGCTGTTATGTCTACACTGTTCATTTGAAAACCACTTCCATGAAATGTGATAGACGGAATATCGAACCAAATTGAGAGTGTTTGCTCTGCTGACTCTTTTGAATTCAATTTGTATTAATCTGTGTCTGCAATATACCAACTTTCCAAAGAATAATGATTGTACAAAACCAGCACAATTAACGAAATACGGTCCCACTTTGTATAAAAATAATTGACTCTTCTTTCATACGGATAATGCAAGTACACTCAGCATGGTATCGCGTGTTGTCGCTAGTTTGTGCAATTATGAATTGTTATTCTTCAAACATTTTCTGCGTGAAAGGCCAAGAATTATACACTGTCTCGACACACGCCACCAGTCTCGTGTGTAGGCGAGACTTGACACAGCGTGGGCGAGACCCTGCTACGGTATACTCTGGAACACGGTGCTTGACACACGCCAATATTCTCGTTTGTTAAAGCGAGATTTGACCTGGCGTGGGCGAGAGCTCAACTGAAAGCCGCAATTCTGTGTTCTGTGGCTCACAGGTCAACAGATACCTGTACAGGGGTTCATGTACGACGTATTTCTGTAGCCGATGGAACCACGACGCCGCCACAAAGTTGAAAAAGTCAAGTATCAATGATACACTCCAGTGTGCACATTCACCAGGTAGCCACGCGCATAAACCATCAATGAATTTCATAAGACCACATCTTCAAGCAACACTAAACACTATAAATTCGCCTTTTAGATAAAGAAAAGCTTTTGGCTAAAATATGTCTGACCCTTTCATCAGCGAATCAACCCGTCTTTTGTGAATTCCAATAAATTAATGACAATCACCAGATGGCGCCACATACAAATGGGTCATGACCGTATTCAAATGCCTTGCTAGTTGCGATGGTATTCGGAAAGCACCTTCACACACCGTGTATCAGAGGAACAGGTCTGAGAAATGAATTGACATAATAATATTATGAAAAGGGTCCAGTCCTAATAAGCATGACAAAAGAATGTAACTGAAGCTAAACAAAATTGTGCCCTTATATAGGCCTACATACGTGAGGTATGATTATATGCGCCTCTTAAAATATGACACTCTACGTCTTTATTAAAGCCCATCAAAAGCAACAATATGTCGATACACATAAGATATCAATATTTTCTCCCACCTCTTTTTTACTGGAATAGTGAGATGAATGCAAGCTGCACTGTTCTTCCAAGTACAGTATAATCTCCAATTAAGACCACCTTCATAAAGAGGCCATTTCTACATTAATGCCACCAATCTATAAACCCACTTTTGTTTATCCTGAATGAAACTATACCCCATTAAGACCACTCTCTATTAAGACAACATTTTTCAGTCCTTTAGATGGTCTTAATAGGGAGATTCCACTGTAATCATTCGTCTACAAAACTAAATAGCATGGATCTTTCATGATGAAGCACAATACATTTGAATTACAACTAAGTGAGATAGCTGGTAAGTTCATGAAAAAGTTAAAAATTAGTAAAACTGTTGGTGCGAATTATCAATTAGGCTCGTAAATTGTCAGATGCACACCTAAGGTTTTAGGTACTGCAGTAAACTGAAGTCATTGGATATTATATTATGAAAATTCCTATTTATCCCACTGTAGACAGTGTAATTGTGCAAAGGAAGAAAGAGAAAACAGTGATGTCATTAAAAAGACGAAGATGAAAACGTTACGGCCGCTAGATACATAGCGCAGAGGTGCGGGGCCACCGAGAGTGGCACATGAGCCTAATCCAGCTACATCGGTAGCAAATTATACGGTTGTGACCGTCTGCAGCTGCGTTTCAAGACATTTGAACTGAACAGAAAATGTGCACGAGTTTATAGTGTGCTTTTGGAGTTCACCATTTCCTGATCAGAATAAGTTCCTGCTAATAGCTTAACACATGCAGTACAAAAGATAGCTTCATGAAAAATTCTTGGACAAAATGTTTTTTCATGAACGACACAGAGGGAGTAAAGAAGACGTTTGACACGCGGGTGCTCAAGGAGGATTGCGCAGGTAAGGGTCAGGAGCAAAAGACATGTCCCCTGAAAAACAAATGGTGCTCAAATCCCTGCCTGCTTGCCTCCCCCCAAAAAGTCAAATTAAAATGTGTTTTTGGCTAGGTTTTCTGCGTTTTGCCCAGAGCGCCAGCAGGCGGGATTAATCTTGTCTGGAGACATGTTGCGGTTTTAATAGAATGTCAATAGGGCAGCACTACTGCGGGCGCCTTCCTCGTCCCGGTCGCTTGCTTATTGCACCTAAAGCCCAAAGGCCAGACACCTGACGAACACATGTCTCCAGATTCATTCACAAGGTGCAGGTAACCGTTGGCACTACCTGTCTGCAGCTTGAGCTTTGCCAGCAAATTTCATTCACAAAAAGTGTCCTTTCACAACTGGTACAGAAGTTATCCAAGACACCATGCAGTCCCTTTGCGGCCAACGACAATGTTTATGCAAAACAGATAATATCTCTAATAACGTATTCGCGGATAAGCACAGTTCATAATAGACATGATAAATCAGGGTCCGTCCGTGCGCAGTGAACGCTCCAAAGACTCTCTCCAGACGAAACTTAACATCATACATCGGCACGGTAACGAAGAGTTTGCAGGCCTTAGAATGGAATTACTAACTAAACTTGCCATTGCTAGTTAAGCAAGGTTTGAATGCGAGTTTCAATTTCCCTTTGACTGATGTATATATCATGTGGTCTGAAGAGAACAATATTTAGTGCAGCATTTTGCTGAATAAGGCAGCAGATCAGAAAATGCCTGATAAAACAACGGTAAGCCAGGTGACATTTTTTTTTCAGCTGTTACGATTCCGTGCCTCATTTGTACATGAGAATGCAAAAGTAATTAACTTTGTAAACCATTAGCATTGGAAACTTAGAGGCTCAGTGTGTCTTTCTTTTAGGTTATGCTGAACATTTAATTTTTGAAATAAAGTGTCTCTGCACATTTGGATGAGACAAAAGTTGGTTAAAAGACTTACGAATGCAAATCAAATGATATACTTGGAAAATAAATGCACGTAGACCTAAGCCAATTGTGATATATTAGAGTGGGTAAGCACACTTTTCTCCACATAGATATCTATACCTTCTTTGGAATTCAATGTTAGTAATACCTGCGTATTTATAGCTATAGCCAAAGTGCTGGTGCCCAATTCTCAAAAGTTTAAGAAAGATGAACAGTACAAATATTTACCGTAAACTCTTGTATTTTTAACAAGTGAGGTGATCTGACACATACAAACTAGATACACAAAATTTCCCTTGAGTTTATCAATTCTATATCACATGCGGCATAATTTACATTAGTAATTCTAAATATGTTCTTAGGGTCTTCGATTCGAGATCTCTTGTTTGTATAATCATGAGATGACTTTTAAAAATAGATACTTTGGGACAGTGTATATTTGCATCCCTCTGTCTATGTCACGTGCACTAAGTGACGGTATGATCCGTTTGAAATTGAAAAACAAAAAACAAAAACAAAAAAAAAAAGCTGTCCAGTGTTGGGTGATTTATATGTCTGCGAACCCAGATCAACTGGTTTTATGGCTGTTTCCCTCCTCGCCCTTTGTACATCCTTAACTCATAACTCATAATTATGACTGATCCCCAACATATCTAAATTTTAATATAGAATTTGGCTTGCACGCATATAACCTCCTCATGGATATTTGCGCCGTGATCAACAGGAACAGTTACACTAATTTAAGCTGTAACATTAGAACGTGATGATCGTTTTGTTTCATGAACCACATAGAAAATTTCGGAACCCAGACTGTCCACTTTAGTGTGTTCCTGGAACATTTTTGAAAGCTGCCCTCGTTGAAAATCCCATTGGACATTACAAACGTTTAGATATACAATATTCCATTCGATCACTCCCAAACTAATAGGGTTTTATGTCAAATGTGTTCACAAGGAACCGGTTTTCCATTTCTGAGATAAAATATATTTTTTTTCTTTTTAAACATGGAAACTACAAGTATCAAGTGACGAATTAGGTTTCTCAAAGTTTATACTTGAAGGAGGAACCCACGATTAGGGGAGAGTGGAGAAAAGCGCGCCTGGCGGCCAAAGAGCGCCGTCATTTTTTTTTTACCGGATTATGAGATAAAGAGCACTTTGTTTTATATTTTTCAAGCTTAAAGATAATTTTATGACTAGCAGGGCACACCATGCATTAAAGTTATCTCCAAACGAGAAACTTGCCTGACTGGAGCAGCAAGGACATATTTATACTTTCACTGTACCTCATCTTAAGCCCTGCATTTTTTATGGATATTTACTTTACTTGTAAATGTGAAGACCGCCCCGTAACTAAATATAATCACAGAAATATCACAAGAACAGATGGCAGTCCCATTAAACACTTAAAGTTCTCCAAGGTGCCCTTGAATGATGCTGCCAATTAGAAGCCCTTAGGGGCAAAGGGTAGAGGGGAGGGTGAAGGGGCGCCTGGGGATGGGAGTCCTTAATTTGCGCTTGCAATATCAGTAGAAAGTATTGGCTTTGCTTACCCCAGTGTAGATTACATTCTCATTCATAGCCTAATCTTTCTATATCATAAAGCAACTGGCCCCTTCCATATCCTAATCTGTTTATACCAGCTGCTATATTCTTCATGCAGTAAGGGGTCATAGGGCGCCGGGGGCGGCGCTCTTTGCCCCACGTTATGATAGTGGAGGGTTGCCTATACAATGTCATACCATACCCTTACTGCCTTCATCCTTCCTTAAATATGCGGTATCACTTATCTCTCCATTCCGCACCCTTAAGTTGACATAGGTATTGCACCTTCATGGGCCTTATCTACGATACTCTACCCTGATATTGCCGCCTAATCCATGCCAGCCTATTTTATTCATTCTCGTCCAAGTCGACTGCAGCTTTTAACCTTATTCCATAATTTTAACCAAAATTTTGTTGGTTTTTTTTTTCCTAGTATTGTATTCTACTGGGCTAGCATGGTTCACTTTACAGCACACTAGGTACATGCATGTTGCTTTATTTCCCCCACACGATCATTAAATTTGCAGGTTGCTCGGTTTGCCCGAATGGGGGAGGGGGGGGGGGGTAAGTAGCACCCTCTGGGCACAATTTATTGTACACGTTTAGTTGATTTCGCAGACTAAATTGAAATTAATCTCTATGAAACACATGGGACGTGTAGCGGGCTTTATTTTGCGTAGTTGTGATATTCTACTTTTATCCACCATGTTATCACTTGATTGCAATAGTGTAAAAATAAAATACATATATATATAAAAAACAATAAAAAGAACAGGGGGGACTCTTTGCCCCCCCCCCCCCATCTCCTAAACGTATTTGCATAGAAAGGGGGGGGGGGCGGTCTTTTTAAATTTTAAAGTGTCACCTGGCGTCAGCGCCAAGTCAGCCAACAACAGGTTTCGGTTTTAACTTTCAGAATTCTTGTTCTCAATTGGATTCGTGTGTAATTAAGATTCGTGGTTGCAAATGATGGTTGATCACTACATTCATATCGAAAGGTATTAACTCATTTCTGTGAATTGTATAATTTAGGACTAAAATTCCTAAGCGTTGGTACATGAGAAAGGATACGTTCCGTATCAAAAGTATAGCCTGGGGGATCGAATTCCGAACAGTTAAAAGTTTACCCTGCTCCTGTGCAAACCTGATTGATAGTTCTCATTAAAGATGAACGTTATACAATTGACAGAGAGATGTATATTTGCAGGATACCCAGTAGGAAGGTTGGCTGCCTCAAGGAAACACTCGAGCATGTTGTTCACCCAAGCCTGTCTGGCCGCAGCTCTGCTCGTGAGTTTGCGTCGAATTTCGAGCAAACAGTTGTACTGCATGAAGAAAAGACTTCACTGCGATGCATGCACGTTTCTTGCCTTATTTCATCCCATGCAATATCTCTTTTTGCATACACACCCATTTTCGTATCTTTCTGCACGAAAGTATCGGGACATAAAATTTCACGACATAGGCCTACAGTAGACTTCACGACAGCAAAATCGCACGTGCGCGTTTACAGCAAAATCTTGTCGACTATCATGATTATCGGGGACTGGTCGAAATTCGATCCCTTTACTATACTGTCCACTATGACAAAATAATCCACAATGGACTTCGCGTTGCCTCATAATAGACAAACATGACAACTTTATGAGGGCAATGTGTGATTTTCTTAGCTCCATAAAGTCTCACATTTAAACGTATATAAAAATACGTTTAAATCAAATCAGTCTCACATTGTCCACAGTAAGTACCACGATCGTTATATTAGGCCTAAATCTTACATACACCATGGAAACATTTTCGGCACCTAGTGTTTGAACGCTGAAGTTTCCTAAGTCGTGTGCGTTACCTTTCTCAGTTATATAGGCCTATTTTCAACAGTCGTACTTCTGGTTCAGTTGACTATATTGTATGTGCAGAGTCCTTGTTTGGTATCAAATCTTCAATTTCACTGTTTGTTATATCGGTAAAACGTTTTGCGCGCCTTGCTTTTAGAGGTCTCAACGTCGTCTCCTTCTGCCATTTTGCTTGCAACAGCAACCCGATGGTACGGGCAATCTGATTGGTTGATTTTTTTTTGCCAGTTAGAGCCCCCTGACGGCCAAAAAACAAAAGCACGCTGTTGTGCAACATGATGAGAGCAGTAGCTGAGTTGTGCAATATATTATTAGTTTTTAATGGCACCGCTTATAACCTAACGTAGACCAATGAGCAAACGAATCCGATTTACTCATGTGATGATTCATGTTATGGGCCAATTAAAAAATAGACAGTATTCCAGGTCATCGCCTAAAAGTTATGCTGGGAAACTATGACAAACAAAGGAACAGGGTTGGTCAATGAGCACTTAGTCCTCTTATCATAAGAGCGCCTCTTTGATTGAAAATATTTCGTGTGGGCGACGATTGTTATCGACAAAATGGAAGCAATTCTCGTATCCACACCCACAGGCAGGGACGCAAAAGGTGCGGGACTGGACTGGTACCAACAGGTGAGACAGACCAGCAGCGTCTTTGTATGCTTTTGTATATCTAGTTTCAACTCCCTGTCAAACAGAGATGAAACGTTAACTTCAGTGCAACAGCCAACATACAAAATTTGGACGACCGTAAAAATACAATGTTGTCATTTCGTTTCTCAAAATTATAAACATTTACCTGAAAAGTCCCCTTATTCTCGGATCCGCCAACGCGTCATAAGCTGCTTATCAGCTGACTGCTGTTGTTATGTAAATGAGGGGGCCCTGTGAAAACAGGTTCCACATCGCATATAGTCCCATGTAAAGTTAGACATTTTTATCCAAAATTATATCCATGTTGTCGACCGCAAATCAACAAAATATTTCTGAAGGCAGCATCATTTTGCCGAATTCTGCTACTGAATAAAAAAATTGGAGAGATTTTGACGATCATAACTTGGGGTTTTAGCGCTGGTTTTCGGGTAACGCTTAGCATACATTGAATGGGTATCCACAGACGCTTTCAGGGAGATTCACCGAGTAACGCAGGCATGTAAACTAAGATTCCCGGATGTGCGGATCCGAGAATAAAAGGAGGTATTCATTATTTAACTGTTAAGTCTTTTAACTGCAGATCTGCTCTTGCCTTCTCCGTTGCTGGGCAATGGAACCTTGCCTCCGCCATGATAAGTACACCTGTACCAGTTATGTCACTTCGGCCTAACCATCCAGAAATAACACTTTTTGGAACAAACAAATGAAATGACTTCTCTTAAGCTTTGTGCTTTCTTAATTTGTTACTTTCATCAAAGCAGCTCAGTTTGGCATTGCTTAATACATGAATCTGCCCCGCCTCCTGTCGAGTTCATTGATCCAGCCTGGGCGGCAGCACAGGAACCCAGTTAACATGAATATCTCCTATTGAAAGGAATTATTAGCGGGTTTCGTTTTGAAACGTTCAAGGTACATCATCAGCGGTTATAATAGGGGATATTCGCATAAATTGTGCACCTGTGCTGCTATTTAGGCTGCAGCAAGGAACTTGACAGGAAGGAGGGCAGATCCATGTATTATGCATGGCCATTAAGTTAACTTCTATATTAACAGTAACAACTCGAGACAGCAAAAGGTTTAAGACAAAACATTCACAAAATTTTCAGAACATACAAGATGCTGAGCGTATTCACACAATTTTACTTGTTTGGTGGAAAAGGTGTTACCTGTATTTCTTGATGGCAAAGAAGCAAAACTGGTAGAAGTGCCCTCAGTGTGGAGGAACATGGCACCATTGAGTGGACCAGAGATGGTGTCAGATAATCGAACATGTCAGAAAAATGGAATAACAAAGAAAATTAACCTTTTTGTCCCTGAGAATTTATGTTGTTAAACGACCATGTTGGATAGTTGAGTGTCGTTATGCTGAGGTTTGACTGCAGCCAAATATGTATAGCTTCCATTTAACCAAGTATGATGCATTTGCATAACAGTAACTTGAAGTGTGTGATGTGTTCACAGCTGCGAGAGTAAGTCGAGAAAAACTTTAATAACTGTCATTACACAATGCTAATACGAGGTATTCATGTCAACTCTGATCATGTGCTGCCACCTAGGCTGTGGCAAGGAACTTCACAGATAGGAGGGCAGATTTATTTATACTAAGAGAGGCCAAATGGACTGCTTTGATCAAAGTAACCACTTGCGAAAAGCTCAAAAAGTCATTCATAAAATTATAATATATATATATACAATGCTAAACATATTGAGAAAATTGCATTTGTTTGCCACAAAAAATGTTATCAATGGGTGGTTACCGGTAACTAACTTTACTGATACAAGTTCCCTCATCATTGCGGAGGCATAGTTCTGTTGTCTAGCAACTGATGGGACCACAACAGTTCTGAAGTCAGTTGAACCAGGATGTGCATAAAATTTGGTCTTGCAAGCCCCCTTGTGTGTGCTTGTGGGGCAACAACCGAAATTCGTATCTTAACTTCTTTGAATGCCATCGTTGTATCCCTGAACGAAATAATTTCCAAGTGTCAATCATGCCTAATGCTCATTTTACTTTGAATACGTTACTTAATGGAAATTCAAAATGTTCTAAAAGGGTTTATGCACATATTTTTGAGGCAATAAAGGATTTCATTATCAACACTGGCAGATTTAGTTAAGGCCCGCACTGGTTTCTTTGTTACTTTTAACACAGTCATTGTAGCTGTCGTACGCCTTTGTACGAGTGACAAAGTGAGGGCCAATACCAATATCAACATGAAGTTAAGTATCGCTGTTCTTCCTTGATTGTTCATATGCTGCCGTCAGTGCCGTTCTCACTACTCGGACTACTTTTCTGTGACGTCCAGCGTCTGAATCCTTACTTGTGTTTTATAATTACGTAACAGTAATGTCCTGTGACTTGTGTACAAATTTTTGCACATGCACTTTTTATTTTTTTGCAATAGGAGTTCATATAGGCTATTTTCCGATCGTTTTCATCTCTTGTTGGAAATAAGAATATGTTGAAACCAAGGGATCTCAGGTGCAAGAAAATTTCGTGTGTAATAAAACTATGAAAAGACTGTCTAAAGCAGGGGTGACTGAATAAACTTTAAATTGCTGTACCTCACAAAAAATATGACACAGTTTGCCGAAATATACACAATACAACGTTTACAATGCAAAGGACAAGCGAAAGTGACACCATACAATACAATCCAATTCAATACACAAAAAGTGTCCATACACATTGAAGGGCACCTGCACTATAAATTCAAAAAAAAAAAAACGAACAAACAAACAAAAAAAAAAAAAAAAAAAAAAAAACAAAAACAAAAACAAAAAAAAAACAAAAAAACAAAAAAAAAAAAACAAAACAAAAAAAAAACAAGCAAACAAAAACAAAAACAAAAAAACAGACAAAAAAAAAATAAAAAAGAAGACTATATTGTACCATCAATATTTTTCCACAGCTGCTCATCTCATCCAAAATAATTTCTTCTTCCCTATTCACCTAATCAAAAGTAACAAAGATTTCGCAAATAGAATTTACCATTTTTAGACGCGGATGAGAGAATTTTGAGCATGTCATTATGTAATATAATTCGTCACCAATATCTACACATATAATGCAAATTCGTTGCTGAAAAGGAATTTTGTTTGGACTGTGCGCCTGCCGGTTTCAATGGGAAGGTAATGAGCGCTAATTCTTAGTCAAGTTAAGCTTTTTCTTGCAGTAACATTTTTTCATAACAAAAGGATATTTTTCAAATTGAAAATGATGTTTTAATTTAGCGTATGTTCCTAATTCTTGGTGGGTAACAGGTTCATTTTCATCCCATATATCCATTGCGGAGTAATAGTTTATTAAAGACATCTCTAGGAAAATCATCGAAATCTGCACCACAAGTATTCCAAATATCGCCACGCCCAATTATGTTTAAAGATTCTTTCACTGTGGATAACCATGTAGTTGTCGATAGCTATAAGCTCCAAATTACATCGATAGGTATCGTATAATAACGTTTCTGGGCGTGAATTAACAATGCCAATTTTTGCACTCTCGACTAGGGAATACGGATATTGGCCGGTTTCCGTACTACTGTATTGGAAACTTTTCTACTAACACCTGAAACAGATTTTAAGACGTTTAAATGTCCAGAGCCCCTAAGAGGACACATATATAAATATATATATATATATATATATATATATATATATATATATATATATATATATATATATATATATATACATATATATATATATATATATATATATATATATATATATATATATATATATATATATATATATATATATATATATATATATATATAAATCTGCCATATTAGAATTATCTTTGTGCACCAGTGATACTGGTTCGGTGTAAAAGAAAATCCGCGATATGGGAATTATCTTGTGCACACAAGATAGTAATGGTTGTGGGTAAAAAAAAATCCGCCATATTGGAATTATCTTGTGCATACAAGATAACAATGGTTGTGAAAAAAAACCCCAAATATTAAAAAAATCCGCCATATTGAAATTATCTTGTGCGCACGAGATATTAATGATTGTGGGTAAAAAATCCGCCAAATTGGAATTATCTTGTGCGCACGAAATAATAATGGTTGGGTGTAAAAAAAAACAAAAACAAAAACAAAAACCGCCATATTGGAATTATCGTGTGCACACGAGATAATAATGGTTGTGCGTACAAAAAATCCGCCATATTGGAATTATCTTGTGCATACAAGATAACAATGGTTGTGAAAAAAAAACCCAAATATTAAAAAAATCCGCCATATTGAAATTATCTTGTGCGCACGAGATATTAATGATTGTGGGTAAAAAATCCGCCAAATTGGAATTATCTTGTGCGCACGAAATAATAATGGTTGGGTGTAAAAAAAAAAGAAAAAAAAAAAAAAAACCGCCATATTGGAATTATCGTGTGCACACGAGATAATAATGGTTGTGCGTACAAAAAATCCGCCATATTGGAATTATCTTGTGCGCTGGAAATAATAATAGTTGTGTGTAAATAAATCCGCCATATTGGAATTATCTTGTGCGCACGATATTATAATGGTTGTGTGTAAAATAAAAATCCGGCATATTGAAATTATGTTGTGCACACCAGATGATAATGGTGTTATGTAAAAAAAAAAAAAAACTAAAATCCACCATATTGGAGGTATGTTGTGCGCACGACAATATAATGGCAGTGTATAAAAATCCGCCATATTGGAATAATGTTGTCTGCACGAGATAATTGTTGTAGTGTGTAAAAAATCGTCATATTGGAATTATCTTTTGCCATATTGGAATTCTGTTGTGCTCACGATATTATAATGGTTGTGTGTAAGAAAAAATCCGCCATGTTGAAATTATGTTGTGCGCACGAGATAATAATGGCGTTATGGAAAAAAACCCCCCAAAAATCAACCGTATTGAAGTTATGCTGTGCGCACGAGATAACAATGACAGCGTATAAAAAAATCCGCCATACTGGAATTATGTTGTCTGCACGAGATAAATGTTGTAGTGTGTAAAAAAAATCGCCATATTGGAATTATCCTGTGCGCACGAGATGAAGATGTTGTGCAGAAAAAAAAAAAAAAAAGAAAAGACAAGACAAGACCGCCATTTTGGAATTATGTTGTGCGCACGATATAATTATGATTGTGTGTAAAAAAATCCGCCATATTGTAATTGTGTACATTAGATAATAATGGTGTTATGTAAAAAAAAAAAAAAAAAAAAAAAAAAAAATCCACCATATTGGAATTATGTGCGCACGAGGTAGTTATGGATGTTAATAAAAAAAACCCGCCATATTGGAATTGTATTATTCAAAATTCCAATATAGATACATGCTTTTCGAAGTTTATATTGACGATGTGAATTGTTTACTCGAACGATATGAATTTGTTCTAACGATTGGAAGCAAAGCTTCTTTGTATTACTCAGATGATGCAATCAGTCGTGATTCAAATGCCTTTGTGTGCGAGCAATATATTTTGGAGCGATTTTGGGACTAGATAGGAACAATTTATTTCCTAAAAGTTAAAGTAAGTGAATCTACTGACACGGAATGAAGACATTCTGTTACCATACATTCGATTTCAGCGAAAATTGTGTTATCGACATGTATGTACATGGATTATTTATAAATGAATTTTAATGGATATGTTTTCTTATTAACTTTTCGTTTGACTAACCTTGTTTATAGTACATGGATATGTAGAAAGAACTAAAATACGCCACCTGGCTTGTATATTTTGCTGTTTGATTTTTAAGCTTTCTTGGGGGACACTATGAGCTCCTCAGAGTTTTAGTCTCCGGCATGTATGTATGGCAACTTAACCGACTGTACTTTTGTGATTAATAAAAATTCAATTCAAATTCAATTCATTCTTCTCTTTTATTCGGTACTTGTTTAAACGATGTAAAGTGAAAAAAATAGTTTCCCCGAACAATATACATGATGGTTTTTACCATTGAAGTCAGTAACTTAGTGATTGCACCGAGAACAGTATAGACTTCTCAGAACAAATTATTAGAATGCATTGGATTTGTAACTTTTCAAGAAATTTGATAAATTGAGTATAGTAGCCTACTACTGTGTAAGTAAAATATTTCCAAGGTGTTTATTTTCCAGATTTGGGAAAGTGAAAACCGATAAATTGTCTAAATGCTTATCCAGTTCAGTGATTCGGGAAAATACAACCCCACAATTTTGTTTTAAATTCGGGAAACTTAGTGGCCGGGAAAATTTATAGTTATACAGTATGTAATATAGCAAAGGTCTAAAATTTGCTATGGAGACGCCCCCATAATCAAAGTCTGGCTGTGGGCCTGTTTCGTCTTGATTGTCCTATAGCCCAGTCGCCGAACAGCCAAATTTGAGTGAACCTTGCATTCTGGTATAACCGAGATGTTTTGGTGGTTTTTCAATTAAAGGGTGATGATTCTGAATCTGGCAGGTGCCAATGCGGCATAGTTGCCTTTTTTTATTTACACTTTCATTAGGGCCTGTCGGAGCCGGTTTTTTTTGGTCTAATTTTATGGGTAGGGGTTCACAAATATGGTCATAATCCCGATAAATATTCATGCAAGACAATTATATGATAAATGATGATAGTTAATATAATCAGTATTTGTTTCCAAGAACAGTAATCCATAACTCAAATATATAGGTCACCAGGTGTCGAAAGGTCACAATTTTGAGTGAAAACAGAGTTTTCGAGAAAATATGACAGATTTTTTGTTTTTACACGCTATAACAATTATCTCGTGCGCACGACATAATTCCAATATGGCGGATTACACCATTATTATCTCGTGCGCACAACATAGTTCCAATATTGCGGATTTTTTTTTTACGCACGACCATTATTATCCCCTGTGCCATATGGACTACTTGGTGCATTGATGCATCAACCCATGGTCTTGACCTTTATTACAAGCTTTGAAAACATATCATTGATATTCATGAGGGGGGGGGGGGCAAATGATCCTATATCATTATAAAAAATAAACAGCTTTTATCAGGGTTTTTAGCGGACTACAGGCTTAGTGACCAACAAAACTGTCACGGGGGGGGGGGGGTTGGGGTGGGGGTGGTGAAGATAAATCAAATAAAACAAAACTAAAATACAAACATCGACGCTCAGTACAAACAAACGTATTACAAGGTCGTGCTAATTCATTCATCTGAACAGGATGCTCACTAAGTCAACAACAACAACAACAACAACAACAACAGAATAATAGTTACAAGAAATGCTACAGAATTACAATTCAAGTCAGTCTTTAAATATTAATCTTTATATAGCCACAAATTGAGCGCTCTGTAACCTTAAAGGCATTTGTCATGTCTTTTTTCTCCAGGCAACTGAGGCATATCATTTTGTTTAAAGATGTTTTGCATTTTGTCGGCGTCCTCTTATAAAAAGTCTACTCTACATATATTGCTTTTTTTCTGCAGGAAAAGCGCTTGGCTTTCAGTAAGGTTTACATAAAATGCGCGAAGTGCAAGCAGTTTTCATATTATCAGAAACCTTGATTCTCTATTTATCGCACCCTGTTGCCTAGTCTTAATTGTTGTTTTTACCCCCCCACTTAAATTGAGCCATGCGGCAAATAAGCAACAATCTAGTGCAATATCACATTACACTAAACAGTATCTACAATGGCACTATGAACTATAATGATGTTACCTGAAGTGCTTCAAAATAATGATAAAATTCAAGCGTATACAGGACCATTATAAAAGCTTACTGGTTCAACGGTTTGGTTGTTGTGCTGATGTTTATGTTTAGCCAATGCAACCATGTGTTATGTTCCCATGACAGTACGCTTCTGCTTATAATCGCACTATACTGCCATAGCTATGTAATTATAATTGCTAATTAACTCGAGCTTGATGTATCTTTGGCAGGTGTATCCTTGTACACATGAAATATGCATATCTAATTTGACTTCAATATGCAGAAGAAAAAAAAAACTCCATCGATATCATTCACTGAACTACCATTATCAACATTCACCTTTGTACAAAATTTTTGATCATCTATTTCTTAAAGTAGTTTTATTCTGAAACGTTTTCCATGTAGAAAATGACTGAACATTATGAACATCAGAGCAGTAGCTGTTGGGGAAATAAAACACGAGAAATCCTGGGTTGGGGGACTGATCGGAAAATTGAATGCTTGGAGAATGTGATTGATTTTACTGTGGGCGTTTTTTGTTTTTGTTTTGTTTGTTTGTTTGTTTGTTTTTTTGGGGGTGGTGGACTGTTTTTAGTTTTTGTTGTGGGAGGCACTAAATTAATAAAACTGGTTTATCAGTTTCGCCTGATCATTTTTGAGATGAGGGGTCACTGGAGATATTTTGTATTTTCCTAAGTTAATTTTTAATATTGATTCAACCAGTCTCTGTGGACTGCTCGCATACACCCTGTGTCTCCCTTCAAGCATTTATCCTGACGGGAGCCAAGCAACACAAAACAAGCAAATATAATCTGGGCCTTTACTTGCATTGGAAATGAATAAACCTGTTTCATCATTGTAAAGCAGTACACATATACACGCTGAATTTCAGTAAGGCAGCCAGATTACAGACTTGTACGGCCACGGTATGCGAATAATACAAAAACAGTGGAACAAATTATAGCATGCAGAGGTATAAACATAAGAGGATATGTATCAAGTAAACTATTAGGAGAACATAGTTTTGTTTATTGAAAACGCTTTACTCGAGCTAAGTTTATAAGACAGGACATACTTTTATAAATCATGGCTTGAAAACTTAGCAATCCCGATGGAGTATTAAAGAAAATTGTCGAACTCACCATGACTGCTTGAGAGTGCGTTTTATATGCAGTGCAGCACAGAAAAAAAAATGTTACGAGGGCTGGCTTAAAAGTTCTAACCCAAGTGGGATATCTCAATCGGATCGAAACTTTTGCCACCAACAAGTACAATCATTTAATGAATCGTGGACATGAGAACTGCAACTGTGGTGTGATTAGTGTCTTTGTGCCTGACCATTTTGTGAACCTACCCATTAAAATCACCAGAAATGGACAAAACTGGCTACGGGGCAGTCATCAAGTACCTGCAACTGTAAGGGCCAACTCCAACACAGATACATGCGCCATGGTCTCCACTATAGCGGAGGATGCCCCTTCCTTTTCCACTGTTAAGAAGTGGGCTGCAGATTTCAAGCTTGGCAGAGAGAGCCTTGACGATGATGCGCGTCTTGGAAGGCCTTCAACAGCAACCACTCCCGAAAACATTACCTGGTTGCATGACATGGTGATGGCTGATCAACGATTGACCACTCGACATATTGCCGGTGTTGTTTGCATCTCTCATGAGAGGGTTGAGCAAATTATCACCAAGGAGTTGGGAATCACAAAAGTTTCTGCAAGACGGGTGCCAAAGCTCTTGACAGCGTATTAGAAACGTGTCAGATTCCTGGCGTCCCGTGACAATTTATGCCGTTTTGAAGCAGATTCCGATTATTTTTTTTGCTCGATTTGTAACCATAGATGAGACCTGGATTCATCACTTTGAGTCAGAAACCAATATTCAGTCTAAACAATGGAAGCATCGGCATCACCGCCACCCCAAAAAAGCCAAATCGTTTCCATCTGCTGGAAAGGTGATGGCTTCAGTCTTTTGGGATTAAAAGGATATTCTACAGATTGACTATCTTCAAAAGGCCAGACCATCAATGGAAGATATTATACTGACCTACTGAGACAGTTGCTATCAAAGCTAAGCGACGGGGAATGCTCACTAAAGGAGTCCTGTTCCACCAAGACAATGTTCCTGTTAACAAGTCAGTGGTTTCCATGTCAGCGATCCATGACTGTGGCTTCGAACTCATTGACCATCTCCCTTATTCACCCGATATAGCCCCGTCAGATTTCCACCTGTTTTCCAAAATGAAAAAGGAACTATTCGGTCGCCATTTTCCTAGTAATAATGACGTCATTTCCCCTGTGAATGACTTTCATAGGCTGGCTGAAAAAAAAATCTTCTTGACCGGCATCAAAGCTTTGCAGCATCGCTGGCAAAAGTGTGTAAACCTGAAAGGGGACTATGTAGAGAAATACATGAAAACCATAGACTTTGTACGGATCCGTCACAGCTAGGCTTAGAACTTTTCAGCCAGCCCTCGTACAACAACCAATTTGTATCGGGCTTGCGCAGCGGGGTTGCTCTTTTTTTCAAAATAGTATTAGATCGGCTTTACCTCTTCAGTAAACATGTTGATTATATATTACTCGAATATAATGACTTATAAATGCAACTTTAAATTTATTATTAGGTATGTTGTATGGAAGAGGATATTAGTGGACCCTTAGTTATATTTATGTGCACATGTATTTATAATTCTGTTTACTAGTGAGTCACCAAGATAAAGTCATCGGATCCCTTCAGTTGGTCAATATAGAGACCTTAGGTGAATAGAATGATGCCAAGTGGGCCAAACAGCGGGGTCCCATCTATACACACAACGATGATATTTATGGAGAAGCAAAACGGATACAAAATAAAAGATTTTGACGTCAAGTTTTTTTTTTCTTTCAAATGGTACTTCATTGGCACCACATGCAAAAATATTGATTTATCCTGAATAGATACATTGATTAATAAAATCAATGTGGGGGAGAGACATGTGTGAGCGGATGTTCAAGGCCAAAACAGACACATGCCATTAACGCACTGAATGTGTTAGATTCTTCAGCTTGTCACGATGAAATATATTTCCTGCCAAATGGCTACCATGGGGTCTTCAGCTGTTTAGCCCCACCCCCAAATATCAATATTTTGATTGACACTTCCGACGCCTCTACCAATTGCTGAGGAAACCTGATGTGCAATATTTTCTAGGGCGCATTCCACATCGTTGGGTGTTTTTTTCCAGAAAAACAAACGCAATACTTCTTGGAATGAAAGGAACGCCAACTTTACAACTACTGCTCGGTATATTGCACTGAAATAGGATATTATCGCGAACAATTTGTTGTAAGGTTTTGTCTTATATACCAAGGTGGGATCCTTCATTGAAGATAAAGTCTTCATTTCAGCATTTATTTTTCAATTGGTTGGTAATAAGGCTAAACTGGGATAAAAGAAAATGGAACAGAACAAACACAATCCTGCCATATCCATTTGTAATGCCGAAAACGCTGCATACACTGCTACTACCCATGCTCTCTCTCTCTCTCTCTCTCTCTCTCTATCTCTCTCTCTCTCTCTCTCTCTCTCTCTCTCTCTCTCTGTCTCTCTCTCTCTCTCTTTCTCTCTCTCTCTCTCGACAACCTTCAGGATGGTCAGATAATGGGGACACCACTTCTAAAGAAAGCATGAAAATGCTTAGATAGGATCCCATCTTTAACAAGAATCTTTTAAGGCACATTCAGTTCCTGGTTGAGCTGGACATTTCCATGACAAAGTCTGAGAAAATGTTAAGTACTTTTGTTACTTGATTGGCTCTCTTTTCAGGTACAATTTGTTTCCTAAACACATCGATATCCATGCGCACATTAAAATCAAAGTAAAGCAAGTTTAGAGGTGAACCTCCTCGTGGCACCAGTTGAATCCATAATGTTTTAGTTGACCAGGAATTTGGTGCATCTGCAACGCAAAGGAGCGCATTCCATGCATGAGAGAAGCGCTGCGACTTGGCCCTTTTTGGAAGCAGCTGGCGTATTGGGATTAACATTACTTGAGATGAGGAGACACCACGGATAGGACTGGGTTTTTGTGTCAGAAAGAAATAAGAAACCACGACGCGCATAATGCCGAGTTGCTGGTCAAATCATCCCTCATTTTAACTAACTTTTCTTGGTTAATGCATCCATTCCAAATTGATTACCAAGCAAGTCCATGGGCATTGCAATAGTAATTCATATTTTCGACTTCTCCAAAACCGTCAGCCACTTCAAACTTGGTGAAAATATACCTTAGGTCTATCTTTACCAGGTTTGTTCAAATCACACTGGTCACGCACCAATGATTTAGGATTTTTAAATTTAAAAAAATTGTAATTTTTTGTTTTTGTTTTTAGAAATCTTCAAAAATAAGCCTTCTGCTCAATAGGGATAGGGACACTTGTAAAAGCACTCAGTTTATTCGCCATGTCGCACTGCTATTAAAAATAAGGAATACATGTGTGTTTTTGTTATTTTTGACGACATGTGTGTTTTTGTAATTTTTGCCAACTTTTCATGAACCATAAACTGCATTCTTTTCAGAAGTGACAGAAACATAGCTGTCTTAATGTCCAGCAAGATTGATTAGTGTGTGCGGGCACTAACATTTTCTGTTTTTGTTTTTTTTTAACGAATTATTCAAATTACTAAATGAACCGTAAGAGCACAAGTTCACATGGTTTCAGCAGGGATATAAATGTACACGTCCACATGTGCAGTTCTGTCCAAAACCGTTAACTATGTCCTCTTCAAACTCGGTGGGAATGTACTGGGAATGGGCCTTTTCTAACATTGTTCTAAGGGCTATGATCCGGTGATTTTTTGGATTTTTATGTATGTTTGTATGTATGTATGTATGTATGTATGTATGTATGTATGTATGTATGTATGTATATATATATATATATATATATATATATATATATATATATACATATATATGGTGTGTGTGTTTGTGCCTGTGTGTGTGCGTGCCTGTACAATTAAAAAAAGAAATATTCAACTCTAAAACCACTCGCACATTACTTCGAAATTACATAGGAACACCTCTGGGCACAGATAGATCATGATGGACTTATTTTTAGTTGAATGTCAAGGACAGCGCAGGACAGGCTCTTCACGTGGCCTTCTCGTTAAAAATGGTGGTCGTACATGATTTTAAGACAGCATTTTCGATGATACCTTTGAACTTCATGTTTTGCAAGAACGGACCCGATGGTGTAATGGTGAAAACAAGTCGGCCAAACGGCAAACCTATCCAGAGCCGTCAAGATTTGAATCCCACAGAATCCTCTGATTTTAGTGTTTTGTGAAAAGTAAGGAGACAGCTATTCCAAAGAGAAAAGAAACGTGCTAGCAATACATTTTTTAAGAGTATGGAGAATACCCCAAATGTCCCAGTCCAACTTCCCAAGACAAAAAGAAAAAGAAAGTGGTGGTTTAACATAATCATTGAATAATGAACCGCTGCAGGGAAGGATAGAGGCATAGTTCAAGTCAACACGATCCAAATATTCTAAGACCACCCACAGAAGATTCCGTTGCAAAGATCCATAATGTTGCATCAAGCGTTATTAAAGATCGGCGAGGACATGTGAAATGATGTAGAACGTAAAATCTACAAGACTACCGTTTGCTGGGAGCCTTTGATGGCAGTATCCCCCAAAATATTCTGGTAGCTGCGGATCAAATGTTTGATCGAAAACAGCGAAACACAGAGAAGACGTAATCGATATGCAGGCAACTGGATTCAGGGGTGGATACACAAACTTCTTGGGTTGTTGAAAGTGTGGTTGGGGTGCGAGGTCCGGGACAGACCCTCTTGAAGGTCATCAATTTCAGCATTTTCATTTTCAACCAGGCCTGGCACCAGACAGACCCACAATCACTGTGTTGTTTTACAGATTATTATAAAACCTATGGCTTCTCGAAGAAAAGAAAGAAAATACCCCTTTTTTTATTAAAGGGAGGGTAAGGGTGCGGACGAACTCTTAGCATTCACCTGGCTCTAAGTCTTATATATGTAACAAAAAGCTGGAGACAAAGTTCGGAAAGTTCCCGTTGTCAAATGACTAAAAGCTATTTTTTAACCAAATGGTTTTATCTCACGAGTTAACATTTACACGAACAACGAGGAATTGAAACCAAAGACCCACTCCATGTTAGAGATCATCAAATGACGTCCACCATATTATTACAATGTATTATACTGTTGCTTGCTTCCACCGGAAGTTTTTTATTTGTTCTGCTGGACACTTCATACAGGCTTTACTCTTTCAGCGCCAAGCTTTGATTGCTTCAACTGTTTTCATCTGTGTTGAGGAAGGCAGTTGACCAAGACCATTCTTATTGAATCCACGAATGTAGGCGTGACATGCTGGTACCTAAATGAAATGTCAGTTTACAAGGAATCTGCTATCTATATGTCGCGTATAGGGCACATCGACCTTTGTCGAAATGGGCGATGAAAGACTAAGGTTCAAATGCGTTGGAAATATTCTCTCCCTCTTTCTCTCTGTCTGTCTCTCTCTCTCTCTCTCTCTCTCTCTCTCTCTCTCTACTTGTCTGTCCGTCTACACACACACACACACACACACACACACACAGAGGCACACACATATATATAAAATGGACTGCCGTTTATTGTTTTTATTCAGCATTTAGACATATACTGAAGTATTTATTTGTTCTTGTTCATATGATCAAATATTTGTGCACAAATATTTGTACGTATGATCAAATCGATTTAATTCCATGACTAAATATTTGATCACATGTATAAATACTGAATACAACAAGACTATATGTGTGTATGTATGTATGTATGTATGTATGTATGTATGTATGTATGTATGTATGTATGTATGTACGTGTGTATGTATGTATAATTTATAAGCAGAATGTACACCGTAGGTGGAGTAGAGATTGGTAAATGAACTTTTTAATCTAAAAGTCCTTGGTGGAGGTACGTTGCCAGTTCAAGCAATGGGTCTCACAATTGGTACAATAGGCATTCAAGTGATTGGTTCAAAAACTGGGTTAGATCTGAGCTGACCATCTTACCTGTTAGATGTTTTCTCCAGAAACTTCCTCGATGGCTACACCCTTTTTTTTACTATAAACAGATGCGATTCGATATTTTTTTCTTTCTTTTGTTGTCTTGGGATACTTCAAGAGAAAGGTTGAAGGCCCCAACAGTAAACTACGCAACGTACAAACACATGAAATGGTACAGGAAAACTCCATAGAAATTTGCAGTGACTTGCTTAAACAACTGTTAATTTCTTTACCGAAGTTTCATTTTCACGTATAGTTATATGTTGTGTTTCGTGAAAGCATGTCCCAAACACAGGATGCTAAAAATATGTATGTTCTCTTTCGTGCAATCGTTAATTTTCCTAAAACATGAGCAAAAATCCCCTTATTGTACATTAAATTAATATACTTCATCTCTCTCTCTCTCTCTGTCTCTCTGTCTCTCTGTCTCTCTCTCTCTCTCTCTCTCTCTCTCTCTCTCTCTCTCTCTCTCTCTCTCTCTCTCTCTCTCTCTCTCTCTCTCTCTTCTCTCTCTCTCTCTCTTTCTGGTATTTCTCCAACTGGAAATGTTTGTTGCTATTCTGGATTGAAGCCAGGGCATACGCGTACGGAAAAACTGTGCTTTTGTTCATGGGTTCCATTCTGATTCACGGTATAGCGTTGTACCACTTTTTGTCTCCGAGTGGGATGTACATGTCAAATACATCAGTAGCAGCTACTAAGCCAGAAATGGATACGCAATTTCCTCCCGTGATATGTCCTGACTCAAAAGCCACCGGATGTTTATGTGTTGACCTTACAAAGGCATTTGACCCCTGTGCTACCTTGAAGGCTTTTTATATATTTTGTCTTCTATTTATGGGATGTAATAATAAGGCATGCCATAGCCTAACTCAGCTAATACCCATTTAAGATAAAGTGAATAGATTGACGCTTGTGATTGGACAGCTGATAATCGACGACAAAACTGATATTTTTCTCGGTAAAAGCCGTCAGAATGACATGCGGAGAACAATTTAAGAAACCAGTGGAGGACATCAAGTACAGAGTTTTGCGATGTATAGGATATTTTTACCTTAAAGTGTGAATTCACAAGAATCGATGCCCTCATAGTAAGCACAAACTTTGGAAAGAAGTTTCGTTTGTATCTTGCTATTGTACCTCTGATTTATGTCCTACCATGTCATGTCATTTGACGTGCAAAATCTATTTTTAAACATATTTATTTCTTCTTGAATGCCCTCTAGTACAATGGATACCAATGAATTACTTCTACAGACTAAATCTAATAAAGGATCCTGTCTTACCTGCCCACTTTTTATTGGATACAAATGTTTGGATAAATGTTTTTTTGTCTGACATATCGTAAAGGCATATATTGGATAAAAGGGTATGTCAGACATGAAATACAGCTTGGAGCAGAGTATGAACATCAGTTTATTTGATTGAAAATATATGTAGTAAAGTGATAATAAAGTAGTATTGCAGAGAAGCCATTGTCTTAATAAAGTGAAACCTGCGCCGTCTTCTTTGATGCCATGTCTGCAATCAGCAATTGCTGTCTTTACATATTTTGTTACCCAGACACGGTGCTGTGCCAAGCACGACTTAAGTGAAAGTACTTAAGATGAACTCTGAATTATCAAATGGATACCATACTTATATTCTTAGTAGAAAGACCTTTCATTCGAGTACCAGCGTGCCTATAGTCACATAGAGTATAATGGTCCAGGTCAACAGCTTTTATCGGCGTGCTTTGGGCACATTGCGCCCAAAGTACACCAAGGAAAGCTGTTGACTCAGTCCGAATCTTGGCACTGGAAGAGTTACATTATGTGCCATTAATATTTTATCTGTATAAATCTGAATTTTTATAATTCAAACCACAAGACTATTATTCCGTTGCTTCAAATATCCATGTATCATAGCGCCAAACGCGCCGAAGAAAAATAAGGATATGGACATTGGTCATTCTTGTGGTGTCTATAACTGCAGGCTTGCCGGTGGTAGGGTAAAGGAAGTGTCACAAAGAATATGAATCCAGTATCGCGTTGTCAATCCAGAGTATGTTGATTTTTGCGAAAGTTGGCAACGAAAGAGTTAAGTGATTGTGATCGGGCTTATACTCACCATTTTATGATCAAATCATAAAACTATGTCAGGCAAAACATGCCTCTTATCACAGTTGCACATAACGGGCATTTCATAAGGGCTGGTTCACATACCGTGTGTATTGAAGTAAGATAATTTACTACAGACGGCGGGACGGTTAATGATGGGGATAAAGTAATTGATAGATATGTAAGAGGATAGGGCTTAATGTTGATCACTGCGGAAAACCTTTTATGACCATCTGATATTCAGCAACACAAGAGCTAACAGTAATTTTCTTGGTATGGTCTCATGCATTGTGTGTAACTGGAAACCAATTTGTCACATTCCGAAGCCGTCCAACCATAGCTTGGCCGCGAGCAGGCCATGAAGACGACGGTCCCTTTAGAAACCAAACGTGAAGGAGAAAACTTTGCGCAAAATATAACATAAGGTTCCAGCTTATGCTTCAATAGGAATGAAACTACATCGTATCCTCGGTAATACTATGAAGCAAACGCCCTTTCATTTGTTTGCACAATATGTGCACCATCATGGCAAATTGTAGTTTTGACTTTAGGTCAGAAATGTGTATTTTTATTTTGTCGTTTCTAATTTTCAAGATTCACAGCAATCGGTGATTATCTGTATGCAGTTCCATGTACGCACGGGTGGCCAAAGACATTGTGGCGTACCAAGACACTTGTAGACCTTATTCTATTCTATTCTCAGCATTTTTTTCTCCTAAATGAGAGTGTATCAGGGTGCACAGAGAGCACTCATACCCAGTCGCCTGTGGGCACAACTCTTGTTGTCATTTTCATAAAGGGGTATGATCACAAGCACTTTTACTTAACACTGCCATCTGGTGCATTTAATGTATTTCAAGTTACTGTTGGATAGGAGGTGTAATTATTGTCACATTATTACCATCAAGTGGTTTAAACGCATACAGGGTATGACAGAGCTGGTCTTACAGAAGCCGAGGATGCACGCAACAGGAGATTTGCAGTATCAGAAGTAGTTTGACAGCAGCTCAATAAGTTGCAGTATATTAAATATATAAAACCCGAGGGCCATATATATATATATATATATATATATATATATATATATATATATATATATATATATATATATATATATATATATATATATATATATATATATATATATATATATATACATCACAGACCTCTAACGGTGCCTTTTGGTCAGAGAAAAATACCATAAATTTCAGTATTTTAATGTACTTTCAATCGAACCTGATTCCATGATCAAATCGGTATTTCTAAAAGTGACCCCCCTCCCTTATTTTTGTAGTTTAGGTTTTCAACGGTAGTGAAAGTGGACCCCAAAAAGTCTTAATTTACTTTCTATTGTACTGAAGGACCTATTGCCCATGGCATTGGCAAATGAGCTGTTAACTCTTTCAGTGTGAAATTTTGGACGGAGTTAATAGCTTTTCTAGGCGCGAATCGGGCGCTTTGCGCCCATTGCGCGTCGAGAAAAACTGTTGATCTGGGGTATTTTCTCTGGAGCTATAGGCATACTGGTACTTGAATGAAAGGTGTTTTTACTAGGAATACGAATCTGGGATCCTTGTGATAATTCAGACTTGTTTGACTTAAGTAGATCGACTTACGATGTGATTGGCGCTGATAGAGTTAAAACTAGCGTGAGATGCAGGTGTGTATTTACAGGACCACATGCATGGGGAACGAGTCCAAACATGGTATGGTGGCACCCCGTACTCACCATGGCAAGGGGCTGTCAATTGATGGAGTTCCGTGTAGTGAGCCTATAGGGATCAGCACAAATAATACAAGGGTTTTTCCTGCATAACCCACGGCTTTGTACATCTACAAGTAATTGCTACACTGTGAGCAAACAGCTATATACAATTTTGACGTTACAACCAAAACCATTTATCCCCCACCGCCAAAGCACCGTTATCAACTTATGCACTACCCCGCCTGTACGTCCTGCTAAAGCCTCGCCGTGCCTTTGCCTGCATCACGTCTCTTTGTTGGTGGGCTGAAATTGATCATTGTGTGGGACTAGACCAACAAACAGAGAATTGCGACGGCAAACTTAGCTGGTGAAAATTGGACCACCGTGGTGTATCCCTATACCTCCCTGTTCCTTTCAGTATATTTGTAAGGTAAACTTCTCACTTGCTTTCTTACGCGTTGTTGTATAAACTGAGAGGATGATGAGGAAGGACATTTTTATCAGCTCCATAATAGTCTGAGTAAGACTGATTTTTTTGTCAGCTAAACAATCTAAGCGCATCGGATGTCGATTGATGGGACGTTGTACACTGTAAATCTTGTGAAACTTCTAGGCAAAACAGCATCGTGCTAGAACAGAATACCTATATGTATTTATCATGTTTTAAACCTTCATGTGGTGTCATAAAACAGAACCCTGTTGGTCCAATTTTTATGGTAGTGTTGACAAACGAACGGCACTAGTCAGTCAATAGATCTCCCAGAGACTATTTCTCAATGTTCGAACCTCTGAGCATAAAGAAAACACCTCATTGTAACAGTTTTAGAACACCCTGGGTTATATTATATATGGTTTGTAACAATTTGACCGTAAGAGTTAAAGTGCAAGTTATTAAGAGCAAAGATGGAACATGCAAAAGCACTGTCAACGAATCGAGTGGACGATGGTGATGATAAAAGCTGCACGAAGGAATAACCAGAATTCAAACGACTTCAAACGAAAATGAAGTAGGAAGCTCAACATATTGTGCTGAATAATGATAAGGTCGACCTCTTCGGGTAAAATGCATAATACAAGTACTATAGTATTAATAGTTCGGAAAGAACAGAGTTGCAAACTATGTGCATTTTATGTGAAGTGAAATTTAATACGTCTGTCTGGTTATAATTACCATCTTAAACTTAATACATTCTGACATGATACTCTGCTAGGAAATTTACCCATTATGCGTAGATTTCATCGTTTAAAAACTTTGACATTTTAACTGATTGCCTTTCCGTCCATGCTCTGCCATACTCACAAAGCCTTTATGTTACTTTTATTATTATTATTATTATTATTATTATTATTATTATTATTATTATTATTATTATTATTATTATTATTATTATTATTATTATTATTATTATTATTATTATTATTAAACCTCTTCCTCTCTTCTTAAAAATGGGTCTTTTAAAAAGTACAAAAAAAAACTGTGGCTAATCGTTAAAAGGAAGATTTCACTGTCAGCTGGAAGAACGCATTACTCACGAACGGTACCCGAGTGTTCTGTTTACCACAGTTCCATTAGTCACAGTTACCGTATCGTGTTATGCCGTTACAGTTACCAGTGCGTTATGTTAGTCACAGTTAGTACAGGGTGGTGTTAGTCACAGACCAGTGTCCAGTTTGGGGGACTTTCAGTCACAATGCCCATCGACCAAAATACATGAGGCAAACGCCCCCGCTGAGATGGCAACAAAATCCAGGAAAATGCTGGGTCCGGCAGAACTAGGCGACTTGGAATAGATTAAATATCCATTTCGGATGTGGCCAAGTTTTGCGAACACGGCCGAACCTCATAGTTTTCTCCGAGCACACCGGTTTCCTCATGTGTTTAAGTTTGGGATGATTTGTAAGGCTTCGGCCTACTCGGCCCTGCGGAGGGTTCAGATATTGTGCACTGAACAGGTCACGTGGTATAAATAATAATAATAATAATAATAATAATAATAATAATAATAATAATAATAATAATAATAATAATAATAATTATTATTATTATTATTATTATTATTATTATTATTATCATTATCATTATCATTATCATTATCATTATCATTATCATTATTATTATTATTATTATTATTATTATTATTATTATTATTATTATTTCCTGCGATCACCGTCTTGCAATCTTCACTACGATGAGAACAGAAACACTGACGTTGTGTAACTATTTCTAACATCTACCCTGGATTCATACAGTTTTTAATTCAATGCTGAATCTTAAGTTTTCACACAGGCGTGCCTCCGGCTGAATCGTACTGTTCTCCGCTCCAACATAGTTGGCGCTCGTGTGTTGGAATTAAAAAGAAAAAGTGAAAGAGATTATTGATTCCAGTAAATATCTGTACGTACAGGTGGCGCAACTGTCGCTTTTCGCCAAGGTTTCCGATGCCTGTGGGAGTTTCGATTCTCCAGCTTGAGGTTGGATGTGCAGTGGCAGTTTTTTGAGACCATAAAAATCTTGCAGGCCACAAAGTTCCAACACTGATAATGACGATGACCATAACAGTGTCAATGACATTTACTAAGATAATGATAATGAAAAGAAGAATCACCATAAAAAGAACAAATTAGTGTCCGTATGTCTCGGACATACTTGGTTATGAATTTTCTTGTACGATTAATGGACAAATAAAAGAAAAAATACGACTTGCATCTGTACGAGCAAATGATAAAAGTTGCATTGTCATAATTAATATCAATTCTCTTTAATGATGAAAGTTGCATTGCCTCCTAAGCAGACTTTCTTGGGGCGATACACTATGTTGGCCCCCAGCGAAGTTCGCTGGGGGGTAGTAGACCGCCAAGAACGGATGTTTAGCAGGCAAAAAGTTGCACTGCCATAATCAATATCAATTCCCTTCAATAATCAAAGTTGCATTGTCAATTAATATTAAAACTCTTCAATAATAAAAATTGCCTTAATAAATATAACGCCCCTTCAATAATGTAGTTGCATTGTCAATTAACATTAATCCCTTCAGTAACAAACGTTGCATTGCCATAATTAGTAAAATTTCCTTTTCTGTATCCAACGTCTTTCGTCGAACGACCTATGAAGGTGTTTGGAAATGTGAAAAGGCATTCTTATTTTAAATAAACATGATGGAAAAATATATTGTTATATAAACTGAACAGGTCGCCAACTCAGCCGAAGACATTTTTTTGCTTCAAAACTTCCGGCTCAGAGGCCAATCATGCACATCGTTCTGACTTACTGAAATTTGCATACACTGCATATAATTACATTAAAGGAGATACATTCTTGCTTAGTCTTTTGGAGCTCCTCTAAATTTCAAAATAAGCGGCTCGTGGGTTCACTAAGCACGCACATGCAGTCCTAACGCAACACAACACATGGCTGTTAGCAGCATTCTGTGCCCTTTTTGACGCAGGACATCACACTGACGCGTTTTCTATATAGCTGTCTGCATATCTTGATAAACACACAAGTCATAATTTTGTTAAAGTATTTCATACTAAAAGACAATGTTAATAACTCATATCATACTTAAAGACATAATATTGTGACCTCATTTCATACTTAAAACCATAATGTTGTTCACTCATTTCATACTTAAGCCAAAACGATGTTAATTCATTCAATACTTAAAGACATAATACATAATCATACTTTGCTTCCAAAGAAGTTCGTGCGTTGCCTGGCAAGTTATGCAGCATTTCTTTTGCGGCTGCTGCAGGGTTATAGGCAAAGCAATGCAAAAATTACTGTGGCGAGACTAGGCATGCCATACAGCCCATTTGACTGAACGTTCTGTTTGTAAAGTAGTTCAATATATAATGTTCGTCTTGACCCTCCATGAGTGAATGAGGAGATGGGAACTGAGGTTTAATAACTTAAAAGAAAGGTACCATCCTCAGGATGTATGCCGCTTATATTTTGAACATTTTAACCAGAAACAGGTGCATGTTGGTCCATTAGATTGTTCAAAATAGCTAAAAAAAACTACTCATGGCAGACTCGCAGAAAGAAGTACAAGATGTGCTGAACACAGCAGGGGAGTATGGGAATAAATGGAGGTTAGAATTCCGTAAGGATAAAAGTGAAGTCATCACTCTTGCGACGAAACCAGATGGGGATAAAAAAGGGAGATTTGTTCACTTCGAAATCCCAGAAAGTAGAGAACAGCTGGTCGAAATTGGGGAGGTCGACGAGTATGAATACCTGGATGTTCAGATAACATCAACAGGTAAAGGCATGTTCAGGTATCAGGTGGAGAAGATAAAACAGCAAGTGAACCGTACGAAGGAATGATAAAAACTACGGCACTAAACAGTTTCAACATAGCGTACACAGCAAGGGTATTATGGGATATAGTTGCAATACGAGGAATGACGTATGGCTTACATGTGCCTTCAGTAAGTGAGGGAGATATCCAGGAAATGGAGAAAGCACAGAATCAGATAAGGAAATGGTCTGGGATTACCACCAGGTACAGAAACAGAAGCAGCCCTAAGAGAGTTGGTATGGGATAAAATCACAGACAGAATTACCAAAGCAAAGTTAAAGTACTGGGGGTATCTACAAGCAGTAAGTGAGGACAGGTGGTGCAGGAAATTTTACAATGAGGTTGTCAAGGAACAAACAAGATGAGTTCAAGACATAGATAAGGTAGCAGAGAGATGTGAATTGAAAGGATATGATGAGGTTGATGATTGGAAAGTGTATATAGGTAAGACTGTTACAGAGGGCTGGAAGGAGGACTGAAAAAGAGGAGTCAGGGAAAGGTGTGCATGACAAGCATACAAGGTATTAGAAAAGCCAAAGAAAAGTGTATGTTGGGATGGAGGGAAGGGGCCAGGCTTCTTTTTCAAAGTAGGGCGGCAATAATCAATCGAGAAAAGAGAAAAGAGTAGTGGACAACAGGTTGTAATGGGAAGTGTACGGTATGTAGACAAGAAGCGAATCAGACAGCAGGTCATTGGCTTTTGTGGTGTGATGCATATGGAGAGATAAGGGAGGATTTTTTTTTCAGAAAGTGGCACCGGGAAGATTACAATTGCAAGGGATTAGAAGAGGTCCGTTGCTTAAAGGAAGAGGAACGTGTAGCATGGGTTTTAGATTTGAAGGGTGGCTTTCTGGGAGGTAGGAAAGGTATTAAACGTGCACAGGACTACCTGGTAGATTTGCTGAGGTGAAAAGAAATGAAATGATAGAGTTAGACAGCAACAGGGTAAATTAGAATTCCAGAGTACAGGGAGGAAAGAGAATGGTGGTAGCTCTTATAAGGGCTGCCATGGTAGCTCCCATGGGAAATGCCTGAGCCTCAGAGGAGGGGATAGGGTGTGTAAGGGAAAGTTGTTTTTTTTTCTCCCAGGGGGAAGAAAGTACAAGCGAAGAGTGTCGGGGGATATAACCCGGATCTGGGGCCCACCAAAACTGTGAGACAGCGTGTGGTGGACCCTTTGCCTCGCCGCTGGTCCCGGAAAACATGGCAGCACAAGCTGATGATGATTATCATGGTTTACTCCGCCTCATCTCCTCTTTCTTTCTAGGCCACGTGTGTCACACACAACCGCGGCAGAAAAGCGGAGAACCACAGAAGTCTTATCATTATAAAAGTTATTCACATTGCAAAGTAACAACTGTTTCTTTTTCATTCTTAAGTATCAGTTATGAAGCTTTACAGACAGAAACAAAGCCGACATCGCAGCTTTACTTCTCAAACACTTGATTCAAGTACATTCATTATACTCCGCTGAAATGTCGTGAACTATCTCATATATTCATAGTGACAAAACAGAAAATAATACACCCTTCAATGAATGCTGTCATAATAATCAGTACATATGCAATCCACTTCAAGATATTCGTCGCGCTTAATAAATTAAAACCATTGACAGATGCTTTTTATGTTACTGTCACTTTGTGCCTCAAATATTGCAGTGGTATAATGTTTCAGGTGAACTGTGCTAATGAGACTACAAAATTCAGACCTTAACATAACCCAAGAGTAAAGATAAGTAGGTAAAGTCGGCCTGCTGCGCAGGAAAGTAGACATGGAGAGTTTATTCTTTGGTTCTTCATGGCTGACTCTCAACCAAATATCCTTCACCACAAGAGGTCAAATTTGGTGAGGAGTTCCATATCAAACCTTCTAGTCTTCAGGCAAGGTATTACACCCATAAAATAGTTTGAAGACCTGTGTGTAGTCGCAATAGAAAGGCATAATAACCGTGCTGTAGCGATCAATCACTGTCCGGGTAGAGTCTGATTATACTCCTGTCACTGGGATGGTGATGGATTATGGACCGTCACAATACAACAATTTGTAAAGTGAGCAGTCACTGTCCTGGTCTGTCATACTGACGCCTCAGTGCTCAGTGATCGATTACCTTGGCCTGTCAGCTGTTCATTTGTGGCAGGTACCCATTGCTGTATGCTTCCAGTGAATAGGTTTCACTGTTCTGGTTCTTCTCGCAGTTGGGAAGACGACACCAAACGGAACCATCTTCCATCTCTGAGAAAAGCGATGGACTTTTTTATGAATAATGGCCTCGCTTACTTTTTTTCTAAAGTTAAGTTTAAAGAAAAGTAAAATCTTCCAGTTGAGTGATCTCACTGAGTCAAACGTTATCAACAGGATGGAAAAAATACAAGTTGATCCTTTCCTTTGACCCTATACAACCCATTCAGACACAACTTCAAGTACCTCGACACTGAGCATCACCTGTGTCGGACGAAAGACAGCTGAAGATTCGTGGGTGAAGGGACAGGCTATTTGGAAAATATATTATCTTCAGTGGCCAGTTCACATGTGCCACAAACAAGGCAGAAAACCACTTGTTAGCATGACAAAGGGTTGTGCGTACCACCGATAAGTTGAAGCGGTCTGCAATGGGTAGACGTGCCAATCTGCACCCCAAAGGCAATATTCAAGTTTTGACATGGTCGTGGAGCGCGCAGAACAACGTCCCATTGCCTTGTGACAAGTTGCCCGCCGCGCGTCTGTTCAGATGGCTGATTCCCATCCAAACTGACATGCCTTGGATAAGTGGCACAACATCTCTCTCTCTCTCTCTCTCTCTCTCTCTCTCTCTCTCTCTCTCTCTCTCTCTCTCTCTCTCTCTCTCTCTCTCTCTCTCTCTCTCTCTCTCTCTCTCTCTCTCTCTCTCTCTGTCCCCCACCCCACGGATTTAATTGTGCATACTTTATCTCTGCATTAAAGCTGGAGCGTTGATGGCCGGAGAACAAACTGTTCCAAGTCGAGTGACAACTTGCTCCCTCAAGAGGCATTTACGTGAGATTACTCTCATTCATCAGTGATTGTCGTGTGACAGTTGTTCGCTTGAAAAAAATTTAGCAAGTCTTGTCACTCCTCCATTTTCCCCCACCTTGACATTATCTCTATTCTACTCTTTTGTTGCCAATTTCCGTAGAAGTCGAAGTGCTCTGAATTGACATAACGACCCCCGCTTCTTATTCTTTGTAAACCGACCCTATCATTCAAGTTCTACTACCAGCACGCCTCCAGTTACCATAAGCGAGCATAGACCGCAGGACTGGTGCAGGTCAACAGCTTTCCTCGACATGGTGTGATTGCGCCCAAAGCGCGCCCAGAAAAACTTTTGGCTCAGTCAAAACTTGACACGGAAAAGTTAACCCCTTTTCTCTCGAAGTCTATAGTATTTGATCAAGAATGAACAGTTGCACGTAGTGACACCGTAACGAAATTTGCAATTTCTTCAAGATAGAATGATTCCCGGCAGTCCCTCGGTGTGACCCCTAGATCTCGAGTTTGAACAGTCTTGAGTGAGTTTGTCATTGGTTTCCATGCACAAGTAACGTAGGAGTAATGAGTACATTTAACAAAGGAAAGGTAATGGGATGAGCCAAAGTAGAATTTGTCATCTTATACCGATACCCTATACTCTGGAATGCGATACTCACATCAAATGTGAAATATGGACAAAATACTGAAACCAATGTGAAACAGATATTTTAAATCAACTTTAAAAGAGTATGCAAAATATTTGAAGAGAGGGGAAAAACTCGGTGTGGAATTCAATATATCTTAGCCCAGGTTTTTCAATATTTCCAAATTCCCCACGAGTAGGCCTACATACCTGAGATCCATGACATCGGTATGCACAGCTTTCCAAACATAGCGCCACCTGTCGGTCACACTGTCGAACTTAATGAATGGAGGAGGGGGGAGGGGGGCACGCCTTCATGCTCGCACGAAAGTCCTATGCAAGTTTATGCTCGTAACCCGTGAATGGGGATGCAGAAAAGACGTTGTAAAAACTATAACTATCATATGGCATGTACTACCTTTTTGTTTGAATAGAGGGGTAAAACACATTGAATGGACATTGTGGCTCTAGCCTGTGTTGGCGTTCGTAGTGATCGATTGTACGCTTAAATTCAAGATAAAAGAATTAATTAGTTGCACTGGCATCTTAATTCTGAAGGTCAGACAAAAGAAACCTGGGTGCTTGTAAGCAAAATCGCAGGAGGAGCGCTTGCGTTTGCGAGGTTTACGTGATGACTTTTCAGTCCGATCTCCGATATTGAAAAAAAAAGGCCGGATACCCGATATGAACATCGACCCATCCCTTTGAGAGAATTAAGAGATCTTGAACATAATCACCCCTGGAAAACAGTAAAGTGAAATTCGGGAAAGTATAATGAAATTTCAGAGCTGAAAATTTCGCAAAGGTGCGGAAAGCGCTTACAAAAATATTGCCATGAGGCCTGCATGTCTCTACTTTATCTGTCTTTTTGTTGGAACTCCCTTTTCTGGTTGAAGGGAATAATTCTAGAAAACTGATATGTCTTGAGACCTTGATCGCACGTTCACATTTCATGTTGTAGAATAAGTGAAGAACATGTGTATTGAGGTATAATTGGAGGACATATGTATCGACCTGTGAGTGAAGGATGTGTATTGAGCTAGAAGCGGAAGACATGTGTATCGAGCTTCAGGGGTTCTGGAACATACTGCATGGAAAACAATTATGATTCTGCGATGCGGGGAAAAGCGACAGGAGAAGGGAAAAGCAGAAGCAATAATCGTATTTTTCAATTTTAGAAAGATTGTTTCATTTTGGTGGAAGAAAATATGCCACCTGTTGAAAATATCCGTAGGTATATTCATTTCGTCTGGCGTATGACCTTTCGTCAGATCTAAGTTTTAAGAATTCGCTATGATCTGGAATGTTAATTATCTCCCATTTTTGTAGCAAAGCCTTCGCCTTAGAAAACCATATCATTTTACGAGCCTTCTGCCCATAATGCCAGCATAAAGTCACATCAAGCTTCTGGTTCTGTGCGAATCGAACATTTCGCCTGTACATGATAATGCGGGTAACCCCCCCCCCCCCTTGGATTCCATATGAGGTAGCTGGTGATGACGCCTGGGGGATAAGCAAAATTTACTTCATTCATTGGTTTAAAATTTTATGTGAGCCAGGAAACAGGTGCTGCCACCATGCAGAATAGTGTTTCTGACATGGATCATTTGTTGCCGTCAAGTTTCATGCCTAATATATTCTGTTCCACTGTTTTTGGCCCGGTTTGTGGAACACGTGGAACTTTGTCTCCTCAGCTGGCAAGTTCGTCAACATTATCAGTGTCAGGTTGCATTAAAGTTAGTTAAAAAGACTTGATCATTCAGGATATACCAATGACTTTAAAGAGTATGAAAGATAGAATCTTTTTAGAATATATAATCCAGGATATCATTATTATAATTTTTTTAACGAATGAAGAAAACAGCAAAAGCCAATCAAATATAGCATGTTTTGGTGTTCTTTGGACGTAAGGCACAGTGTAAGCTATGCAACGTGAAGTATAAATGGTTAAGTTTGCGGGTAGTTAGTTTCACTTTCGTTACATTCGTGGTATTTTTGTGGTCTTTATATTTGATGTTTTTCTTGTGCATGTTTAGAAATTGAAGAAATGCAGATATTAGTCTACTGAAATGATAAATCATTACTAGAGCAACACTAAAACCGTGGGAATAGAGCCAAGAATGAAAGCAATAGGGCCAAAGCTGAAAGTCATAATATATTTTTACCTTATTATACTTACTATAGAAAACAACAATTTATCAATACCACCTTCAATATTTGTCGTGTCCGCTTACTGTATTTTATTGTGGAACCGAAGCCAAGCGTTTATACTTTCTCCAACCATTTTAGATCTCACAATGAGATTTCATTGCTCTCGATCGGCTAGATAACTTGACCTAGCGGTCCGACCAACATGCCAAAGCTCCTCACACAAGAGCGTGGTCTTGTTTGTTCTGCTCTGCTCATCAAGGACAAAACAACATTAAAGTCTTCCAGGTTAATATTACACTGCCAGGGGCGGTCTTTCTATTGTAGGTGGATAAAAAGAAGGTATCTTATTTTACATTGTGGTAATTATGATGTCTTTATTTACAAAATATTCGTCAATCAAGTTTCACAACCAGTCAGCATGAAGATAGGATTTCATCAACCTTATTCATGTTCCTTTGTCGTTTTGCCTTGCACAATGAAATAAAGGATGTCCGTGTTTTCAACAACAAAAAAAAAAAGAAAAAAAAATCAGCCCGTTTTCCATATCAAAACACTTTGTTTGCCTTATCATTACACGAGCCACTATGATGTATAATAAATTTCAATCTTTTCGACATTATATATTTCACTTCTCACAAGAATTATGTTTTGCATTTCCAGACAATACATATTTTCTAAGCCGGGATGCTAAAATTATGTCCATCTACTGTAGCGTTTGTCATTCTTCCTGAACAGATAAGGGTCTTTATTCTTGAATGGTGGGTATACATGTATGAAGCTTTGTTCGGCAGGCAAGCGTTTGTCAAGCGCATAAGCAAAATGACTACTACCAGTGTCCGACCGAAGTCAGTTGGAAAGAGAAGTACACACCATATCATGCATCATACAAAACACCCGATAAACACACAAAATGTGTAGACTTCGAGAGACGTGATTTATCTCATCTATGGATGTTCACTCTACTGAATGTTATATTATCTGATAGAGCAATATCGAAAGCGATAAAAACACCCTAACCGAACACTTCCGAAGGCTGAACACCTTTTCTTGCTCCAATTTATTTTTTGAATACCGCCAGAACCTACTCGAGCCAAATGCCCCTCTGAAACGAACACATTTCGGAGGTCCTAAGGCCCTAAAGCTTAGAAAAGTTTCACGCGCGCCTGTGTGCTGAGATAAGACAAAGAAGACAAGTAGTTAAGTAAATTATTAACTCATATCAAATTCACAGAAGAGCAACAAATTATCATAATTATTACCCCAGGACTGTTTAAGGTAGCCAAATATGGATGTAGTCCTATGGGGTAAAAAACAACTCTTAAGCCGTAACAAGAGCAACTGATCCATCAATTCCCTCCATCGCAATCACCCTCCCCATCCCCCTCCGCCTTCCCACCCCCATCCCCGACACTATTTTTGCTCTTCTCTGAGCGACTCAGATGGCGGGGCGAACAGACCGTGCTCACCTAAACAAGATTTTCTTACCGAAAGTACGAAACACATATCGATCTTACCAGAGCTTTGCTTCGCTGTAGCCAGTGAATTTTCAAAAGAAGAAAAAATGTAAACTACTCTCAGAATGTCTAATGACTTATACAGTACTCAATAACAATGTATGCATAAAATTTAATGACAAGTACACCAACACACAATAACAATTGATTAAACATCCGGTATGAATAGTAACATCTTGCTTGATTTTATGACTTGGCACACTTGTACCAAGTTTCAGCTCAAGACGAGTCACATTTTGCAGAAACGAAATAAAAATGGCTCTGTTACCTTGGAAATCAGGTCAAGGTCGTCCACCTTGAACACATTTTGTGCAATTCCACGTAAAGTACATCCTTATCAGGTCCTAATTAAATCCAGCAGTTAGGTTTGAAGTAAAACATGGAATTGCTTTTTACTGTTATTTACCTGGATCTGACCTGTCAAGGTCACTCAAGGTCAGTCAAGGTCAACATGAAAGAAAAAAAAAACTCGTATGCTCATACACATGTTCCACAGTAACTGCATTTAGGAAGCACCATTGACCAGATGTAAGGCAATCTTACTGTTGTACACCAATGCAATGGCCTTGATCAAACTAAAACAAAAAACAAAAAACAAAAAAAACAAAACAAAAAAAACAAAACAAAAAAAACAAAAACAAAAAAACAAAAAAACAAAAAAACAAAAAAACAAAAAAACAAAAAAAACAAAAAAACAAAAAAACAAAAAAACAAATTCGCGAATAAGTGAAAGCATCTTATCAAATAAGCAATCTTGGTTAAATCAAAAATAAAAATTAAATTGAAAAAGTCTGACTTTCATACTGGAGAAACTGAAAACACATTTACCGTAAAAAAGGTAAAAATATAAAGAAAGGCAGCCTTACCTGTTTTTAAGCTCTTGGGTTACCAAGATTTGTTCCTGTGCAATTTGGAGGTAATTTGCCAAGTGATTTCGGAGAAGATTTTTTTTAAAGATTTGTGCAAGCAATGAGGAAAACAGCTACATGTCCACTAAGTTTGAAGTGCATATGGATGACGGCTTTGGAGAATTGAAAATATGTATTACCATGACTGCAAACCCCATTGACTCACAGAGAAATCTACTGGCACGTCCACATTAACCGATATGTGTCCATATTGAAAATTTCGCTGAAAGAAACAAGATTAGGGCGGCAGCTTTCCCTGGCGCTGGTAGAGCTCAATATGAAAGAATCCACGCGGAGGAAAGTTATTGACTATGTTGGGCGTACCATCATACTAGGTATTATCTTCAATTCTCAGGAAAAAAGTTTATATCCATGTTCATACAATTTAAGAAAAACATTACAACAGACGACAATTACTTTCAGGCGTTTTGGGGGGTGACTTAAGCGAGAAAGGGTGAAAAATTCACTTGGCGCCTAAACAAGGGGGTTTTTTTGTTTTTGTTTTTGTTTTGTTTTTTTTGTTTTTGTTTTAGTCAAAGGATGCCTATAATAGTGATACATGCTATGCACACCACCTCACGTGAGAGACCGCGTGTACCTTTAAGCTCCCTCCTTGAAGACACTTGCTTGTACATGTCCTTCTGTTAAATTAAGCAGCAGTTTAAGACCAATTGCAGTAAGACCACTTTTTGCCGGCACTACGGGTGGGACAAATAAGGATTAACTGGAAACAAATTGCATGACACAAAAATTTAGACTAAAATACATCCATATTCGATTGTGACCTCAAACAAAAGCAAACACATTTATAGTCCAAGTTTACGTGTTCTTGCAACAACCGTTAATTTGATAATTACCGTGAACACAAAAGCGTGGTTTGAACCCTGTAGTTTTAGCTGTTGCTTTCTGTTGTGTTATGCGTTAGAGTACTGATGTACCTTAAAAATGTAAAGAAATCTTTGAGATAAAATACAAGCAAAATTTCTGGTGAAAACTAAAAGCCCTGTGTTATGCTCCTGAATGGCACATTACCCCCAAACCTTGGCATCAGTTGCATCAACAAAAATCCATGTAACCTGAAGCAAACGTTACCACTAAAAATCAGTTCTTGGTTATAATTGGACAATTGGCCCATGCATGGCTCATGTTCCTAGAGTACAACGATAAAAAATAAAGAGTGACGGAAACCACGGTGCAGCAATATATATTGTATGTACAAACTCCAGAGTCATCCCTAAAACATCTTTGTAATGGAGTCACAGGACTCCTGTTTATATCACCTCTGAGTATTCCTTGCTCAGTTGAACTTCAAAATACCTTGCAGGACAAATAATGAAAAACGTTAATATCATAATTACATGTATTTGACATCAGGGATTTGCCACATATTTTAATCACCGAACTTACTCTTTGGACGTGAGAAGCCATTATAGAAATGAAATATTACTGAAAATAATCTGCATGCAGACACATGTTTTAAAGCTGTGGAAAGAATAACAAGGCCAAAACCCTGCTATATATGTTGCACAAACTGCTGGTGCTGTTGGAGTCACTTCATTGCGTGCTCTTTATGACTACCCCTGCACTTAAATTACAACTTGAGTTAAAATGAATTTATGAAGTCTGTGTAACTTAATTTTCATATCTTTTATACTAGTATACACTCGGATGTCTGGGTATGGAGAAAATTGAACCAAAGAGCTTGCCGCAGAACATCTATACATTACATTTAATCATCTTCCTTGGTCACAGAACACCATAAGCAATTCTTAATTTGCTGTTCAAGTACTCCATTATATGTAAAAAAAATAATTCTGCTCATAACGTGTGTAAACGTACGAAACTATCTTCAGAATATTTATTGATGACTGAAATGGCATGGCCTTCTGCCTCAAATAAATTCACGCATTATATCACATTTTTGTGCACTATGTGTCAATATAAGCAATAAAGAATTGAATTAAAAAAAACGCACTTGTTTAGTTGTAACTTTCGAATTCAATGGAAAAAATGTTAAAAGAGAGCTGATTTATTTCCTGACACTGGTACATAGAATGGACGCGGGATGTCGACCAATATGTAATGCTTCAATAATAAGAAGCCATCTTTCAAAACCTTGATGAATTGCAGTTGCATTTCATTTTTTTTTAATTTAGGTGGGCAGGTGCGTAGATAGGGAAAAATTATCCTGAAAGCCCCATGAAAAAAAGCCATTTGTCGCAGATGTGAAAAACAAATAATTTCTTACTGCCCAATTAAATATTTGTACAGTACATGGAAGTTTTATGTACTGTACAGATGCTGCGATCAATGGGCATGCATACACTGAACCTCGCGAACAGTGCTTGTTGTTTTTCCTTTCCTGTCTAACCACACATTCAGCGCTTCTTGTGTTTTGGATACTGGATACTCCAAAGTGGTTGTAATGTTCACAGACCTATCATGCTTAATAGGAGACATTCATATTTAACTGCGATCCTGCTCACTTCCTGTGTTGCCGGGGCAACAGATTGATGCTTCCACCATGATCAGGGCAGATTTGGATTACATACTACATAAACATCTACAAATAACATCTTTTCAACCAAAAGAGAGCTCATTTCTAATCAATTTAGGCATTCTTTATGTTTCAAATATATGTTGAAACATTTTCTTAAGATTATTCTGTGTTCGAGTTGTTTATTTTATTGAGAAAGTAGTTTTGGCCTTGCTAAATACATGGATCTGCCCTGAAGCAGGTGGCTCCCCCTTTTGCTGAATAAGTGTTACAGTAGGACCGCATTTAAATATGAAAACATCCTATTGTCATTTCCTTTATAGTCACAAACCAACCATCTCTCTCACTTATAGCACCTTTTTTCATTCATTTATTTTTTTTTATTTATTTGTTTGTTTTTTCTTTTTTTAGTTATCTTGTCACGCGCAAGACAAACGATATTTGTCAAAACTGTTTGCCCATTGGACTAGTGTTTTTCTCAATCCACTTGTCCCTCTGGTAAATTCACATGTCCTCACTTTGGAGCGGCCATTATTTCCATGTGATGATTTGTTAGGTTGAAAAAAATATGAACAGTCTGGAAACACTGATAGATTTACCTCCAAAACTGACATGAGAAATTTACGTTTAATTTACAACTGGTGTCTCGGTCACAAGTTACCATATCAATATTCTGGTTCTTCCATCCAACAAATATGACTTGCAAAAACACTTCGCATTCCAACACTGTGGGTCAGATAAAAAAAATGATAATGGTCACCTAGCAACTAGTAAACAAAGGGTGACAGGAATTGTGCTCATAGAAAGTTGGGCACAGCGTACCCCATGTTGTTCAGGGATAATCTGCTCCCTGTATTTATATTCATTTATATAAGGGACGCACCTGTGCTACATAAATCAGCACTTCACTTTTTTCAATGTGACTCTTTGCTCGGTGCCTAATTCGTCTTCTCTGTGTGTATTTCTCTCCAGAATCGTTGACAATATAGCAAATAATGCAATGTCGACTATAATAACGATTTCCACTTTTTTTTCATTATTGTGACCAACACAGCGATTGCTGAAATTCTCAGTGAAAGATAAAGTGCGTGACGGTACAAAAGTGTTGAGTCACGAGGGGGCGGTTGGGTAAGTGGATAGTTACCCCAAATGTATTTAATTTATGGGGAACACAATTTCCCAACTTTGTCGCTTTACTTTTTTCTTTTTGTGTAATCATTGCATTCCTTCAATGCACCATTACATATGCAAAATATTTTACGATATAGAATATAAGTTATGATCAAATGAAATACAACGCTCTTACATTTTGCCTCAAGACTACGGTCAGCCATCTTGGTCAATTATCAATCCCATAATACAACAGTGATGCTATTGGCAATCAAACAGGATTCGTGATTTATGTTTGGATATTTCAAAAGCGGTGGATGAAGTTTGGCTTTCTGGGATTTTTATTACTAATGCAGGAAAATGGCATTTCGGGAAATTTGTTAGATTGGTATTCTGATTATTTGTGTAATCGTTATCAGCGTGTTGTTTTAAGGGAACAGTCATCTAGTTGGGATAAGATTTGTGAAGACTTTCCTCGAGGGCGGTCATTATTTACTAGAAAGGTGGGGGGGGGGGGGCTCGGGATATTTTTTTTTGGGGGGGGGGGCTGTCACAAAATTTCGCTAACCAATTATGGGGGGAAGGGTGCACAAAATTACATATGCTCCTAATGGGGGGGGTCATCAAAATATAAATCAATTCATAGCAGTCATACAACAATAACCAGTATAAGGCCGGGGGGGCTAAAGGGGGGGGGGGTAAATAACCCCATGGTAAATAATGACCGCCCCCTTACACGACTAAGCAAGGAAAGCGACTAATTCGTACCCTAAACAGGTATAACATTCATTGTTATTGACCAAAAAGTGTAGGCTCTAGGAAGCAGATGCGAGTGTCTTTTGAACATAAAAAATAACTTCACGAAATATGTGCAAATAATCGCCGTGTTGAACGTGTGGCTGGTGGATATGTTGCATAGTAGAGTTCATGTGCAAATATCACAGCCCACCGGGAGCGATACGCAGTCGCCTGCAGCATGTAAAGTAAGTATATGTACTTGAAGTTAATCGGTCACAGAAAATGTAAGCCAAGTTGAATACGTGTCGTCTGTTAAAGCTTCTTTTAAACACCGGTTGGGTCAAAAAGGAAGATTCACTCTTCGAAACCTCCCAGGGCGCGTTTGACCCTGACAACTCATTGCAAACCTTCTTCTTTAATCGTGTCTTACGATGTATTCTCTATTTCTCTCTGTGACCCTGCCATTACCAATGTAACATCAGCAAAACAAAACAAAACAAAAAAATACCCTGGAATTTTCAGATCTACTAACATTCCTTGTCGCAGCCCATAAGCTCGTGTCCCAGTTCCTTGATGTACAACGGAGAGAAAACCAGTGAAAGAACGCATCCCTGTTTCAGACCTATATTCAAACATTTGTCTTCCACTTCTACATTAATTGTCAAACATTAGCGGACACTTTACATCCGTGTAGTAACAGCCTTTAATACTTCAAAGAAGTTATAGGCCCATTCCTTCCAATTAATGCCGCAGTGCTTTCCTTCACATTTTATCATATGTCTTTCTTACATCTATAAAGTCGATGACCACATTATGTCTCTTTTTCAGCATTGTTTCTAATATCTTACCATAATCATACAAGATACAGTTTCATTTATTCTCAATGTGTATAACTTGACGGTTTTAGTTACAAACATATGGGTACCCCCCCCCCCTCCTCGTTTTTGGTTTTAGACCGTTTGATCCACAAATGTTGGCCATTTTGGAATATTTTAAAAAAATGAATGCAAGATTAACCTATTCCAAGCATTGAGAACGGTCAGCATTGGCAGAAAAGTTGCTTCCTTTGTACTTTTAGGCCCTGCGCTTACTGAGATATTGAATCTTATGTTTGCTAGATCGTGATCAGCAGACATCTTGGACTTGGAGGTCAAGATGACCTCTAAACTAAAAATATTTACAGCAGTGGGTTTGTAGTACTAAAATTAGTAAGAAAAGACACCTCAGGTAGTCACATAAATCACAAAAAAACAAAGGCAAGAGCAAAGTGGTCACGGATTCTACGAATGTGATCTTACTATAAGAATTGACTCTTAATGCCAAATACTGACCTAACCACATTAGCTTAGCTGACTATCTATCTATCTATCTATCTATCTATCTATCTATCTATCTATCTATCTATCTATCTATCTATCTATCTATCTATCTATCTATCTATCTATCTATCTATCTATCTATCTATCTATCTATCTATCTATCTATCTATCTATCTATCTAATAGATAACTCAGATTTTAGTACTGGTATGACTTCAAGAGAGTAGGCCTCCATTTGTAGAGTTTTGTGCGAATAAGATAACTTTTCCCTACTCTTTATGAATACCATATAACTGTAAATTGAACATGTCGCATATGCAAGGTGACCTTAGAGCTCTGTCAGGAATTGTTTTTGCTACCCGATTTGATATGGAGAATCCACTGGATGTTTCTGAGAATGCACGTGATGTTACGCAAACTCACTTGCAGCTACGGGAAATCAATTTATGGTTTTCACTGGACAGATTGTGTCGATCGTTACAGCATGAATTTCACGTGAGCACATCAGTTGATGTCAAACTTTGTTACGACCATCTATAGAAGCTTATTCCTATACAATACACAATGGAAAGTAAAAATTGAAAGGATCAAATTCAATCAACAAAAGGAAATCTTCCATGTGTAAGAAACTACTTGTTTCTTCTGAAATACATTGCCTTTTCTCATCTCTTATCTAGATAAATATACCTGCTGACATTGAGAAAACTTATGTAACGTACTCCGGACACAGCTTAAAATAAATGTCTGTCATTTATTCTCATTCATATTGCAATTATTGCTTGTTTTTAACCACCACGTTTTTTAACAATATAGCATTGTAGATGAGGTTTTTTTGTAAACAGAGAAATTTTATAGTGGTTGTTAAGATGCAAACCTTCAACAAAATTCGTTTCCTTTGTCAAAACTCACAAATTGAAGGCAAAATTAATTTCATTGCATTGTTCTCCTGATATTGTTTTAAATGTAATTTCTCATGACATGCTCTTAAATAGTCTAGTGTGCATTCAAACAAGCAATAAACTGTGTTAAGCCCCCCCCCCCCCACCAAATAACAACAGTAGTAGACCAAAGTATGTAACTTTTACCATTGGAATTTAACGCAAGGCTTAAGAAAGGGAATTTCTGGTGACATGCTTTCATAGTGACAAGTATGCATTAGAACAAGTCATGAATTATGTTAACTCACTTTCGCCACGAGCGAAGATAACTGATAATAACCTTGATCGTTCCAAGCAGGTGTGAACATGAATGTACACAATTGTAGTTAAAATATGCCTTATAATCTTTACATCCCAATGTTTGTACCTGTGCTATTCCGATGTAAAAACATTTTATGTACAGTAAATCTAATTTCGTGTGGTATATGAAGTAGTTCAGTACTACTCCAACGGTGGTTGCAATGCATATTGTTCTTCTGGGTACCACTAAGGCATTTGATCGTGCCGAATATGCCAAGCTCTTTGTACTGATTAACATGGTAAACCACCACTGACTGTTGTGTAGTGGGCTGTAATGTTGATACCAGGAAGGAACGTCAAACTGACAAAAATATCAAAAATAAAAGTGCCGCTTTATTCTTTCCATCAACTGATATTCCTTTGTCTTTCACATACTTTTTTCAGCCACCCTAGATTCTGTTTTTTGAAGAAATGATATCCCGTGTTTCACACCCCATTACTTGCTGTATTCAGTAGCGCTGCAGCCTGTGCGGTAAGACTGAGTGGCCCGCAAATTACCTAGAAACCTGTGCGCACCTGGCTCTGAAATAGGAATCTTGGATGGAGTTTCCCCGCTTGGTGAACTTATGCATAGACCTTGTATCTCAATTTACGATTGTATTCTCTGAGATATTTTTTATATTCATGTGTCACAAAGTTGTTCACTGCACGGAAAAGTGTGTCAGGCGTATTTTTAATATCCCTTAATATATAATACTCACAACAAATCTTTAGGTTTCTTATTAGCCCCAATGGACCTCCCCACGCTCTGTAAGCTTGCACCCGCAAGCTTACAGAGCGTGGGGAGGTCCCTTGGGGCTAGTTTGTTATGTGAAGATCTGCCCATAGAGCGTCAGCTGCATTTAAGATTTCTAAAATTCCTTCGAAGATACCTTAATAGCACAACAAATGTCTACAATTATGCAGTAAGTTAGCTATTCAGGGAAGCAGATCTTAAGTCTGCACCTCTGTGAATTATATTTGTCATGTATAAGGAATTCATAAACAAAACATTCAGTTTGTGGACACTCTCAGCTTGTGTTTTCATCCAAAGTGAAACCCTTAATGTCCCATGTGAAATTGTTATATACTATTAGTCAAATATTACGTGATCTAATCGATACGGGAGATCGAAAGGACTTTACTTTTTTCTCTTTTCAGGAGCTGTAAGATATAATAGTTACAGTGTGTACAGAATGATCATATAAAATGACCTTTGTAGACTTTTTGTATTTATCATTTTAAACTGATCTGAAGCCTTAGCTTCAACTAATTCAGATTTTTTTCTAAGGCCCTATACATTGCACTTTTTGGGCGAATAAAGATGTATAACATTGATGTGTGAAATGTGAGGCTAACAGGTCGGGCTGAAGGATTTTTTGTATAAAATAAAACTATATCAGGTATTTTATATTCGTTGCCTTATCTTCAAAATTTGTACGATGCACAGTTTCTTTCCTGCTCGGTGCAAATTACCACAGCAAGTGCCATCTGGTAACGAAATCATATAGTTGAAAAGGTGGGTGCACACTGTGTGTGACACCTGAAATATTTCCCACAATGCAACAAAATTATCATGGAGGACAGCAGGTGCTCAGCTGGAGAATTACAAGTTGACTTTTGGTAATTGCGGTGGATCTGTATTATGATGGTGCATTTTCGGGCTTGTGCTGTATTACCCGCGGCAGGAACTGGGGAGCGGACGGGAATGCCGACACCAAAACAATACTGGAATGTGTTGGATCGCCCTCTGCTGAGCTATACACTGGAGGCTTTTGAAAGGTGTGCCACTCGCTGACTCGGGTCGGGATGCCAACAGAAATCGAAATGCTGGGGCCCGGAGTTTGCAAAGACCAACTCTTCCATGCTTCAATAAAAGAAACTCGCCACCTACAACAGCAGAAATCGCTGGTGCCATTAGCCAGATAGCCAATTGCTAGTGCTGTTTAAAGTTGACAAAATATGTAAAAGGCTAAAATATTTTAAGATTATTGATGAAAGAGGCACGATGCCACGGCAGAAATTCTGCCACTTCTGGCTGCCAGGCGTAACAGAGATCATGACATGGTCCTGGAGTTTGTTAATAGCTCTGCCTCTATTATTATTGGCTCTATGTAGAGTTGGCCAGAGTCCGTGTTGATTTGGAATGTAGGCCTATTTGGCAAAAGGTTTTTAAACTCCATATCAGTCCCAGCTATGTTCCTGTAGGTCTTGGACCAGTAACCTCTCAAGGTCGGGTCAACTGATCCACAACTTTTGATCGAGTACTGAATACTGTTGCTGTGTCTATTGGATGTTAATATCATGGGAGCAGGGCATCCCAAATTAAGTCCCATCATCATTTTGGACAGGAAAATAATTATCAACTGTGAGTTTTAGAAAGGCACTGCTACTCTAGAAATATTTTAAATCATGTGATAACTTTGTGTATTTTTGGAGACATATTTGGTGCGGAATGGTCAATCATGGAGGTAAGGTACACAAATGCACCTGTAAAAAAAAATCTAATCACATGACCCCCATTTTCTTGGTTTTAACTTGCTGCTACCGGTATAAACTTGAAGCAGAATGCCAAGGAAGTTGCAGTTTTACGTTTCAAATAGGAGAAATAAGCCAGCGAATGTCGCTATTTTAACATGTAAATGCATTAGGCCAAGGTTACTGGTCCAAGACCTATACAGCAGGTTCAAACACATTTTTTTTCTTTTTCTTTTTTTTTTTCTGAATCACTTTTTATACATGTAGGGGTTTAGGTGGGATGGGAAGCAAAGAGATACTGGTAGTCAAAGCAGAGGGTGGGTAGGAAGTATGCAGTGATGATTTCATGCATTGGTGCAGATCACACACTCACTCCCAGTGATTATTACGCAAATGAGTCACACCTGGTGCACACTGTTGAACAATCAAACATAAGTAATAATAATAATGATACTCTATGGCACTCCACTTGTTTGCCATGGTCCTGACTAGCCAGTCAGGTGGCCTTTGAAAAAAAGAGAAAAAAAAAGTTTGGCAAAGGGAAGCCATGATGCCTTGACAGCTATTGCTGCTATATTTCCAGGACCACTGCCGAGGCAAAGGGAGCACCGTACCCTCTCACTGCTCAGGTGCACCCTTGGTCCTGGTTATATCCCCTGAAACCAGCCTCCCAGTCAACTCAGCCCTATCCCACTGTCGCAACTTTGCACTCGGCATGCCCACAGCCCCTGCTGATGTTGCCACCAAGCAGGGTCTTGGGAGCCCCAACAAGGGCTACCTTTTCCCTTCCCTTCTAACTTGATCCTCAATGCCCTTCGGTGACTAATCCTAAGATGTTATTCCTACTCTCCCAGCACTGCACCAAGAGGCAGACTGACTCTAAACCTACTGTACTGCCTGGAAAATCGCCCTTCAATCCTAGTATCCATGCTATCATTCTCTGCCATGTCCCTGACTTGCTCTAAGCTTTTACCCTGCCCATCTCTTTCTCTCCACCATACAAAAAGGCTGTCTCTAAGTGCTCTATAATTGTATATACACCATGTTATATTATGATCAGTGGTCTCATCCATGTCCTCCCTACACACTCTACACTTCCCCTCGCTCCCATTCATCCACTTCCTGTTTCCTATTTTCCAGATTGATCATTCCTGCTCTGCCCTGAAACAGCAGTGTAGACATCTTGCATGACAGCAGCATTTCCATACAGTATAGTGTCTGTGAAGCATGAATTTCATGGCTTCTTGACAGCTACATTGTAGTTCAAACAGAAATCAATCAATCAAATGTTGTAGTATCCAGATTCCAGGGACACCCACAGCCTGTCTTACTGATTAGTGCCAGATTAGTCCCATATTCTATCATGGGCAGCAGGCAACAGCCAATCAAATGGCTGCATTTCAATCTTTTGACCACTGTTAGTTTCAGCACTGCCCATGGCTCCATCAAGCAATTTATAAACTTTGTTTTATGAGGGTGAATAACATTTATTTATCCAAAAGAAATTATAATTTTGTATTTCTCATGCTTTAAATTTGAAGCAAACAGTTTGGGGTGTTAAAATTTTTCGAGGTAGGCCTGAATGCTTTGTTTATATACACCCAGCACCCTCTGTTGACAGAATTGCAAACTTCCATTTGAAACAGTTGACCTAGAGTTGCGACTGTTTGGCATTCCTAATCAATCCCAAAGTGATGTTAAAAGTTGAACACAGTGTTTACTCATAGTCCAACAGTGTGTGTGTGAAATGTTTTAAGGTTGGCAGAATCAATAGATTACTCTTTGCTTGCATTAGCTTACAAACACTTAAATTTAGAACGGTTATTTGGCACTACATGTAGTGATTGCAATGAAGTGCCACTTTACTCGGAGATCAGCTAGATGGCTGGTATGGTAGATCTGTGTATGCGTACTATGCGAAAAGTGCTGCATTGGGGGAAATATTATTAGAGTTCAATGAAGTCTAGCCATGGTCAAATAGACTTTAATACTCACCATCCAGTGATTGCATGGATTATATGATCTCTGCCCAATATCATAACCTCAGTGCTACACAATTCAGTCATGATGTCTGACATCGGTCATAGAATCCACACAATCACTGGGTGGGGAGTATTAAAGTCTATAACCCATTCCGTGATTGCCGCCCATTATGGCCTTGCCTGTGACAGCGTGATGAAAGGAAGGGGGCACTGGTAGAGGCACCATGCGGTCACAGGCCGCATTCCCCATCTGTTCAGTGCTGAATGCGAGAATACATGTATTAGGAAAGTTGTGTCGCTGTTTTTGGTACTTTCAAGCTGAATAGTTGGGCAAAAACCTAACCTTGCAAGAGCTTTCTTGTCAGTATCATTTAATATTATGTTTCTTTTACATGGGTACACTCTCAGCTGAGCCATAATCCATTTTCAAAAGCTAAGAACACTGCGTTTGAGATTTGGAACTCCATAGCTTGCTCCTTCTTGCATCCTGGCATCCCCGCACTGCGGAAGGTAATTTCATGACATGCGCATGTGCAAGGGCATCTGCGAAACAGGTTATGTTTTGCTTACCTGCCTGGAAATTTTATAACTTTTTATTTTGCTATTTCAGGACTCACCATTAGATTCTATCCTGGACATATATATTTTATTCAATTTCTCTGCTTTCAGTCTGAAAAAAAAAATGTGTGACCTCTGCACAAAAAATGTGAAAACCCTACCAAGTCAGAAAGAATGCTATAAAATCTCAAAAAACTTTCAATCCTGCAAAACAAAAAACAAAAAATAACTGTGGATACAAATGTATGGATGTGTAGTAATCTGAAAATATATAGGTATATTGTATGTATGAAAAAATTAAATGGGTGATATTGATCCAAAATTGTCAGTCTCATGTGAACTGGCTACAGATCTTCCACCTTAAACACATACACATCATTGCTAAGCATTTCAAATGCTGTATCAATAAATTTACCAAGCTGGGTCATTATTTGACTGTCACGTGAGGTAACTTGTACCTCATTATGGAGGGGCAGGCTGTGCAGTAGTTCAAGGAGGTTTTATACCGGGTAAAAATGCAAGCAAATAAGAATAAAATGAACTGATCACTGCTATATTTGACACAGGTGATGTGTGTGTGTGTGTGTGTGTGTGTGTGTGTGTGAGAGAGAGAGAGAGAGAGAGAGAGAGAGAGAGAGAGAGAGAGAGAGAGAGAGAGAGAGAGAGAGAGAGAGAGAGAGAGGTTTACATGCATTTTTCTTCATTGCTGACACCTAGAAGAATATACAATCGATCTTGACATATTTGGTCAACTGAGTGTACGGTGAAAATAATGTCTGCTTTGTCTGTCAGAGTACCATGGATGGAACGTGTGATTGTGACTGTACCGGCAGGAAGTCAGTCCTACACATAGAAGAATGTACAATCAATATTGACATATTTGGTCAACTGAGTGTTCAGTGAAAATAATTTTTTGCTTTGTCTGTCAGAGTGCCATGGATAGAACGTGTGATTGTGACTGTACCGGCAGGAAGTCAGTCCTACACAGAAGAAACTGTGCACAAATTCAAACACAGCAAAACCACAGTGGTCCCAGGCAGTCACACCAGACACCGATCCATTTATAATGGTGTGAAAGTTATAGAAACAGGTACAGTGGTAGTGTTTTACATGTAGTTTTGGTGCATATCTAGGTTAGCAACAATGTGTAGTTAGTGTTTTCAAAACTTTGCTACAGATAGTACCTCAGTAGCTGGTGTCTGGTGGTTTTGTCAAATTTTGTCATGTTGTGGGCCTCCTAAAATAGTTACTTATGTGTCAGATGTGAAACGTACCCAGGATTTCAAATAATGATACAGCCTTTGCTGACCACCCTGAATCATTGTAAGTGGTAGTTGTGCATGTATTGAAATTTGAGGTACATTGTATCAGTGCCATGGCATATATCTTCATATTATTTATGCTAATAAGAAATATGTGCATGTACAAGTGACTGTTTTAAGTGTGATATTTTCTGGAAATATTTATTTTATGAAGAGTTCTAAGAAAAAAAATTACCAACATTTGAGTATAATAACATTTGGAGCCCAATGTTTACAAATTACTGCAAAACTGTTTTTATGTGGTTGCCATGACCACCTCAAGTGCATGCATAGTCGCACTCAAACCCTGACATGAAAGTGTGTAATGCAAACCTAAAATGGGGACAATTAGAAATAATTGCTGATGTGTTTTTTTAGATTCACCTCCAGAGATTTAGATGCAAGAAATTATAATAATAATGATTCATGAAGTAATTTTTGACATATACCCCCACCTCGTAAAAGAAATAAAAAATAATAAACCCGTTCCTTTTGTCCCATATCGCTATGTTTATGCAACAATATAACTGAAAGATATTATTCTGACATCAATGGAGTCTAAATACCCTTTCTATTCATGTAGGTATACAGCTTTGGTTTAAACAAAGTTTATTCAAAAAACAATTGGCCGACAGCTTTGAAAAGCCCCATGTGGCTACCAAAAAATATAAATGACTTGTTGGTTATTTTTAGAATGCCTTGCTTTTGTGCCAAAATGTACTGAAAACATGGACAGTTGGAAGACTTTCTGAGCTATGTATGGTAGTCCCTCCTGTTACAAGTTTAAGGAACTAGTCCCAGGGCTGAACCAAAAATAGTCACCTAAAGCTGATGGTCTCTCAATGGAGGTCAAATAAGATTAAAAAGATAGCAGTGAAGATCCAATACATCGAAGTGGTCTTTATAAGGAAGGGCTACTGTATATAATTAGGCCTTCTTCCAAGTTGCATTTGAAATAAACTGTGTTCAAACCAAATCTAATTAGCCCCCTTCACAGGAAAATGTGCCTTTTTGGTCAGTCAGTTAAATAGACATGGATCTTCTGAAAGGTCTTGATTCACTATTTTATGTGTGTGTGCGTGTTTCAGTATGTCCACAATTGCCTGATGTTGTCATTATCCATGATGGTGTGCGCATATTCCTTGAAGATGACATTCTCAGGAAAGTAGCGGAGGCAGCCCATAAGTATGGGGTATGTGGTTTGTTATTCCTCAGGAACAGCAAAAAAAGTCAGTGCCATGTTTTGGACTTAGTGAGCAGCTCTCCTCCTCATGCTTTGGGCACATTGCATCCAAAGTGTGCCAAGCCAAGCTACTTTTATATTTTGTGTAACTACAGGCGTGCTGGTGTTCGAATGAAAGGTCTTTTTTAGAAAGAACATGAATCAAGCACCCGTGTTATTATTCAGAGCAGTTCGTTTAAGTCACAGTTGGCACTGAAAGAGTTAATGTAATGTAAAGAATGATGTAAGTTTTATAATCCTGTTCCTGCCTGGGCAAGTACAATGTTATCCCAAGTAGGAACTTATCCTTCAGCATGAAGAGAACAGCAGTACATGTACATTTATATGCATGCATGCTCTATTAATACTTTGAAGTGACACAAAAAGTATATATACATATTTTCCATTTTGATGATTGAATATGAAAATGGATAATTGATACCTAGAGATCTCTATGATGATGATGACGACGATAATTTAACAGGTGGTGAGAGAAACAGACTGCACAGATGAACTTTGGAGTTTTTTTTTCTTCTTTTTTTAAAGGCAGCTGGAGCCATCAGACCACTTGTGTCCACAGTCATATGTACAGATGAGGACGGGTTCCTGGAACACTCCCTGGACAGATCTTGTTATCGTGCCAGTGAAATGCCTCAGGCTTTTAAGTATGACATCATTAAAACAGCATATGAAAAGGTGTGACTTTCATTTTTACTATGCATGGTATTTGTCATTTTGGCTCTGCAGTGATAGATTTTTAACCATTTTTAATGTGTATGGTATTTCAATAATTTGTATCTCATTCTGACTGTGATAGACATTGAAATTTTTTTTCCACACATGTGTGTCTAGGGGTTATGAGTAAAATTGCATGATGCTGGTTTGATCTGAAACTGGTGAGCTGTGTTCAACATACTACAGTTATTTACATTTATATCAATTGGTCAAAATGCAACCAAGGAGTGGAGGGTAATCCCATACTCAGGAGGTAAAAATTGTGTAAATCTCCATCCAATGAAAAACCAACGTAGTGTATGGTATGATGGAGACATATGCATTAGATGTTTGAAGTACGTGTGCATCTATAGGAGTTAACCTGTACTCTTCGCTTGGTTGATGAAGGTACATGTGTTGCATTTTATCACTGTTTTGGTATTGCTTTTTGTTGGTGAAAATCATACAAATATGAAGTAATAATTTTTGTATACCATATAACAAATACATGTATATAAGTATAGACTGTGGATTTTCAGCTGTAAGGAAGAACGGGGGGGGGGGGGGGGAGGGCTTATATATGGCCTCCTTCGAGATATGTGCATTTCCCATTTCGGCTTGGCAACTGGTGCCAAAGATTGCAAGTTTGAGTCTCGTTCGTTCCGAACATAAAATACATTTTCGGCATTTCCTTAATGCTGGTAGATTTAAGTCCCCAATTCTGGAAATAAATGCCGACTCAGTACATATACTACACATATGTGCTGATATGGCACTGGCACATAACTACCTCTATTGAACCATTCTTTTTAAGAATGGGGATTTGGCCGACTGGATATGTGTGTATCCCATTTCAGCTTGGGGACTGGTGCTGAAGGTTGCAAGTTCGAGACTCGCTCGTTCCGGACATTATATGTATATATGGGGCATTCTATGGTATTTTTTGTCAGGGACAGGACATTTTGTAGAGTTTATTATCTCCTATACTCCAGCGTTTTCAAGTTATAATAGAACTATTTTTGCTTTATCAAGGCTTCCTTAAAATACCTGACAAGGCGAGAAAATTTCTCTTGTTTTTTTTACTATTTTATACTACAAAAAAATGAGTGTCACAGACAGGACACATTTCAAACATAGGTTCTTAGGATGAACCATCTAAGTTAAAAACTGTGCTTTGTTTACGATAATTTCATATTTCAATGCACATAAAAAAATTACTAAGATGTTTTCACAAGTATTCATGTAGAATTTAAAAATGAATTCTGCAGGTATTCAATTAAAAAAAAAAAGCAAATTAGTAGCATCGCTGATGGGATGGGACTTTGTGTTGCGGACTGGACAATTTTGTGTACATGCAGTCAAACAAAAGAAATAACTGGGTAATTCACAGTATGCACTTCACTAAACAATATTAACACCTTATCGTGAGTAATTTTAAATTGTCAAACATTCAGCCTTAGCTGTTATACATGTACATTGTATATACACTTTATGCATTATTTCAGTTTCCACTTAGACCAATTTTCAATTTTTCTGAAGAATAATTATCCAAATTTATTCACATGGGAGATTTTGAGTACATGTAGTTTGAAGTTGTAGCTCCTTCAGTTTTGTCAAGACACAAACATTAATCAACAGGACACAGTTTTATCCGCTTTAACTTTCATTGGTATCACACTGTAACCATGGTTATCATTTAGACATACATATAGGGATTGATCTGAAAAGTGATAGGAAAGGTGATCCTCAATTTAATCTGCATTTGCCTGAGTAGATTCACATGTTCTTACATGTTCATGATTCAGTCTTTATAAGTTCAGTTCAAGTCATTTCACTGTATTCAAGTTCATTATAAACTGTAATACTTTTGTCAAAAATTGTATGGCCACAGTTATTAATTTGTGGAGGGTTCAACTTTGCTTGGACATGATTTTGTGTAAATCCAACATCTATCCTTCTTTCTGGAAACCAGCAAATTTTCTTCATGGTATTCTGTGCACATAGACATTTGATTTCCAGTTCAGTACCTTCAGTTGTGAAAACACATGCCACATATTAACTTTACCTTTTCTGCCAGCAAAGTGAACCATGATAATCACCTCTCTTGACTGGCACACTTGATATATCAACTGACATACATGTGTCACGTTCCTCAAATATGTTTTCTTGTATGAGGAAATAAATTAATACTGACCCCAGCACTGTTTTACTTTCATTAGTAAACCATGAACATAAATAAAAACATGTTATGCAAAATGTTTTATTCACAACATTTTTTAATCGTATGAAAATAAATAATTAACTTTCAAAGTCTAAACTTAATATTGTTGAATAAATAGGGGAATATCCATGCATACATATAAGCTTAATTATTTACTTCAAGTATCTTACCCAGTTGGAATCACAGACTGAAGTTTAAAAATGCATTCTGCAAGTGACCTTATCAAACTGTCCCATGTGCAAAATGTCCTGTCCAAGACATTTTTTTTCCAGTCAAAAAACTTTTAAGGACACTGTTTTTCCTTCAGGTTTATTATATAGCTTTTATCTTGTTATTCAAGGATCCAAAGTATCTTTTTTTAAATATATCCTAGTTTTTGAATGACAGGAATTTTTAAGTCAAATGTCACACGTGCAACATTTTGAAAATTTGACACCCATTAAAATTTAAATTCAAAGTTTACTTTATGTCAAACAAGCTTTTTGATTGCCATCTAGTCTGTCTTCACTTGTCCAGAATTTTTGCAGAAAATCGACAAAACTGAGAAGACAGAGCATGGTATTGTACATGTATTGTGCTGTCCATGATGCCAGTTGGAAAAAAAAAATATATAAAGTGCTAAAATTACCAACTACAAATTCATCACAGTTCCTGTAAATATAACATTCTTAGCTTTGAATTTTTTAGCTCTGCCGACCGAAGGTTGCATGTCAGCACAGCACCAGGCAGGCCTATTGGCCTCTTGTACTACATAATCTGGGGGTCCTTGGATCTTCTGTCCCAAGGTCACTGAGGACATTAAGTTAAGGACTCTCTCAGGGTTGTCTGGGCACATGCAACAATATTCATCACAGGAGTTCCACAAATAAGCTATGATTACATGGGGAGTAAAGTGTCATCTACTGGACAATTTTTACATTAAATGTACATAAGCTTTATATGTTCATAAGTCACTTTGGGACTCGCAACTTTGAAATGAACAGGTGCAATATAGCCATGATGCCAGCAGAGCATTAGGCCCATGGGCCTCTTGTTTTTACAAAGACATAACTTTCAACCACTTTTAATTGTTAAAGGTCATGTCCACATTACCATGGAATGCCCCATATATGTATATATGCATACACACACACGCACGCACGCACGCACACACACATACATACATACACAGTTAAAGCTACAGACCATCAAGTAAATATTATTGGGCATGTTTCTGGAATATGTATATTGATGATGTACATTTATTGGAATAGTAGCTATTCAAAGAAAGAGTTGTGTACATGTACCTAAAATTTTTGTAACTCTAGTTATATTTCATGTGTCTTTATACACATGAATTCAGTAGAGTGTAAAGTTGAAAATGTGGATTGATTTTAAAAAAAATTCAGTTTGACTCTTTCCAGTACAATTTAGTAAATGTTCTGTGCATGCCATATAATTAACTACTATTTTCAGTGTAATGCAATGGTATTAGTAGATGGTAAATTAGAAAATGTTTATTATTAATGCAGTATCTTGTATCATTGCCCTAACCTGGGCCATCCTTCCATTACCTTCATTGAACAATGCCAACCAATCTGTAACAGCACTTTACTGATGAAACAGATAGGATTGATAAAAGTGCTGACATCTGGTGACAAAGAGGAAGTTAATGGTTTTTGTTTTATTAATTTTTTTTTTCTGTGCATTGCTCACAAATGAGAAATTGTGCTGTTCAGAGTCACAGTTTTTCCCAATACATGTATTTCTGTTTGTAGAGTTCGGAGTATGACTTTGACTATGGTACAGAGTGTCTCCACTTGGCATTGCAATACACAGGCACCAAGGCCAAGCTGGTTGATGGACCAGCATCTCTTTGGAAAGTAAGGTTCTTTTGCAGTTTTTCCATACTTATCATGCCAACTTTAATATCATATTTTCAAAAGTTTCATCTACAAATAATGTAAAAACATGTTTCTTTTACTTCAGTTCTTTCTGAGATAAAGTACTGTTTTCTTGTTTTTTTTTTTCCATTTTAAAGTTGTGCACAATTGATGTACATGTAGTTTGTGCTGGAGACTTAATGTTAGATGACAGCTGTTTTCGTAATCATTGAAAGCAGCCTGTAGACCATAAAAGGATTTCAGTTTTTTTTTTTTTTTTCATCAGCTCATCTGTTGACTCAGTCAGCTGATCTTTTGAGAGGAACATTATCTGCCTGTCCACATTTCACATTTACAACTTCTTCTCTGAAACCCTCAGCCAAATTTATACTTCAAACTCGGTGGGGATGTACCTTGGGTGGGTCTCTAGCAACTTCATTCAAGTGGTCACGCTTTAGTGATTTTTAGATTTTCTTAAGAATTTCTTAATTTCATGACAAAACCTTATAAAATCTTCTTGTGAAACCACTCTGCCCATTGTTGGAAAATTTATAAGGAAATTTCTGAGGACCCCTAGACCTTAATACGTTCAACAGGTGATGCTGTGATTTTTTTTCTATTTTTTGACAAATTGTTGTGTGATTTTAGAGCTTTCAGATTTTCCAAAACTGGCACTCAAATTGTTCTGAAACTTGGTGGAAATATAGCTTGTTGGAGGATTAAATGGAATTGTTCACAATGTGGTGATGATCATGATCCCTGATTTCTAACAAATTTTTTATCTCAGCTGACTTGTCAGTCAGCAGAGGTTGAAGGGTGGATGATGATCTGTCTGTCCATCTATCCATCCATTCACATTTCACATTTTTGACACCTTCTCCAAAACCACAGACCATGTTCCCTGTATACTTTATGGGGATGTATCTTGGGCGGGTCTCTTGCAACTTTATTCAAATGGTTGTGCTCCACTGATTTTTGGATTTTCTTATGAATTTTTGTTCATTTTTGATGAAACCATAAAAAAAATCTACTGTGAAACCAATCTGCCAATTGCTTTGAAATTCTATAGGGACACTTCTGGGGACCCCTGGACATTAATTTGTTCAATGGGTGGCACTTCAATCTTTTTCTGTTTTTTCATGAATATTTGTGTGTTTTTTTAATTTTGACATGGTGTACTTCTCCAAAATCTTCACTCGGATTGTTTTGAAACTGGTGGAAACATTGCTTCTTGGAGGGTTAAACAGAAATATTCACCAGGTGATGATACTTTGAATCCCTGATTTTTAATGAATTTTTTTAATCTGGGTACTTGTCATTGGATGAATGCATTCAGATTGACTACTATGTACATCTAAGTCAACAGGGATTGCAATGGGAATTCACAGTTTTGACTTCTTCACTAAAATCGTCAACCAGATTCATTTCAAACTGGCAGGAATGTACCTTGGCTAGGTCTGTTCCAAGTTTATTCAAATAGTCACACTCCATTATTGTTTTTTATTATTTCTGAATGAATTTTTGGTTTATTTTTGGGCAGCATTTTTTGAAAATATTTTTCTTTGGAACTGCCTGGCAAATTGCTTTGACATTGTGTAGGGACCCTTCTGGGGACCCCGACACAAGAGTAGTAGTTGAGTGACACTCTCTGAAACCTTTCTGACTATCAAAATATAAATTATAAGACTAGAAGTAATGATGTGCTTGGTTGAAAATAACACAATAAAATAAGCACCTGGCTGAAAGTATACAAATCATCAATAAATACTCAGAAAAGTAAAATTATGCTTTTTACAAACCACTAAAAGACATAGTTGTCCCAACTCTCAAAATAGACAATACTGAATTAACTTTGGTTGAGGAGTTCAATTTCCTTGGCATTTTCCTGGATAAACATATGAGTTGGCTCAAACACATTTAAACAGTATCGTCCCAAATTTCACAAACAACTGGTATTATGAATACACTCAAGGATTTGCTCCCGACCAACATACTCTTAATTTGTATAACTCACGTATCATGCCTAGATTAAACTATTGTTTGCTTACTTGGGGGCATCAAGTAGACTGAGTTTCATCCACTCAAACAAAGGCTGCGCACATTGTAAACACAGCAAATACAATTCACACACAGAACCAATATTTAAAGAACTTAACTTACTGAAAGTGGAAGACCTCTATAAGTATCAGCTACTTAAGTTTTTTTATAAATTGGCAAATATTCAGCTCCCGATGTACTTTGAAAACACCTTCCTACTACCAGCCGCACAGAGCCTCCAAGCTGGCCTATGTTAAAAGTGGGAGATCTCCCTCCTACAGATACTCACGAGCAGGAGAGCGAGCGCCAAAAGTGTGCAGATAGCTAAAGGGTCTGGGGGCATGCTCCCCAAAGAAAATTTGAAATTTGCACCTTCATTTCCTGCATTTTGAACACTCTTAGGCCCCATCATATAGACTCCGTGTGTATTTTATATAGTACAACAACACAGCAAAACAGTACAACTTTACAGCCACTGATGGAATAAGGCTACTTTTTTTTACTTTTACAAAAAGCAGTAGATTGGGAGACTTTGTACAAAAAAGCAGGAAATCACCCACCAAGGCAAGAGACTTGGAGACTCTTGCCTCAGACATACATAACTATAATACCAGACCAAAAAAAAAATTGTCTTTTACTCATAGATTTGATCACAGTTTTGCAAAACAATCTATACGTTATGAACTAATCCAGTATTTAAACAACACCTGATCAAATTAAGGATAAAGTACACACCCATATTTTCAAAGGTTTTTCTTTGTATACAAAAAATTATTTCATTCATTCCTACAATAATGTTTGTCAAAATTCTGATTGTTATGTTTGCAATACCTCTGCATAGAGTTCCTGTTTGTACTTTATGGTGTAATTATTATTATATTTGTCAAACAGTCATCCTGCTTGATGCAATAGTTTTTAAAAAAAATTTTTGTGATATAATTTTGAAACTTTGCCATATTTAGTGTCATGTATATTTAGCTGGTTATAAAGGTACATACTCATATTGCTTTTCTCCATGGTGGCTCGCATGATAGCAGTCGACATGTGACCTTAATGCAAGTCTCCAGACCAATACTTTGTAATTCATGATTAAAATATGTAGAAAACAACAGTTGAATAAAATGATTCCTGATTCCTTAGGAAGATCTTGTTCTTCAAAACCGCTTGGCTAGTTGCCACTAATTTTTTTTAAAGGAGCAATTCTGTGTACCACTAGACCAGGGTGGGACTTTTGACAGGTTGAATATCATGGTCAGCTGAGGATGGGCTGTTCACAATGCACTCTTGTTTCAGTTCAGGTACCTGTTGGCTAATGCATGCATTCCTATGGATTGCTATATAAGTCAAAGGAGATTGCAATGGAAATTCACATTTTTTTATTTCTTCTCCAAAACTCACAACCACATTCACTTCAAACTTGGTGGGGATGTACCTTGGGTGGGTCTCTAACAACTTTGCTCAAATGGTCATGCTCCAATGATTTAAACTTTTTCTATGAATTTTCTTATTCATTTTTCAGTAAAATCTTTAAAATCTTCTTCTCCAAAACGATGCAGCCAATTGCTTTGAAGTTGCATAGGGACATTTTGGGGGGCCTCTAGACCCAAAATATGTTCAACAGGTGATGCTGCAATTATTTTCACTTTTTTAAGAAATTTGGTGTGTTTGTACTGTTTTTTTGTTTTTGTTTTTGTTTTTTGTTTTTTGTTTTTGTTTTTGTTTTTTTTGTTTTTCAATTTTTTTTTCCAAACCGTAAGCTGGATCCTCTTCAAACTTATTGGGGATGTACATGAACCTGGTCTCCGCAAAATTTGTTCACTACAGGGTAGTGCTGGATTTTGAGTGAATTAGAAGAATTCTGAAAAAATTGTAAGGAGATATCTTTATGTTAGCAACTGTGATGATGGTCTTAAACAAAGGTGACTTTGATATCTTAAATTCACAGGACCACATCAGTCTGTGCATGTAAGGTCAGCTGAGCACAGGACTGTCACAGTCCTTTGTTCATTTTGTAAAGCTTTGGCTGACTGTAGGCCACAGAGATAATGTGATCACTCATGCTGTCTGTCTGTTGGTTTGTCCAGCTGCTTTTGAAGGCGATACCCATGGTCCAAAGTTGTGAAGTTATGCCCATATAGCTTTGGGGGCACTGATCAAGCATATAATAATCATTGTTCAAGGAATAGTTTGTTATGAGATATATTAATCTGAACAGCAATTCAAAATTGACAAAAATTTGAACTACAGTGGTCCCCCTCTTATAAGGCCCATCTCACCAGAGGCCACCCCTCTTGAAAGGCCAGCATTCTTGTGCAGAAGGATGGTCATTCCAGAATATTCTCCCTGGCAAGAGAGGCCACCCCTCATATAAGTCCACTTTTTGGCTGCATTTGGGGTGGCCTTATAAGAGGGGGACCACTGTACATGTATCTCTAAGTAATAATGTATGAGAACTGCAAACTCCCTAGCTCCACAGAATCTTTCTTATTTTAATACAATCAATGTGATACACTATGCAAACATGCAGATTAATTTGGAGGACTTTTATGACAAAAAATATTCATGTGTTTTCAAACATTCTGCCAAATACATGTTTCACTGGGCATGCAAGTTAAAATTCAATCATGTAGCCAATCATGTGAGAGAAACATGTCTTTGAAAAAGTATAATTACACTTGCAGGTCACTCACAAAAAGGACTTGTATGCTGTTGAAGGATGCTTAAAAGGTACATTTTTGAAAGTTCCTGTATCCCTCCCATAGATCGCGCTTCAGTCAGGAAGGCTAGAGTAATGTATTCCCATTACTTTGCATTGTAATTTGCAACGTAATAGTTTAAGAGCCACTGCATATAGAAACACCAATTTTTATATGGTAAATTTATGAATATACACTAAATGATTCTGATTTTTTTATGTCATTAGCCTTAAAAGTTACTAGATTATTAAAGATTGCATTAGTAGGCAATCCTTGTGAAAACACAACTGTGGCCAGAACTGTGTACAGTTGAGTGGTGCATATAGCTGAATAGACATGAAATTGCTAATTGTGATCTCTCCTCTTAATTAAGATGGTTGTACAAGTGCATATGCTGAGTAGTCAGGCGTTTTGCGTGACCAATGACAGAAGAAGTGTCCACATTTTTGTTTTGCAAAATTATGTGGAACTGAAAAAACAAGAGTACAACCTGCGAAGGAAATCAGATACAATTCTGATATAAATAATGGACAATGTTGATAAGCCACTAACTTTTTTTGAAAGTAAAAAAAAAAAAAAAGAAACTGATCTTAGACCATGATGATTAATTGGAACTTTATATTGCCATTGGCATTCCTATAAATTTGATGTTTCTTTCAGAGCAATGTAATTATGTGTGTCTAGTGGGATTCACTAACATGCCCCTTGCAGACACGATCACGGAAAACCTAAGAAAGAAAGATATCAAGGTGATTTTTGCTTATAAATGTAAAGATCCTTGTGAATAAGTTTCTCAGATATAAGGGACTTTGGAGGATACTTCAGCCATGTACATGTATTACACTCCCTGAAAAATATATTCAATCCTCTCTCTCTCTCTCTCTCTCTCTCTCTCTCTCTCTCTCTCTCTCTCTCTCTCTCTCTCTCTCTCTCTCTCTCGCTCTCGCTCTCGCTCTCGCTCTCGCTCTCTCTCTCTCTCTCTCTCTCTCTCTCTCTCTCTCTCTCTCTCTCTCTCTCTCTCTCTATCTATCTATCTATCTATCTATCTATCTATGTGTGTCCCTCTAGGGGATGGGTGGGTTTATATTTCCAGGTTATCTGTCTCTCCTGCCGTCCATCCTTCAGCATTTGGCCATCTGGTTAATGATTGTTAACATGATATTTCAAAAATGCTTGGCACATATTCTGCTCAATTTTTTTATACAAACATTTCATAAGGCTAAGATGAACTGACAAGGACTCTGTTCATGAATGTTGATGGTTAAGTGATATGGGAATGGGAAGAAGGTGTGTTCATTTTCATATATTTTTGCAAATGCTGAAGCTGGGAAGCCATTGAGCTCTCCAAGATATCTTTACATCAAAATAAGGCACTCATGTTGTGAAGTGCCTGGCATTTTATAAAGGTCTTGAAACTACTTTTTACCAGTTTAGCTGTGACCTACTTATTTGGTATATTAACATGAAAGTACACAGTATTCTATAAGTGGAAGTAAATCATAGCGATTGTGGTACATTGCATGTTCTTCAAACTTGAATGTGTACACCAAACTTCTAATGGGTGAATGTTTAATGGAACTTGCATTCTCTGCAAATTATGACTGACTGTACAATATAATATGCTGAATAATTTGTCTCCAGTTGTATTATCATCATTAGTGTATTTCTTAAATTATGTTCAGGTGTGCCAGAGAAGTAACTTGAAAGATGTTCCGGATGAGGTCAACAATGTTGTGTGCTTCCATAAAAATATCAGTGCAGAATCTCTGATTACCATGACAAAAGAATCTCTTGAAAGACTTCATCATCATTACCATGGAAACTGTCTCAACATTGTATGCAATGCCAGTGATGGGGAGTCTCAAAGTTTATTTCATAAAGCCACAGAACTGCTTTCTAAGGAATCTCAACATAACATCTGTGTCTCTACAGTGCTCGCAAAGGTGAGTTATGCAGTAAGTAAAGGTGTTAGATTGTTATGAAATTGAGTGTTTTTCGTCTGTAATCTTAATTTTGCTTATTTCAACTGATGGCATAAAACCATGAAAATAAAAACATCATGCAATAGTATTTTTAACATTGTTTGAATAGAAATTATGTCCACAAAAGTGAAATTCAAACTAAAGTAAATGTCAAGATACAAAAACCCTGAGAATTTAAACATGTGGAAATACAGCAATTTATGGTAAACAGTCATCTTTTTTATACATCCATTGGAAAGGTGACCTGTTCAATGACCTATTCACAAGAGATTATAGTATGTGTGTATGTGTTTGCCCATTGGTGCCTCTCTCTCTCTCTCATCTCTCTCTCTCTCTCTCTCTCTCTCTCTCTCTCTCTCTCTCTCTCTCTCTCTCTCTCTCTCTCTCTCTCTCTCTCTCTCTCTCTCTCTCTCTCTCTCTCTCTCTCTCTCTCTCTCTCTCTCTCTCTCTCTCTCTCTCTCTCTCTCTCTCTCTCTCTCTCTCTCTCTCTCTCTCTCTCTCTCTCTCTCTCTCTCTCAACCAAGTATGCCTGTCGTTGGTTAGACTTGGAGAAGTTCTTCCCCCACTTTGTTTTGTCCCCAAAATTAAAAATATAGCATTAATTGTAAGTGTACAGGGTACCTTAGAGGGGGGAGACTTAAGTACATCTAGCTTTATTAGCTGTGGCAGCAATTATACTGAACAAGTCCATTTTGAAAACTGGTGTGTTTAGTTGTACATGGATATCAGTGTTAAAATTGTATCATTTTCAAGGGAAGAGAGGTCCAGTTATAGCACATTGCAAATTGTTGTCAACAGAGGGCGCTGCATGCCCTGTACTGTCTGGAAGTACTGAGTGGACTTCACCAAGGTCTCACACAAAAAACTTGAAAATTAATCATATTAAAACTTTTTAAGTGTTCACAAAATTGATTTTACTTGTGTTGTGAATCAAAACAAACCTCTCAAAACAGATGGCAAAACCGCCTTTTTTTTGGGGGGGGGGGGGCGAGTGGGCTGAGGGGGAGGGGGAGGGGGAGGGGAAGGATAAGCATAAGTGGATTCAAAATACCTGTCAGTTTGTGTGTCCAGACAGACTAAGATTCTAATTTGAAAAGGGAAGCAAAACCAAAATGTCAAAATTTACATGAAACCCATAAAAAATCAAGATGCAAAGGAGAAAAATAAACCTGACATTATCACTGAATACTGCGTTATAAAAAACTTCCTTCGCATTAATTTTCCCAAATTGAATAAAAGTCTTATTTTCTTGGATTCTATTTTCCTTTCTCAAAAAGTCTTTGTAGAAAAAAAGAAGCATTTGAAAATGCTGTTTTTCATATTCCTGAAAGATACTGGTCGGGAGAATTTGTGCTCACATGGTGAATGGTGATGTTCAACATTTTGTCGTGAAGACTGGCCGTCTGTCACAACTGTGTGTCAATCCCATAATGCAACATATTACGAGCCTGACCAAAATAGCATATGTTAATATTTAGCAAAAGCTTCTGTTTTTCAGATTTTTGTATTCATCATAACCAGTTAAAAATATTCATTGGTAAAGTAAGGATTTTTTATGGGTATTTTTGATGAAATAGACCACAAGAACTTTGTTCTCCAAAGTCAAGTTACAATGTACAAAAAAGTTTGATTTGTTTTTTTTTTTTAATTCAGAAGCCATTTTGTTATCTATTGTGATATATAATAGAAAGGTAGAAATTAAAAAGTAGATACAGAAATCTGTAAATCATGTATCATGAAGGTGTATATTCAAGGCGATACATTTGGCATCTGTCTTTTTCAGGACTCCTCCAACACAAGCCAGCTATCAGTCCTCGTGACCTGTCTCATCTTTGATAGCAACTCTGCATTCAGTGGACAGACATTTCACCTATAGAACAAACTAACAGAATTTTTAGAGCAAGAAACCCTCAACAGAGACGTGTTAAAGTCCACATCATCTAAATAACATAACTGAATTGTATACATATATTATACATATTTATTTCTTGTTGACGTATACTGTATATTGTTAACACTATGTAGAGATATGATACTCCCAAATTTAAAGATATTTATATACATACAAGTGTGTATGTTTTTATGCATGCATGTGTGTTACACTGTGATAACTTTCGTGGACTTGCATGAATTTCACAAATCTTTCAGCATGAACATAATCAGTAGGACATTGTTATAAAACAATAAGTTTCTCATGTTTGGAACAACTGTAAATTTTCTCTCTTGACCCAAGAAAAAAAAGCCTTATCTTTTTTTCTACTATCCCAAGTTTTTCTTTCCAGAATCATGTAAAGCATGCCAGCGGATAAAAAAGTTGTAAAAATTTAAATTTTCTCCCACGGATCTGTATTTTCTCATGAGAAACCGATAATTTAACAAAAGCATCACTGTCACTTTCAGTGTCCCCGTGCAGCCTCCAGGGCTGCTATGATATTTTTCTGTTCTCATTGAACAGTCAATGTTTTATATGAGGCTAAAAAAAGGAAGTATATACAGTGAAAACAGATATATGCATGTCTACCATGCAATATTTCTTTTAATTGGTGAGTATAGGAAGAAGCTTAAAATGGTTACCATGTATTTATAATTCAGGCTCTTTGGATGAGATGATTTAGTAGAATTCAGGGTGCCTGCAGTTTATACAGTAAATAGTTCTGATCAGCTTTGATGTGAAATGAAATACGGTTTTGTCACAAGCCTGAGAGATCTGTCTTTCATCAGTTATTTTTTTTTTGACATATAATAATGGTTAATGGGAACAAGTGACAAATCATAAGTATTAAATGATATTAGAAATGAATCTATTATATATGATAGTTGAATATGCTTGAAGATGTACAGGGTGTAATGTGATAGTTGTCCCTGTAATCAGAGTCCACACCAATGAGAGATCATGTGTCTGGAAAGACCAGTTTCACAAGGTACTCCCTGTAGTGTTTCTCATGCTATTTTGGCCATGCAAAATTAATAAATAGTTTCTCAGGAACTTTTTTTTTTTTAAATGATGAGGCAGGGCAGTTTTTTACTTTTATATTTCTCCTGAACAGATTATTTTGATGCAGCAGGGTGGGTTTTTTTTTGTTTTTGTTTTTTTAAATCAAGTTTTTTTTCTATCAATTGAACATAAAGGTGAGTGGTTTGCCGTAACATTTTAATATGAAATTGGTGCCAATTCAGAAAAGCACTTATTAAAGAGCTGTTTATACACATCAGTATGTTTTGGAATGCTTTTATGTTCCAGGTTTTCACAGAACCGAATGGGATGCCATTTGGTATTTAATTATAGATGTTGTAGCAACGAAAATGGTATTGCCGTAATTATGAACGGCCAAAAAAGATCTGAGGAGGGAACAAATAGCCACGCGATTTTTGTTTTTATTTTTATTGATTTTTTGGAAAAAAAAAGAAGTGAGATGGGCCTTGAAAATCGATGCAGCGGTTCCTGAGAAACTATTTATTAATTTTTTAGGGCCTTATACCTCCTATGAGGGACCACAATTTGGGTCATACTTAGGGGTGGCCTTTCAAGACAGGTTTCCTTGTAAGCTATGGTTGCAGGCCAAAATTATGGTTATAAAAAATAAACTGCCACGGTTGTACGTGTGCACTTTCTCATAAATTTATGATGGATTTCATTTATGTATTTTATGTGTTTACCTTTAGGGTAGTGAAAGTATGTTTTCAACATGAATATGACATCACCTCAGTATTAGATTATATCTGCTTCAATTTTGAAGTAGGGATTCTTGATGCAAGTATGTATAAAAACAATTTCCCTATAATGTTGACTTACACAGGCCAATAGTCAACTCATCAGCAGTGGTCATGTTTTTTGTGCATGATCAAAGTATGACTAGACAGCAACGCAGTGAGGATGCTGTAAAACGCCACATGATAATGATGCCAAAAAGCACCACATGACATACATTGGGAATGATAGAAAATAAAGGAAGGAAGAGTCCCTTCTGATGTCCTGTGAGGTGTCATGTGGCGTTTGCTGCAGTATCATAGGCACAGTCTGCTATAGTATGCCTGCGCATACCATGCATCATACTGGGATTTCCCACTGTATTTTGACATACCAAATTCTTGTGTGTCAGAGCTTTCTGGTTGCTTTGGTCAAGTTCTCTTTATCATGTGTCTCCCCTGCATGGATAAGAATGGTCAGGTGGTGCAGCCCTCGTGGCCACCGAAGGAACTAACTTGATGTATGTATCACTGTTGTACTTCAAAAAATGGCAAATTATAAGAGCAGATTTTCTGCTTTTATAAATTTAATATCATGCCTGTGTTGCATTTTTATCTTCAGTCTGGAGGTATGATGGCAATATTTGATGATTTTCAAAGAATATTCTGACAAAAGGTCACATCTCTGCAGCTGTACATTTATAATCTCAGCACTCCAGGTGTCAGAGGGCGCTGTTGTCCATCTGTTAACCTTCACAATGTTCCTGCAATATCTGAAGTATATTGACCACAGCTTAACCAGCTGTTGCCAGAGATGTACCTGTAAATGAAATAGAGGCCTAGTTTTCTTTTATCAATTTTTGATTCTTTGTAAATTTGGTGACCCTGCATCTGAGTGATGTGCAATGAGACATTGCCACAATATCTCAAGGATTGATGGCAGCTTCAGCACTTTTTTAAAAAATCAGCACTGTACTTAAGGATAGACCAGACTTCTGTTGAAAACTGACTGTCTTCGAATACTTTAAAAGTTTTCAGTCAGTATTATTACTATTATTATCATTATTATTATTATTATTATTATTATTATTATTATTATTGTTATTATTATTATTATTATTTTAGAGGACTACTGTTGCTGTGATATTTAAAGAGGTATTTACTTAATGGTATTATAGAACTGTATAAAAACACAAGCATCTTCAGATAATTCACCATATTGCGCACATTTTTGAAAGTAACTGTTCTGGCAAAAAGTATATGTGGCTTCATAACATTGCATGATTATCCTGCTTTTGGTTTCATGGAACATATTCTTTGTGAGCCAGAATTGAAAAATTGCATGCAATTGAGTATTCACCTCCACTGGGTGTTTCTAGGAATGTTGATGTACATACACTCATGCACATTAAGGTCACGGAAGCTTGCAAGTGATTCTCCAGTTCCCCACTTGCCACACTTACTTCAGACTGAAAAACAGGGAATGGTACTTGGATCAAAACAAACTGTTTTTGCTTACACTTTTGGTGTTTTGGCTGTTTTTAGTACAAGCACAACAACAAACGAAAAATAGAAGCTACCTTTAAGTCATAAAACCTGCTATGTGTGCCATAGGTATGTTCTATTTTGTGGAAAGGGGAGAGGGATTAATCTGGACTCGAGCCAAATTGTGAAATTACTGGCAACTCTACCCAGTCATTGGTGTGTGTTCCTAAACTCATCCCAGTGTACATGGTATTTGCTGTTCACTGCTTAGTGCTGGCACATTGGTGCTCTTTTGAACCAATTTATGACCAGGATTAAAAACTGAATACCATGTACGTGTTATTGTTGTGAACAGTTGTCTTTTTTTTTTTTTTTTTCATTTGTACCGAAGTACAGTGGACTTTTCTCTTTCTGTGTTATACAATATATCAGTTGTGCTGTTCTCTTCTCAGCACAGACAGCTTGCTTGAAGTTTAAACAATGATTGGTTTGGTGATTTCCAGCTGTCAGCCTGTCATATGGATATACATTGCCTATTTGTGTCTTGCTTTTGATTAATCGGCTGTTATAGATTTTTAAATTATGAGGTTATAGTGGGGGGGGGGGGGGGATGAATTGAAAACTGTAGGCAGTTACCAGAATAATTGGTCAGAATTGAAGTAGATTTGGAATACTGGGAGAATAGTTCTGATGGGGTCATCTGTCAAGATGGCACCATCTCCATGTGGAGGCCATTATGTGCTGCCATCTAGTGGTCAAGTGATTAAGCTGGCTGTTGAGTACAGCTGTACTTTGTTGCATCTGATAAGGCAGGTGGAGGCCATTATGTGCTGCCATCTAGTGGTCAAGTGATTAAGCTGGCTGTTGAGTACAGCTGTACTTTGTTGCATCTGATAAGGCAGGGTACCTACTGACATGTTCAGGGTCAATACCTGCTTAAATGTGTATATGTACTAATTTACATAACTGCTGCTGAAAGCCAAACAAAATATTTATCAGCCATGTGCATAGGACCATAAAAGGAATGTTTCTTTACCTGAGGTGGTATGAATAAAAAAAAAAAAAGAAAGATAAATTGACCAAGTTTGTCACGAATTCTATCCCAGACCCAGGTGTCTAAGCTGAAAAATCACAGGCGCTATGTTATCTGAGGTTTGGTCAGGTCTGCTCTGTGACTAATATTTGGGCAGCTAGGTTTTTTTTTTTTTAACCCTTTCCCCCTTAAACTGGCTGGTGGTCAAATGTCATCTGCTTTAGTGTTTTCAAATAATTTCAAGTTATGAAAAACAATTTGACTGAGAAAGTACATGAGATTTTTCAAAATCACATGCACTGAGTCAACAGCTTTCCTTGCCAAGGAAAGCTGTTGACTCAGTTTTAGTTCAAGGGGGAAGGAGTTAATGCAGTACCTTTGCACAACTGAATTGTTTGACCTGAACACCATAGGTAGATAGGCACCCTTGCCTAGTATCATGCCAAATTTTTGTTCTATGCCTATCTACCCATAAATGACATTTAGCTGCATTTGATATGGGTAGCCTGTGTAAATATTGTAAAATCTTGAAAGGATACTAGGGAGTACCAGTTTATGATGATTTGAATAAATTGGGACTAATTTAACACTGCATTGACTACAGATCCCTATCTTGGTCATTGTGATGAAGGGAGTGGAGGAGGCGACACACAGCCACCAAGGTCACATCCTTCACCTGTCTACGGTATAGGAAATCTAGTATGATGTAACAGAACAAAAATTCATGTCATTATAGACTGACAATCTTCCTGACAGTTAGGCCACTAGGTCAGCTCATATTTTCAGGTGTCACTTTTAGTGTTGCAGGGCCCAACACCCTTTAGCAATGTTACCTCTTGCTGTATCAAGACAGCTCTTACACTCACTCCTGCGTGTGCTCAGGAATGAGCAAAATCCTAGTTTTTAATTCTCGTTTCAGATGTTTTGTGCCACTGGCCTTGCTGGTTTTTTTTTTTTTTTTTTTTTTTTTGTGTACGTGTTGAAGCAGCCTATGTTCTGTGTATCATAAGGCTATGCTTTTTGTTACGTGTACAATGTACATCTAGTTAAATGAGAATTTACATTGCAACCTTAAATATGTTTGTGGGTTTAATGTGCTTCAAGATTTCAATTTACTTGCAGCCACAGGGTATGACCTTATATACCTCACCTTACAATTAGATCATAACGGTTACTTTTGTGTCGAAGCTTGAGTGAACCCTAGTAATATGCATAATTATTCAATGACAGTACACTGGGGTACTCTCCTCCTGCCAGGTAAGTGCATATGCAACAAATTTACAATCATTTATATATCTTTATTCAATATTATACAAATATTATAAATAGCATTGATGTATTTATGTGTACGTATTGTATAAAATCATTTAATAAATGGTGTCAAGATCTTATGTACTTTCTGTTTTTCACCAATGGGTCTTGGATGTGGGTCAATTAACTGATTCCATACCAGTCCCTGATTTTTCCGTATATTTACCTAGATTTAAGACAACAATTGCATATTTAAATTCTTCATGAAAAGAGCTTTCGTTCAAGTACCAACATGCCTATAGTCTTAAATCAGTGCCAGAACCACTGACCAAGGCCTGGGACCATAGTATAGAATGAGTTAATGCTTGTAGCACAAATTTCCAAAGGTGCCCCCGACTTCAAAAAACAATGTCTGAAATATGAAATTTCCCAGTTTAATCTTTACCAATCCCAAATTAAATTGAAGATGGGAAGTTTAAGAACAAAGTGGGTCAAATCACACTGGGCAGGGAAGTGGCATCGCTGTGCAATCATGTCTTGAACTTCGATCTTTAGTATAATGCACTGGAAATAGGACAGTTGCACCCTGTAAACATGGTTCATACCTTACCCATCTGGCACAGCCATTATCCGATAGACACTGCTACAGTGTCCTGAAAGTTAAAGACAAGTTCCAGGCACAGATTAAAGAAAAGTTGGGATTTATAAACTGTACCCATGGTTTCAAGCCAGCCTTGTACTTCGAAGTTAAGCCGGCTTTTCAGTGAAAGTATATCCAAATCAAGACAGCTTGTTGTGCACCATATTTATGCTTAAAAGTTAACATTGATCACAGACACATTTTAGATGCAAACACCACTTCAATACTTGGTTCCCTAAATGCACAAGCAGCAGTCGTGTGTACATAAAGCAGAGCATACATCCTGAAGTTTGACTCGTTCCTGTGTCGGTTAAACAATCCTGAACACATTTCCAGCTGGACTTGCCTGCTTGCTGGGAATTATTTTTTCCTCCTTAGACACAGATTGAAATCATCAACAATAACATCATGACAACAGAATGAACTGGTTTGCATTCTTTGCATGCAACATGCCACCCGTTTTGTTAAAAACAGTGCAGACCCTGATAGGAGAGATTGTTCCATTGCTCGTTATGTGCTGGGTGGTGTCGCTCCCCAGAAATATTTTTACTTGGTCGACATGAACAGAAAGCAAGTGAATACACAAGCTGGTGATTCAAGATAGCAATTGCTTGTGGCTGATCAATTGGGGATGGAAATTTTTGTCAATCACAGTCTAAAGAATGCTACACAGTTTAAACAGATGTCCCTGTGTTACATATAGTCACATCACAAATACAAGAAAACAAACCACACATAATTCTGTATGCGAGCTCTGTTTTATTCCAGGATAAAGGATACATCTATATATATATGGACTGGGCCACTATATACAGGCAGAGATCATTATTAACCAGCTACAAATACAAAATAATTATATTCATCAAAAGTAGAGTACAAATTAGTTGATTTCAATTACTTTTTCACAACACAAGTTTGGATTACCATTTCAACGTAAGTACAAGCAAACTGGAGAAAATAAACCTGTCCTACTTCATTGAAGATATATTTTCGAGGCTTTTGCAATAGTTTTGTTTTTTCCTTTTTCTTTTTAACACAAGTTGCCTGCACTTTTTTAGGATAATGCTCTACTACTCATGGATGGCGCTGTAGGACCCTGATGCACTCAAAACAAGCACTACATACACAACCTTTTTTTTCTGTTGGCTTTTTGGGGCGGGGGGGGGGTGAAAGGGTGGGTGGAAGGGGGGGGGGATTGGTAGTGGTAGCGGTTAAAACTTGTTAGCATTACATGGAAAGAAGGGTGAGACCAAAACTAGAATTTGAATGCATTCAATCTAAATTTTGCTAATACATGTATGCAGACAAAGCTCTGTGTTACTGGTGTAAAGACCAGGAATTTAGTCAGTTCACCATGCAAAACTTTAGGAGACTGTTATAAGTTCCTTCATGACAGTTACAACATCCTCAAAGATTGTACATAGAAGTCTTATCGGAGTACATGTACTTCAAAAGCCCACGCGGGTAAATATATCTTTGCTCCAACCCCTTTGTGTTGACTATGATGCAAATTAATCTAATGAGGACTGTCGTTTTCCCTGTTAGAAGCCACTTGGTTACTGTGGCGTCCATGGTGCATAACTGATTAGTTCTCTCACACTGTGGTGGTTATGAGCCTCCTTAGCAGCTTAGTGTTACTGTATATCAGTGACATGAGGGTCCCACAGACATTTAACTCTTTCAGTGCCAATCACAACTAGTCAATCCACTTACGTCAAACTAGTCTGAATTGTCACAAGGATCCCAGATTTGTAGTTCTCGTAAAAAGACCTTTTATTCAAGTACCAGTGTGCCTATAGTTCCAGAGAGAATGTCCCAGGTCAACAGCTTTTCTCCGCACCCAATGGGCACATTGCGCCCAATGCGTGCCGAGAAAAGCTGTCGACTCAGTCCAAAATTGGCACTGAAAGAGTTAAATTTTTGTAAAATACAGTCCTTGTTCTTGGCTGAAAAGGACTGTTGCCAGCATGCTGTATGAAGAAATAGCCCTATTTGACATGTTGAAGCGTGAGATCATAAAGTATGAAAAAAAGAGTTTGATCTATTGCAGTAGCAAGCAAAAGTAAGGAAATATTCTTTTGCAGATCAGAAGAATATTACATGTATCTGTACATGTACATCTACATATATGTTGCAACAAAACTTTGTGTGATACTCTAAATGGAGCTTTTGAAAATTTAATGAAATTTGAGACATTTTATTGTTTCTTCTGTCAAGTCACAAACTTATTTACCATTTTAACAATTATATAAGAAGTTCACAAAATCTTACAGACTCTTGGCTATCATCGTTCAAAAAATAAAATATACAATGGCATTTACTTATATCCACCGCCTTGTATAAAATTTCAGACAAAAATTACTTGTCAAGAATAAATAATAATGTTATGTGTCCATGGTATCACAACGCTCCTGTGTCCCTACCTTGTACAATATATCAGCATTTTATTGGTTGATAAATTTGATTCACTTCTCTGGATTTTCTTTCAGGGCATTACAGTACATGTGTTCTACATCTGAATATGAGGAGATAAGCTCATGTTTCGTGATCTCCTTTGCCACAATGGGATCATACTCCTGTGAAGCAGAAACACTCTTCTATATGAAAAAGGATTCCTGTCATTGAACGTGTTGAATTTAAGTATCTCAGAACAAAAAAAATTCTCAAGTTTCTTCCCCTCACAAAAAAATCTTAGTTACAAAGAAATAGGAAGATATCTTTGAACAACAGAAATTTTTATTACAGTTACTTGCGGCAAATAGCACTGTACGAGAATCGTGACTGAATCTGTAAATTTTCTTCTGTACTTTGCGATGGCAGCACTGAACATTAATCTACATGCATCCCCTTTTGAACTGCAAGTTCAGCGCAAAATAGATCTGAACCTCTGAATACTGCTTGTGGATTATGGCATTTTTACAGGAAGTAACTGTTTCAAACATTCATACGCATGTTAATATGACACTAGCATGGTACTTAATAACCAGTATGTCCAGCATACATATCTAGTATTTCATGTAGTCTACCTACAACTTCGGGAAAAAATATATCTCACTTTATGTGCTGTATCATATATTCATTTTCTCTGAATCAGAAATGATGCATACTGACAAAAATGCTACAATTTGTGCAAAATTCTATGCTGCTGTTTTACTTCATTTGTGAGGGGGGAGGGGGGAGGATAGTTTTCTTTTTTTAATACCAGAGCAGCATATTTCATCTGAAATGTTTCAAAATACCATAACAAGTATGCAGAAAACCACTCCATGGTGCTTTCAACACCGAAAGCATTCTCTGTCATTATGTAAGCCATTCTCGTGACAAGCAGACCACCCTCACAGACACGCACACATGCAGAACTTGAAGATTACTTTTGTATGCACCACTCAGACATTCAATTTTGCCTGCAAGTAAACACAGTCTTCGTATAGTAACAACATCAAAATATGTTCTGCTTAAGCAAACGTTTTCATATCTTATAGTAGACATCCATTTAACTTGCATACTTTAGAGACTTAATCACTGCATATAAATAATTATTAATCAAGAATCACTCTATAATGTGTCCATTTAATATTATTTAAAGTTCACATAGAAAAATGACCTCAGTTCCAAAACAATATGCACATAAAGAGTGGAAATTTAAAGAAGCCCTCTGGCTTGTACAATAGTATTAGGAAATATCTTAACAGTGTTGTATGTACTATCCATAAACATTTCACCTCACTAATGTTTCAATTTACTAGTAGCTAATTACAGTGTTCTCCAGAGGCCTTCTCGCATAGTCTTTCAAGAATATAATTTTATCTACAGTTGACACTTTCACGGGTTCATACTCGTGGTTTTCTTGTTGCTGTGCCATGTGAAGTCCGACCCCCCCTTCAAAAGGATTCACGTTCACCAGATGGTGTAGCCCCCATCTGAACCTCCAGTCATGAAGTTTCCTGGTCTCTGGGTCATAACGACGCTGTGTCCCTGCATGGCTGCCATTTGTGCAGCATTGGGGACATGGCCCGGGGGTGGGGGCTGAAACACAAATAAGGAATCACATAAAAACTGCCCTTTTGATTTGATTTTCCTCCTTAATATATGCATGTCTCTGTATTCAGGGCACTACATACCAAACTTCGCAAGAATTGAAAATTTCCATCACAGGTCCTGCATTTTCCTGTGCAAAATACCAGATAAGTTGAATGTGGATACCTTGTAGCAGGCTGAGAGTCTATGCATATGGACCATTCCACTAATAAATGTGCACAAAGTTGAACAAATTGTACTTTATATATCAACATTTGGGAGCAGTTTGCTTCTAAGTTTAAAAATCTAGGACCACTCATCAAAATGTTTGGCACATTTGCTCCCAAAACACAGTCAATGAAACCTCATTGTGTGGACACCATCTGCTCCCTAAAAAGGGTGTCAGATATTTGAATTTGTCGGATAAATGTGTCAAATGGCAAAGGAAGTTGACTTCAAGTCCCTCAAACTTGTGTTGTTAAGTGAATATGCCCAATATCTGTGTGTTATCATGAGGTTTCATTGTATATGTAAAGGGTCACAGCTTTCAGTCCATATACAGCAACCATCTTTCCGCTTAAAACAGATAACACCATAAGCTTATTAATAAGGTTAAACTAGATCCTTGCTTTATGCAGGTTACCATGGATACCAAGAATGGCCAATGAAACGATCCTCCATATACCAAGGATTTAATGTATATCTTCCATTGCTTATGTGCACTACCATAGCATAAGGTTCTGAAAAGAAAAAAAAAAAAAAAAAGAATCTATAATACCATCAAAGGAGCAGAGACAAGTGTAAGTCTGATAAGTTAGCCGCAGTGACTGTGGCTACAATTTAAATAGCTGTACATTATAACTGACTTTGCCATACACATGTTCAATTAAAACCCCTAAGTGTGTGTCTTGCTCCAGATCTGGTGACCTTGGGCATGAAAGCCTCGCTTTGAGATTGCAGCAGACCCAATATTTATCTATTTGGCTTTGAGCAAGCGAAACTTGTAATTAAAAAAGGTGTACATGAAGCATACATCTACAGAACACACAAACAGTTACAAGTACCACTGGACAACTCTCAAAGGGTTGCACAAATTATCCACTTTCATTATAATGACATCAATAATCCATAAAATAATACAGAAACCACAAAAATTTTAATTTAAAAGTAGAAAAAAAAAAACTAAGTGGAACATGAAAGCTCTGCAAGAATTATGAGCAACACTGAAAATGTTTAACAAGAGGCCCATGGGCCTAATGCTCTGCTGAAAACCATCACCAAAAAAACCAATTTCCTGAAATTCTCTCTATGACCTGCAGAAATTAGTCAAAGTCATGCAATATCAAACTTCTACATAGAACACATTTGTGGTACATTTGGTATTATTTGCCTTATTCTTTATCACTAAATATATTGCATTTAATCTCCTTTTTTTGTGCTTGATGACCTTGAAAAATAGGTCATGGTCACACAACATGTGCAAAAATTTGACCATTGGTCGAATGCATATTTGATGTAAATTCTGCAGTTCGATCTCAATTTATCAGCACAATAATGTATTTAATGTGTTTTGATACCTATGATGTTAGTTCCAATCATTACCACAAGTGGTGCCACCCTTACTGAACTTTTGCCTGTATAATGTTTCTGTTATGATATGGATGTATGAACACAAGTTCACATGTAATGACCATCAAAAAATTCTTTTATTGAAATGTATTCCCTCTGTGACTTTGAGAAAGTAGGTCAAGGTCAACAAATAATATGGTATCAACTTTGTACATATGCTATATACTTCTGGTATGTTTTGTATCCTTAGCCTTACTCTTAAAATACAAAATTTGACAATTTGTTTAATATTTGGTGTGAATTTTTGCAGTTCTGTCTTAACTTATTATGAAAATAATGAATTTCAATGTGTTTTTGACACCTATGATTGTAATTCCAATAATTATCACCAGTGGAGCTACTTTTGTCTGCATAGTATTCCTGTACTGGTACATGTATATAGATGTGTGTCCACAAATTCATATGTAATGACCATAACAAGAATATCAGTTTCTGAAATGTATTCCCTCTGTGACTTTGAGAAAGTAGGTCAAGGTCACCCATACTATGCAATAATCAACTCCCACAAGATACACATTTGGTGAAATTAACTTTATAATTTCTTATGATAATGAATTTCATAAATTTGACCAAATAATAAGTCATATTTCCCGTTCACCTACAGGTGGCAGTACTTGTATTATTCATATTTTTCATAATCGCACCCAGGATATTTCCACCAAATTTCATGAGGGTACATTGAAAATTAAACACACCAGGGCCTTTTAATTTTTTCTCACTCTTTAGCCCCTATAATATGTAATCCTCCAGATGGCACCACAATTAACGAAAGGAACCTATATTTTCATCCACACTATATGTCCAAAAAAATTTCATGGGGCTTACTAAAAAATTGTAGATGCTATCATGATGAGAGGGCAAAATGTTTACGGATGGAAGGGCAGGCAGGCGGAATGACGGACAGACAGACAAGCAATCATAGAAGCTCTGCGAGCTATGGTCAGCAGAGCTAAAAAGCTAAATGGATTGTCTATAGCCCTTGCCACCACACACACTGCTATGCATGATACAAAATTTTTGTGCACAAACTTTGACTGCATCTGTCTAGTGTCTAAACAGGCCTATGCATACATAATGGGCCTGATGACACCCTCCAATAGAAGGCAAACCAATGTCACAAAAGGTGTATTGTACTTTCTGGGACTTGGTCAAACATTTGTGGCAGACTTCTAAAATTTGTTTTGTTACATTATGCTTTATGAAACATTGTATCCCAATCTAAATAGGTGATCTTGGCCAAACATTTATGACAGATTTCTTTCTTTCTTTTTTCCTTTTTTTTTTGAAAAGTATGCTGCAGGAAACATTGTATCCAAATCTTAACAGGTGATCTCCTACTGTGTATAGTGAGGTTTCTGTTACACGGATAATTCAATTCACACAAGTTTAATTTTACTTGTCTGCCAGTTTCTGGCTTATATTTACTCTGTGTGAATCTCTGCTTGCCGTGCTCGATTCACACACTGGCTGCTTCAGAAGTTTCCTTGAAGGTGTGCTTTCAATTTTCAATGAGAGAAAACCTGCTGGACTCTTTGAGCAAATGGTCACACATTCTCAGATGGACTTACCCTCCCTTGACATGAACATGTTTCTTGCAACCCACTGAAAAATCTCTCTCTGGGTGCTGACCCTTATTTTCACTGAGGAGTGCTTCATCTGTTACCCTCCTATGCAAGACTAGGAGAACGCCTGTTACAATTCTACCACTTCATAGTGGTTATTTTCTTGAATGTTCCAACAAGATAAGACCAGGCATCAATCAAGTAAGCTTTCCAATGCTAATGCATGTCATTTTGACTGAAAAATGCAAACCTCGCGAATGTTTGAAAAAAAAAAGAATTCACATAAGCTGAAATATACAGAGATAATATTGGGTTATTTTACAGTTAGGCATTTTCTGTTTTTGTATCTTATGAAAGAAAAAAAAAAAAAAAACCTTCAACATTTACTGCAATTCTGTAAGTCTCAAAGAAATGCAGTGACCAGTAATGCAGCCCAAAGTCTGATAGACAATCTGTATGTCTTTTGCATATGGTTTGCCAGTCACCACAATAACACCAACACAAAAATTACTCAAAAGCAATGTATACAAGGCAAATCTACCATGCGATTATCTAAATACACTTTTGCTCACCAACATGGCCAAAACATAAATGCATTTCCATGGTAAAAGGTTAATAAAGATTATTTCCCATCTTCAAGTGAGATTTTTTTAAAGTACACATGAAAATTATGCTTCTCTATTCCAGAATGCTTGAAATGAAACAAATGCAAAAGAGATACAGACTCTGGCCGTATTGCAGCATAAACTAAGGTTTCCAGTTGATACTCTGCATTTAGTACCACAATGGATTCAGTTGCTGGAATAATGTGCTTGTAATCCTGGACATTTTCAACTCAGATATGCAATGGTGCAGTGCATTTTTGGGCCCCTTCTCTATTTGTTTTGTCACATACGAAAAAGGCAAAACAGTTCATATTTTGTCCCCCTCCCCCCAAATAAACTATTTAGTATCAAAATTAAATCATATGCACAGCAAACAGAACACAGCAGAGTTTAACAATGTCCAGGACCACATTTATGACATTTTAATTTATATCCTTTCATGAAACTTGATTGAGTTGCCGGCTTCCTGCCCACGGAGATTCACTTCAGCTGGAGAAAAAGCCCCTTTTGTAGACATTAGGTCCTTCAGAAACAAAACAATATTGGACAAGGCATGACAATTTAAGCCTGACCAAGCGTACCGTGCTGGACGAACTGGCAGCTCTGCTAAGCACCTGACAATTGCTGCAGGTGCACGCCCTTGTTCCATACAAGTTCCACCAATCCAGGTAGTCCTGCAACTTTGTAAGCAGATGCACACATTAACGGAATTATTTATAAAACTGCGTCCAACTTTGAACAGGAGTAGCTGCCTGACAATCACAATCAAATTCCACTAACAAAAGGTAATGTATATCAACAATTAGCCAAAAGGCATTTACTTCTACTGTGTGTGTTTCAAATCAATTTTTTACCTCTCGGCAGAATAATAAACTTACCACTACACAGAAGTATGTACACATGTGCACATATGTATATATTTCTTTCTCTTTACTTCATAAAATAGAATGCTGCAACTGTTGGCAATTTATCCTGTTCAAATTCGACATTCAAGACAAAGATGTGACTGATCCGTGCATCTCTGCAAAATTACAACAGTGAAACCCTCACTGTCCGTCTCACAAACATGGTCAGCAAAATGTCTTGCTCTTTTTTTACTCTCCTTGCATGACCAAAAGTTATAAGCACAAGGAGGCATTCCAGAGTTTTCACTCATGCGGAAAACATAACGTAAGAATTCCCAGTAAAATGCGCTTTGACTCGAGTACCAAAATAAGAACCATTTCAAATTGGCGATCTGTGCTGACCATCTTCGTTGACTAACATCTTGCCAATGCTGCATTCCTTGATTTGGAAGCTGCATCATTTTAACATTTTATTAAACAGTTCTCTGTGTCACTGTAGATTAACTGATTGAACTTCCAAGTCACAAGAGCAGATATCTGGATTACTGAAATCTGAATTTCGCAGGATGTGGATTGACAGTTACATGGACTCAGGTAAATATATGAATTGCTACATGGTTCAATCTAGATGCGCCAGATGTCCCCACGCCAGATTGATACCAAATGTAACACAACAGTAGAACCTGTCCACCTGAGTACCTCCAAGTGAAAACACTGTAATAACCACATATATTCAGGGTCGGAATGAAAAGAACAAGCATTTAGGACCCTCTGATATCCAAACACCTGCAACATTCAAGCAGTTAATTCAGGTCCCCAGAGTATCAACAGATGAAGTTATCACAAGTTTCACTGTGGGTGTTAATGTTGATGGCAATCACACACATGTACAAAGTTAACAACGGTAGAACTGTAAGCATGTTGAATGCAAACAATATGATATACAACAACAACAACCAACCCACCAGTTATAATGATGGGTCCCTGACTTAATGTGTTGGGCAAACAGTGCAAGCCCAAAACAGAAAGTTCAACAGAAATGGAGACTTGCTGTTCTTAAAAATTTCTACTTGAACATTTTCCACATTTTTTTCTTAATGTTTTTCACTTTAACTGGCCTTTCCCATGTTGAATTCATTATTTTGCAGTCTGGTGCAAGGACTTGTCTTTAAGCATTTTTTTGTAAC
>OZ026627.1:48587007-48607007 GCA_964020975.1 Hermodice carunculata
AAACATAAACATTATCATCATTGCCTGAAACAGAACTAAATTTGTGACAAATAGGAAAGGGACACAACATCAGTAGCCTAATTTATTTGTCATAGAAAGTAAGAGTTGAACAAAATTTGCAATATTATTACATGTGAAAAGTCTCACATTGGCAAAAGTGAAAATAAGGGTCATATTACAGTTGCCAATCTTTTTTTCCTTCTGTATACCTGTGAAATTAAAACATTAAAATTCCAAAATGTTGGCCCTCCTTCAGCCATGCAGGCTTCATTGACCAAACAAGAGGCAAATAGGACTGATGCTCTGCTGACATATAATCTGATAACCGTCACCAACCATTCATTTCCTGAAACACATCCCCTCCATTGCTCCTGAGAAATTAGTCAAGATCATCCACATGATGCAACATCAAACTTCCACATGAACAAACACTAGCGGCATATTTAGTATTGTTCCCCTTATTATTTATCAACATGACCTTGAAAAATACGTCAAGGACACACAAAATATTACAAAATGTTACCATTGGCCTAATGCATATTTGGTCTTAGCTTTGCAGTTCTGTCTCAATTTATTATGTCATGGGCATCACAATAAAAACATTTACTGGTAGGAATTCCCTCTCTGACCTTCAGAAAGTATGTCAATGTTACCCACATTACGCAATATCAAACTTCCACATATGATACACATTAGTGTTACATTTGGCACCTGTTGACCCTTTAATTTCTCAACATTTCAAATTTGGTGTCCTCTATGATGATCTTAATGACCTTGAAAACAGGTCATCACCCAAGGTTTTACAAAATTTGATTTTTGGCCTAAGGCATATTTTAGTGTCAATTCAGAAGTTCTATCTAATAATCAAGGTAATGAATTTTAATGTTGTTTTATCACTTATGATGCTACAGGGTTCATACAGCATAGCAAAGCCAAAATTCCATACTTTTTCAAGTACTTTCCAAACCATTTTTTCCAAAATTCCAAACTCAATGTTCCGTGGTTTTATGGGTATGTATGTATGTATGTATGTATGTATGTATGTATGTATGTCTATATATATATATATATATATATATATATATATATATATATATATATATATATATATATATATATATATATACATACATACATACATATATACACACATACATACAGTGGTTCCCCTCTTATAAGGCCACCCCAAATGTTTCCTTATTACGAGAGAATATAATGAAAATGCCATACTAGCTGCACAGCAAAGTGGCCTTTGTAGAGGGAGTGGCATCTCTTTGGGGGTGGCTTACAAGAGGGGGAACAATGTATACAATTTATATATTGAACAAAAGAACAACTTTTCGTTTGATACTAGCGAGCAAGCGCTGCTTCCCCCACATTTTTCAAGTGCACATTACTTGCACACACCTGGCATCTTGCGCTGTATTTATCCAGTTTTATAGGCACAACCCAGTCCTTGTATTTGGGGTTTTCAAGCCAAAGTTCATTATATGTACAGCCTCCCATTGTTGTTGCGGCTTGGTGCACAATTTATGCCCGCGGCAAACATTTACAGTCATTCATCCATAATTCAGGGCTCGACAATTTTTTAAAAAATCACTTGTCCGCAGGGCAAGTAGATTTCAAAATCCACTTGCCCGTAGGCAAAATCCACTTGTCCTGATAAAACTTCTATAAACATCGTTTTTTTTCTAACAATGGTAAGGCCTAGACAAACCATTAACCCTAAAATGTATTTGCCGCTTTATTGTCGCTTTCAAAATCGCACAAAATGTCAAATTTTACGATTCTAGCTACAACTGTTTGACAGTGAAACTGGCAAAATATCAAAAATACAAATTGAAAGTAAGCTATTTGCATGGGGTGACTAACGATGAAAAATATATTGTAATTTCTGGGACTATAGGAGTCCGTATCCCGGGTAAACTTAAATAACGATTAAATAGTTGCATTGGCTTCAGGATCATCTCTCTCTGCCTCTGATGCCATGATGCAGCCACTGATGGGATGCATATCGTTTGCGTACCTACCATGAATGCTATCGGTACATCATAGTAAATTTACTTATACAGTCTTGGCAAGTTCCGCACAATAAACGGTGTTCTTAAATCAAATTCAAACGAAAATTTCAATATTTCAAATCAGAAATCGAGCGTGCGCACCATCAACATCTTTCCTGCAACTGTACACAAACAGCTGCTTTGCCCTTGTAGTCTGACGCCCAACACATCATCCGATTGGTCAATTGAGTTACAAGCAAAAATGAGCCAATCAGGGCTCCTTTTACGGTGTTTTCATCATGGCTTCAGCCCAGTGAACATGTGTGAATTTACGGAGGGAACACACAAACGGAAAGCTTTGTTTATATTGCAGCATACGAAAATAAAGATTCCGGTGTTTATTGCAACAATTATTTGGAGTCACAGGCAAATATGCAAAGGTATGGGATAGCGGGAATTGCTGAATTTGTCCCAAATCAGTCAGTGAGACTGCGTCAGTGTCCACACTGTCACTTGCATGTGACTGGCAGTTGTGTGCTGTTTTTGCCCGGGAAGTCATCTCACGGCACCTATTTTTTCCAACATTGTTTGAATCCAGCGATAAACATCATTTGATGTTAATTTGCAGATGAATTTGCCATGCAAAATATTATTTTTTGACGGATTTTAGTAAAAAATTCGAACTAGCCCGCAGGGATAGCACTTTCTTATTTCCACTAGCCCGAGCCCAATTCTGACAAGCCCCGGCCTTTCGGCCATGCGAATTGTCGAGCCCTGATCATGATGGACCATCACTCGTAATCAAAATGATGCATGCTTGTTTCTCAAATCTTGCAAAGAATCCCATTGCATTGGGAGTTGAAAAAGCTGCCTCCCATGAATGCTGTGCCATGCAGAAAACCCATAGATGCTATATTTAGCAATGAAAACAAACTAAGATCGTATGTATTGCAACAAACATTAAAATAAAGTCACACAAATAGATTTTTTCATTCTGTTTCGTTTTTTTTTAAACCGGAAAATTTATTTTCCATACTTTTCAAGACTTCTTTATGAAATTCCATACTTTTCAAGGCCTGGAACAGAGGGCATTCAAATTCCATACTTTTCAAGCTCTGTGCGAACCCTGTGCTAGTTTCACTTAATGCCACCGGTTGCACAAGCATGACTCCACACATCATAAACTTAAGATCGTGTGTATAATTTTCCCGTCACGGCATACTGATACATCAGATGCATCTGCACAAGTTCAGGCCTAATGACCATAACAAAACAAAAAACAAAAACAAAAAACAAGAGGGCTGCGTGAACAGCCCATTCTCAGTTAACCTAGAGATTCATCACACTTGTGGCTCTGAGAACTTTGGATAGGATCAAGGTCACCCATGTACTGAGTAAGTCTGACCTTTATGGAAGAATACTACCATATGCAACATCAAAGTCCCAGTTGAAGTAGTTCTCAAGTTACAGTGAAGAGTAAAATTCATGTATGTTACACTGTGGCCCCAGAAATGAGGTCACGGTCCCTCATGTAGGGTCACCCTTTGACCATACTCACCGGTATGTTGGGTCTTGCTGCACTGTCAAAGCGTGCCCCAGCATCAAAGGCACCAGGCACTACATAAGCTGTCTGTGGTTGGTATGCTTGTGCCCCAGGATAACCCTGCTGCAAGCACAAAAGCTCATAAACATTCTCCATATTATATGCAATAGAATTTCTGAGCCAGATCAAGCTTTTCCTTCAACTATTTATGCTTAAAAATGACCAAACTGAAGAGCAGGTGGGCAAAAAAAGTGTGATAGTCCCTTGCTCAGCTGACCCATCATTACTAAAGGGTCTGTGTAGCCCCAGGAATCAAGCCAAGGTCTCCCATGTACATTTTCTTCCATCTGGAAACCAAAGTATATCTCTGTTTGTGACTATATATATATACACACACACACTGAGGAGCCCAGCTGTAAAAAAAGGACCAACTTGTACATGGCTGCTTGTCGCCCTGTGGCATGTTAAGAGTAATTTGGAGCAGACATGGACGCGATGCAGATCCTGCTGCTTGTATTGTAGACAATACTGTCTTATCATTGTTCAACTGTTTTGTGACCATGGAACGGATGGGTCTCGAACCTGCAGCCTTTGGCACCAATCACACAGCCAAAAATGGGAAACGCACAGTGTATACAAACTGCATCAAATCCCCATTCAAAAGAATGGTTCAATGGAGGCCGCCATACATGAATGCCATAATTGACACGGCCCAGTTCATTGTATTTAATCTAGTATGTACATGTACTGTATTTGGAGTTGTCCCAGATCAGGGAATGTACATATATGTAAGTCTACCAGCATCAAAGGAGCACCGAAAATATATGTATGTAGGTTTCATGACCACGGAACGGACGGGTCTTGAAGCAGCAACCTTCAGCACCAAACACCTAGCCAAAAATGGGAAAGGCACATGTATAACAAATTCACCAAATCCCCATTCAGTTCTAATGTTTATAAAACATTTTCTAAGTGCAAGTTTATCAGGAAACAAGAGTCAAACAGCGAAAATGTATGGCAATGAAAAAAACGTACATGTACCTGAAAAGTTGCTCCCCGATTTACGGACATATAATTCTGAAAATATGAAAAACTCACATCTGTTTATAAACTTTCTGGCAATGTTAATTACACTCATCTCCACTTTCTGCAAATTATGCTTTGTCAGCACAAAATATGCATTGTTTAGTTCTAGTTTTATAGTATAGGATATCCCCTAAGTTTATAGCCACTATCCCCTAAGTTTATAGCCGCAAACACAAATTATACATTTAGTACCATGCAAGGGGCACAAAACTCTAAGCACAAGCATGTTTACATTTTCAATTTACAAAATTTCAACACAAAGACTTAAATGACACAAAGTACTTCCTGCTTCTAGATGCAGGCTCTCTCTTTCCAAGTTAAATGTGTCCTAACTGGACAGGTCTAACTTCTTGGTGAAGCACTATATATCATAAATCTATGTTGTAGAAAACCAAGCAAGACCAGTAGTAGGGGATGTCCTGACCGGTTTCGTTCTTGTATGAAATCTTCAGGGGACATTTGAAAACACAGATTACATCTCTTGCTTACATAGCAAGCTGTAACGTTGCTAGCAGATGTAAGGCAACGTCATTGTAACTGTGCCCGGGTGTCAAAAAGATCTACCAATCGGACTGCCATCCTGGCAAGTTAGTGTGATATACAGTGGTTACACACATCACAAAAGATCTTGTGTACCCACTCTAGGTGACTTTTATAAATACAAGTGCCTTCGTCAGTGCACAGGTAACAAATTAAACCAAAATGAAAGGAGGTAATGTGTAAAAGGGGAAAGAACATCCATTTAACCCTTAACGCAGTGATTTATCATTGACTCGACAGCTTTCCCCAGGACACTGCATGCACTGCGCGCAAAGGGTCCTGAGGAAAGCTGTTGACTAAGGCTACTTTTTGCTTTAGACCAGGCTTCCTGGTATTTGAATGAAAGGTATCTTCATGAGGAATAGGAGCCTAACGAAATCTTAGTTCTCCTTTTGTCACCTTATCATGACGATCGTGTGCATGACCCACACTGGTCTGCTGTTACCAAGATGCAACCGGAACCTGGTCAAATTTAAAAGACCCTTTCTTCATTCCTCTCCAGGACCACTTTCCAGCCTGGCCTGTTCTAGCGCGAGGCTATGACCACCCCCTCCTTTATTTTTATAATACTCATTAGCTATTTTGTTTTATAATGAATTAACTAAGAAAGGGTCTTAAGAAAGACTAGTTGTTACCCCTATGGAATATTACTGTCAGCTTTTCATACTTATCACACAGAAAAATCATACCATGTTCTGTCACTGTCCCCTCCTTTGCAACAATGAAAGTCCTATGTAATCTAAGATTATATGGGCAATACGGTCTATGCATAAGTTCACCAAGGGGGAAAACCCCAGCAGTTGTCCCATTACGAAAGCGAGGCATGCGGGCTGATTTTTTGCCACCAGAAGGCGCCCTGTGCACCTTCTCAAAAGTGGTCACGATAATGCATGATGGCCGACACTAATCTTGTTCATGTCAATATAAACAGAAAAGCAGGAAATGGACTAAATACAGGAGGTGTATGGAAGTTTACCATTGTAGATCATTGGCGGAGGGAGTACGGAAAGGATTGATAGTCAGAACGTTGAGTGACAAGGCCAATTATCATGGTAAACCACCACTGATTGTTGTGTCGTGGGCTGTAATGTTGATACCAGGAAGCAGCGTCAAACTGAGAAATATCAAAAATAAAAGTGCCGCTTTATTCCTTGCATCAACTGATATTCCTTGGTCTTTCAAATACTTTTTCAGCCACACTAGATTCTGTTTTTTGAAGAAATCATGGTCCGTGTTTCACTCCTCGTTACTTGCTGTATTTAGTAGCGCTGTAGCCTGTGCGGTAAGACTGAGTGGCCCGCAAATTACCCATAAACCTGTGCGCGCCTGGCTCTGACATCGGAATGTCCGCTGGGGTTTTCCGGCTTGGTGAACTTATGCATAGACCGTATTGGCTGGTGCCGCTTCGAAAAACTCTTATGTTGCACCTACCTGTGGGTATGCACTGTAAGGTGGGGGTGGGGCCTGTTGTCCATGTGCATATTGTGGATAGCCGGCAGCTCCATAAGCTGTTCATATAAAATAAAAACTCAGCATCATATTTTTCCCTATGAGTTCTGTACATGAACATAGCATTACTTATGGAGTCAGAGACATAACAATGTTTATCATATGCATGACAAAACAGATGCTGGCGACTTCATTGAAAAAAAAAAAAAAAAAAAAAAAACATTGTTTGTCTGTTTACATTCACATCTTAGGTTAAAATATTTCTAACAAAAGTCGTGATTATGTGAGTGAAGTAGAACAACACAGTGGTCTTAATATAAAGATAGTCAAGTAACCTGACGGATCTATAAAAGATGTAGGGTCTACTATCAGACAACAGCTCCAAAGTTATGTGAATGGGAAAGTAGACAATACCTGGAGATGGAACTCAAAATAAACTGTAAACAGAGAGAACACAAAGTATCTACAGAATATTTGTACATGTAGTGTAAATGGGATCAGCCTCCCCCAGCCTTTCCGGCCAAGGACAGCCCTCCATCAGGGACAATGAGACTGGTCCTGCCCCCTATGAAGGGTCATCATGTGCCCAAAACTGATCCCATTTACACTTTATGCTTTGTGTTTTCTCCATTTACAGTTTATTTTCAGGTCAATCTCCAGGTATTGTCTACTACCCCATTCACTTAACTTTGAAAAGTCATGATGTCTTTCAAGACTGATGTAATATGTTCAGTTCCAGGGGCACCCATAAGTTCTGTTCTTGTCATCTTAAGTTTACAAGGCCCACAAGTTTATGCACACCGTAAGTGTGAAACTTGTCAAGGTTTTTCATTAGCAGATTACAAAGAGAATCTAAATTATGAACATAGTTTAGCAACCACTTTCAGGGTTTCTCAAGGCAGCTGGCCTCTCATAGTGTAGCAATAGTCTTACAACTTTCACTCGGACTTACCCTGAGGTTGAGTGTACATCTGTGGTGGAGGAGCCTGGCCTGGGTAACCTCCTTGTGCTGGGTACCCTGCTGCTGGGGCACTCTGTGAGTACCCAGCTCCTGAAGTCTGTTTCGGATATGACATAACTGCAATGATTGAAAAGTTAACATCCAATATTTTAGTGTCAGGTATAGGGATTTTTACTGAGCTGCTATTTAAAACACAAAGCAACAAAAGTGTGAAGTGTACATATACATATTGTCATAACAGCACAGTTGTTCCCATAACAAAACCAACCCAAATGCAGTAAATAAGTGGCCTTCTTGAACTTTAGGGGACCCGAGCCCGTATAGAACTAATAATGGTTTAAAGTTCACGCAAGTTCCGGATGTGTTTTACATAATCATTAGCAACACAAGTCACTTATCTGAGAGGACTTCCAACCAGTCCTGATATGTACATTAAGCATCAGCGTTTCTGCAGATAATCCAAGATGGATGCCGCAATTGTTATTGGGGACCGTATAATATAATTTGAAATGTGATCATGAATAATAAAAGTATTGCTTAACTATTTCGAAGAAAAAATTTACAAGAAAGAATGAACAATGAGACCCTCCCCGGGAATATTCCAGGGCATCACGTGCACCTGACTCGTGAAGGTAAACATGTACACATGGCTAATCTAGCAGATGCACCGCGATTGGTTAAAATCGAGTTGTGGTGTTGCATTGTGGGTTATATCAACATGAAAACTCATTCAGTGCATATGCAAATGGTGGCACAATAATCGACTCCATTGATGCTTTCATCAAATAAATTCAAGGGTTTTTTTACATTTTAATGACACAATGCCTGCGTAGCAAACATCTATTCTACCAGGAAAACATATAGGAATGTTGCCATACAGCCTGCGGCGCAATAATCTTCACGAGGTAGGAATACAGACATTGTTATGGGAATTTACCTGTAGAGGCTAGGGTCCCCTAAAAGTTTGATAAGGCCAAATAAGTGGCAATGCTAACAAGGGTGGGCTCTCTAGAGGTAGAAAATATAATGAAAATCTGGTTTTCTGGTTTCTGGCCAGCTCACTTTGAATAAGCAGCTTGTATACACATGTATGTAATATTGAATATACGTATACCAATACCTAAAACAGGACATTCATATGGTCTGTATCATTTAACAAATGTATGCATGGGTAGATTCCTGGTCACTTATCCAACCAGCAACTTGCAAATTTACTGTCTGAAGTCATACAATATGTTCATGTTTTCAAAACACACACCAACCTTGACATAAGGTGTTATTATACATTTGGAAATATAAAAAGCAGCTTTTCACTATATGCTGGTCAATTGACATGAGTGAGGATCAAAGCAAATTTACATTTTAAACGATGCAAGTATAGCAAGCAATGGGCAATGCTGGGTTCCATCTGATGAGCCCAAATGTTAAGGCTGATGAATTTGGTTTGCACAGACAACAACTATTGATATGACAAGAAGATATTCTTCGCCTGGTGGTCCAGCCCACTGCAGCCAGGTGCACTCTTCACCCTCCCACTTTAAACTTAATCAAGATCAGTAATGCCTTTTTGTTGTAGGTCTGAACATGCTGCTTCCTGCAATAAGTCCACCCTTATAGTATTGCTTGTTTGTTGCAACCCGACCGACCCAATGAATTTGCTAATTACCCAAATATTTTTTTTTTCCATTTCAGGAATAAGCCCTTCAATATTCTCATGAATGAATAATGCCCAATATATACAGCTGTATAAGCAGAGAGTGCCTTTGTCCCCTAATTAAACTTTATTCATAGGTACGAGGCATCACTAATCCGCAATAAGTGGTCATCTGAACTGATGTGCAACACTGCTCGTGACATCCCAGCGCCTAGACCGTTTTGTCCAATAGATGGCGCAGTAAATGCACACTCTCTCTTTTAAGAGGTAGAAATCCTATGAAGGGAGATGAATTATAGGAAGAACAAAAAAACTAACATGGCGGGCATTCTGCCGCTTTTAAAATTTTTTGGGGGGGGGGCTATGACAAACAGAACTAAATTTATGCTTACATTTCCAAATCAGTCAACATTCCATTGCGAGTAAAAGTAAGGCATTTATGCTGCTTTACAAAAGAAAAAAAAAAAAGAAGACATTTTCTTCATGTTTCCAATGTTCACACTCATGATGCTATGTCAGCAAAGGAGTGACATGATTGACATGCAACAAAGAATAGAGGGTACGATGCAGTAGCAAAGGAGTTATTTTGATGAGAAGATGGTCAAAGTTTGCCAAAACATGTTCCGATCACCATACAAAGTGACAAGTCCGTAGTCGTGAGAATTAACGATGACAAATCGTCACTACTGAAGCAACCAGAGCTGCCCCTAGGCAGCGACCGCTTTACATATCTAACACCAAAAGGTGCAAACACGCTGTGTATGAGGAAAAAGTATGTGGCACTCGCGAGTTCGTATACTGGAGAGCCGCGGTGTTGCACATTGTTCCCGTTCTTGTTTCTCCATCTAGTTTATTCCTCCATGATTATTCTATCTATTCTATTCTATCTCATAAGATTTGAGGATTTTGGCCTACCAACCTGCATAACCCCCCCCCCCAAAAAAAATAGATTTTATTGCAAACCAATATATATATTTTTTTAGGATGGTTTAATGTATTGATGCAAACCAGCATTATGAGCAACACGAGTTTATTTAGTCGTTATTCTGCTATGCATTATGCATGCAGACTGTTGTGACCGGATCTTGGTGTTGATATGTTTACTGCTGTGTTTGACCCAGCAGGCAACACTCCGAACAACCGTTCTCGCATGTGCAAAAATGCAAGACTTCCTGGTCATTTTCGGTCATACGCCACAATAAAATAACGTCCAACACACCCCATAATGTTTCTGGGTTTTTTTTGTGAAACTGAAAACACCCGTGAATCGGTCAGAAACTAACAACATCATTTACTGAATATGCACACTGACGCTGAACGATGACGATATATGCCTCTGCACATTGTATTCACTTTTATGTATCCTGAATCATGGATTCATGACAGCCCGTGATAAATTTCAATTGTTCATGGGAGACTGCGTGGGGTAAAACAGGCCCTAAAATCAATGTCAACAGTAAGCTCATTAGTTGTAGTATTCCACAGGCTAGCCTAAGAGCACTTTATTCAATACAGAATAGAAAATTAAAGGCAACATTCCATTCTACTTTTGTGTACCTACCTACGCACCCCAGTTCTTCTGCACTTGTCGTCTGTGTCACGGCATCGAGTGTTGGCACGTGACCAAACTTTGTTTATATAACGAGTACCTACAAACCAGCACGTTGATGCTTCGTGTACATTTATTTGAATACACGTGTGTGAAGACCATAATTTAAAACATCAATGGATCAGTGATGCAAAGTGTTTGTCGTCGTCGTCGTCGTCGTCGTCATCATCATCATCATTATCATCATCATCATCATCATCATCACGGACAGTCCCTGAAATTTGCTGGGAATTTGACAATTTTCGGCATTTTTCCGCTATCAGCATTTTGTCGTTCATTTTCTGTCCCAGAAGAACTTGAAGGGGTGCTGCGCTGATAATTTACAATTTTTGAGTTGTTTTATATAATAAATGTGGGCTCTTATCAGAAAATACAAACTTTTTTCGCAACTGGACAAGCAGATGTCGAGTTTTTTGAGATATGTAAATGAGGGGTTGTGATGTCACTGGACTAACTGCTACAGCAAATGCAATGACAGTTGAGTGAAACTCTGACAAACATATAGAAACCTGACCAAGTACAAATTCCACTTTTACTATGCATGAAGCAGCGTGTGCATATAAACAAATTTACTAAATTGAGGTATATATTCATTTAATGAGGATTAATAAGGAAAGAAAAATGCAGAAAATCAACACACACAAGCTAACAGCTCCTGTGGTTGTGTTTTCTATTACCGAAGTAATGTCAGTCCTCCACGGAACGGATTCATTGAACTTTTATTTGAATCATTGTGGTGAATCATTAATGATTACGAAGTCTGTGCATGACAGGGTTGTCTGACTACCTGTACAGCTGGTGGATCCAAACAAGTTTATCTATGATAGTTTTGAAGCTATTTATTAATAAAGGTTTAAATTTTGCATAGTCACCTGATTTGAATGAATTAAAATTTTACAATTTTGTTTTATTGGATGCGGCTATATCACATACCTTTAAATTGAGATCGGAATGGCGCTTCTATCTATAAGGGTATTGTAGCTATTCAGGATTTAAATTTTGCATATTCACCTAATTTGCATAAACTTACAACTTTTGTTCATCGTTCATTGGATGCGGCTTTGCCCCAAAACTATAAATCAAAGTTAGAATGGCATCTCTATTTACAATAGTTTGAAGTTATTCAAGATTAAAACTTTGAGTATTCACCTAATTTGCATGAATAAGAATTTTACAATTTTGGTTCAATGGATTCGGTTATGTCACAAACCTTTAAATTGAAGTTGCAGTGGTATCTCTATCTATAATAGTTTTGAAGCTATACAAGATTTAAGCTTTGCATATTCACTTAATTTGCATAAGTTTAAATCCTACAGCTTTGGTTCATGGTTCAAATGTGCAACTTTGCCTCAAACCAATAAATTGAAGTTGTAATGCCATCTCTTTCTGTAATAGTTTTGGAGATGTGAAACTTTTAAATTTTCCAATGCATTAGCATGATTCAAAATTCTACAACATTAATTTACGGTCCATTATATTGACAGGTGTCACAAACCAAGACATGCACATTGAAAATTAGTGTCTATCTGCAATAGTTTGGAAGATATGGAGCTTTTAAAATTTTAATTGCCCCTAATTGGTATAATTTTAAACATCTGACTGTTCCAAACGATATGTAATTTCACTGGTAGGTCAGTCACCATTGTAGGTTTGGTGGCTTTTGGAATAATATTGTCTGAGAAAAAATCCGGACAAATTTGTTTGGAAGGAAAGAAAGAAAGAGGAAAGAAAGAAAGAAATAGAGAAGAAGAAGAAGAAGAAGAAGAAGAAGAAGAAGAAGAAGAAGAAGAAGAAGAAGAAGAAGAAGAAGAAAGAGAAAGAAAGAAAGAAAGAAAGAAAGAAAAAATCATTGGAAAATTCTTGGTTTGCGCCCAGATATGATAAAGAATCCGATGAAAACCAATACAATCCAGACATAAAGGAAGAATTCTTGGAAATACAAAATGTCTGGGTTTGCACCCAGACATAATGATGTTGGAAAGGTTTCTCAAGCCCAAATAACTAGGTGGGCCCGTCACAATGCTGCAGCGATCATATCTACAGTAGGAAGAGGCATCGTTCCTTGGGCTATCTCAGCCAGCCTTGACTCTCAAGAGACCATTGTGTCTCTGGGTGGAAATCTGTGATGTGATATACCCCATCACAGATAAGCTAGGAGTGGGAGAGTTGACTTGTTCAGTCAAAGCAAAGCAGTTGTCCAGTCGAGAATGACGGTTGACATAACTTTATGGATTTCATAACCACAGAACTGGAATGTGGACAGAGTAATCCCAATGATTTGCTCAATCCTGCACTGGCAGACTTTTGAAGTTTTCTTCTTCTTGTAACCTGTGCGATTAGACCTGTTCTTCAGAGATACTCTGGTATCTGATCAGTTCTTCTTCTTCTTCTTCTTCTTCTTCTTCTTCTTCTTCTTCTTCTTCTTCTTCTTCTTCTTCTTCTTCTTCTTCTTCTTCTTCTTCTTCTTCTTCTTCTTCTTCTTCCTCCTCCTCCTCCTCCTCCTCCTCCTCCTCCTCCTCCTCCTCCTCCTGTTCCATCGTCGTCGTCGTCGTCATCATCATCATCATCAATTTCTCCTGCTTCTTTTTTTCCATGTGATAAAGGAACAAAGACAGTTGTGTGTTACATGTAGTTATTTTCCATTGGATCATAATATCATGTATAGCTTGTATCTGGATGTACAAATAATGCTCATTTCTACATACGCATACTCATCCATAGAGATGTTTCACTGTAACAGAAAACATCGGAATAGTTTGTAAATCTACATCTTATTTTTTTTATGATACAAGTTTTAAAACATGAAATGCCTCAAATTAACCTGACTTTCATCAGATGTACCGTACTTCACATATGCACCAGCAGTATTTGGAATTACACCTCTCTCTGCTTCACGTTTGAAGATGTTCAAGATTTAATTTTTGAAATGCTCACAGCATTGACTGAAGTCTATGTATTCTTGACATCAATATCCTACCCTCTTGGCACACTTACTGATTTGCGCATACATTTTCTACAAAATTATTGCCGAGAGAGGTGTCAATCCTACGTCATGTTTTTCTCTACTTGTGCTCTAGGTGCATCTAATTTAATGAAAGTGAAAGGTGTAAAATTTGAGTTCATGCAAGTGAGGTATGCTTCCAAATTTCAAATGTACAGCAGATAGGGGTGTTAATAGCAACATCGATTCTCTGGTTTGTGGTGTAGGTGTCCAAAATGGACACCTACACCATGAAATGAAAATGAAAGTTGTAAAATTTGCAATCGTAACAGTTAGGCACACTTAATAGACTTTAATGTTCACAGCTTTAAGTCTATTAAAGATGAAAGTCCAATTTAATTTCAAAAGATTGTGGTCAAGATACATTTCATTATCATTGAGCACAATTTTAAAATATAGTAAATTGTCTTCATTTTCAAGACACACAGAAAGATTTGCTCCACAGCAAATCTTATTTTTTTCTATTTTTTTGTAGTGAATGAAAGCATTTGGTATATTTTGCGCCATCTCACCTGCAATCTTAACAAAGCTCCTCCTTTTTATGCTGTTATTTTCTGATATTTTCAACGAAATTATCTGACGGTGATAGGTCAGTCGCTATGAATGCAACGATAACGCAGACTATGGGGTGTTTCTTCGAAGGTCAAACTGGCGTGTAATTATGTATTGTGTGCAGACAGTAGTATAACAAATTCAAAGTCGACATTTGCCTCTTACTTCCGGTTCCCTGATGTATTTCCAGAACAAAAATCAATTAAAATAAAGAAAGTTTACGTTGTGCCAACCCCATTTTTTCCAGACCTTTAGTAGAAACAAAGTGTTCTGATTGATCTTTGTCATGTTGACACAACAAACCTCACAGAATTAGTGTTGCAAAGATCATAATCTAGCCTGACAGAATCACTGGTAATTAGTTTACCATTTTCATTGTACCATTACCAACGTAGAGGAGTCGTCGTCTTCATCATCATTCCTTGTTCTTCTCCTCCTCCTCCTTCTCCTTTTTCATTTCAGCTTTCAGCATTTTAGCTGTATTAAGAAATGAGACAGGATCAGACTGAACTTGGAAAATTTCAATGAATGTCTTAGGCATATCGGTCACAAATTAACCTGAATTTTACTAACTTTAAAACCGGTATATATGTATATATATATGTATATATATATATATATATATATATATATATATATATATATATATATATATATATATATATATATGTACATATATATATGTATATATACACACACACACACACATATATATATATATATATATATATATATATATATATATATATATATATATATATATATATATATATATAGACTGTATGCTGCTGTCGCGGCCACAGCTGCAAAATTCAGCTGTTGCTCACGTATGGTTGTTGCTAATCGTTGACACGGTGTTGACTGCGAGACAGATATTTCTTTCATCTGGGTTCATGCAGCTGTGCTTTGGTGATCCTAATCAATACCAGATGACACTTTAGCGTCACTGTATTACTTTTGTTTGATAATATCATGACAAAGCGAAGTTAAGAGTTAATCAAATCACTGTACATGGACAAGACAAAAGGCTATCAGCGCCGTAAATTGGAGGTCAAATTGACCGACCCGAGGGAGCTGAGCGGATGAGCAGGGCAAGACTTGGCACTTCTCGAAAAATAAACCGAAATGGTGGTGCAATCTAATACAGTGAAATGAAGAGGCACGAAAAGATCAAACAATATAAAACGTGGGCAAATAATGTCCGAAAGCTATAAAAATGCCACATGTCAACAAAGCAGTGTACTCGAAACGAGCCTTCAAAAAGTGAAAAAATCAAATCGCGTCTGCTTTTGAGCAGCCCACCTTGTCTGTGATCTGGTGATGCAGGTACAATGTACTATCTTATATATGAGTGTACAAAGAGTATCACACAAGATAAAGGTTAACCATTGTCAAATGATTGCATTGTGACATGTCAGACATGAAAAATAAAAAAATAATATACATATATGAAATCGGCTGCACATCAAACAATATTTAGTGTTTTGAAGATAGGTAATTTCTTTTACAATATGTAAACAATGGTGGTACCTTATTTATGTCAAGATTTATTTTTGTGTTTGTTATTGAAAACGTCTTCAAACAATATCTCTGCAACCTACAATTCAGAGAGAGAGAGACAGACAGACAGACAGACAGACAGACAGACAGACAGACAGACAAACATAGACAGAGAGAGAAAGAGAGAGATTTGCTTATGAGATATCAACACTGCCAAATTATGACATATTACTGCAGACCTGTCATGTATTCATTGTTTATGTACGGAATTTGATAAAACTAAACAACGCAATTTGATAAGTAGATAGAGACCGTATGACTGTATGACTGTCAGTACATTCTGCTTAAGGTAATCTGCATCCCTGTTCAACAGCTGACTCATTCAGTTACATGTTTCTGATAAGAGAAAAAGTATCAATTCAGCCATTCGGAAAATACATGGAAATGAGCGTAAAGATTTTCTAAAATATATTCTTATATATAACTTTTGTTCATTGATTCGGCTTTGCCACAAACCTATAAATTGATGCTATTGAAGATTCAAATTTTGCATATTCAACTAATTTGCATAAATTTAAATCCTAAAACTTTGGTTCACGGTTCATTGCATGCGCCTTTAATTGAAGTTGGAATGGCATCTCTATCTATGATAGTTTGGGAGATATTCAACTTTTAAATTTATCAATGCCCCTAATTAGCATAATTTAATATTCTACAACCTTCATTTACTGCCCATTACATTGGCATGTGTCACAAACCAATACATGCACATTGAAATTTTGTGTCTATCTGCAATAGTTTGGAAGATATGGAGCATTTAAAATTTTAAATTGTCCATCCAGTGACACAAATATCTTACCATTGAAATAGCTCGGATACGTTCCTACAAGTGCTGCCTCCAGCGAGAAAACAAAATCTAATGCAAATGGTATCGAGTTAACATCCATTCTTTTCCTCTGAAGCACAGTTTCAAAAGTCCTTGTTAGGTGAACTGGGCTCTATACATGTATATAATTCGTGGTGAGGTAACCATGGCTTGAGGAGGTAACTACGGCTTGATCCTGCGTCAAACGAGAGTAGTTTCATTTTCACGGGTTGTCATGCAAATCTTGGTTTACGGTGACTACAACTTACGATAAGCCTACCATGCAGGTAAAATGAATACAACTTGAGGGAATAACCATTACCCCCAAGGTATGAAGCCATTGATTTTGGCGCCTCGCAAATCTGCCAGCAATTTCAGTCTCATATCATCTGCACCTGCTCTGTGCGGGCCCGGAGTCTTCCATGGGTAAAATATTGGAATGTGAATACTCAGTCCACAGCCCCCGATTATGCATGGGAAGCCAACTGAGTTAAAAAAAAAAAAAAAAGAAAAAAAAAAAAAAAAAAAACCAAAGAAGAAAAAGAAAAAGAAAAAAAAGAGAGAAAAGAAAAAAAAAGTGAAAAAAAAATGAAAGAAATTTTGATGAGAGGGTTTAATATATAGGATTTGCCTTTTCCCAATCGCATTGTCAATAAAATATGTCTCAACCAAATTCTGATGCTGACGTCGAGTTTTTTTGTTTTTGTTTTTGTTTTTGTTTTTGTTTTTATTTTTTTGCCGGGCATTACTAATATTTTGGAATTAAAGAAAAATTTTTACAGGCAGAGGGAAATTTATTCTTGTAACCATTTAGGAAGCACCTAATTAATATGGCTTTGGTATTTGTAAACTTAAATTTCCTAAAAGATACTAATTTTGTGAGGAAGGGGTATCTAGCCCTGTCTGTGATACCCGGTCTGTGACAGTGATGTGCCCGTTTGTTCCCCGTGATTGACGCGCGTCAGCCCCGTGCTTTGTGGCGGGGAAATAATGCGTATGTCTGGCGTATTGTCAAGCGGTTCTGGAGAAGATTTTTCAAATTTCTCTCCAAAAAAATCACCGAAGTGCGACCATGTGGCCATTTGAAGAAACCTGGTAGAGACATCCAAGGTGCACCCCTATCAAACTTAAATTAAAGAGAATATGACCAGTGGTTTTGCATAAATACAAAATGTCTATTGTGGATGGATGACCACAACAAAGTCATAAAAGCTCAGCTGGTTGATAAATCAGTGGAGCTTAAAATGGAGCTACTTGACAAATAATATTACCATCGATATCACCACTTGGTAATTTAATGTAGCCAGTGAAGAATATATTTGTGTTTTTTTTCGCTGAACCAGCAGTAAACGACAATGAAAGCCTGCGGATCTGGGTCCCCAGTCCAACGGTCCAGGGCTCTATAGGTCGGCTAAGCACATTTCTGTCAAGTATTAAGAAAAAGAAAAATCTCAGCCGGGTGGCTTTTTCATGCGTTTGCTACAATTTCTCTACTTACGGTGCCATAGCCCCGCAGCATCAAAATGTAACAAACAAGTATAAATTCAGTATGAATTCAATCTATACATAAGTCAAAATATTTTTTTTACATTTTCTGAGTAGCTAAATTTTGACGTTTACTTCCTGTACTATGCCTCAAAAACATTTCACATGTTCAGATTGGCCAAAATGAACTGCTCACCACATTTTCCCTGCAGCTCCATTTCAATCTCAAAATACTCTTACATGTTCCAATCAGCCAAAATTGATTGTTCACAAGTTTCAGCATTATGACTCAAGCAGATTTTTACATGTTCTAACTGGCCCAAATTGGCTGTTCACTATACGATTCTAACAGGAATATACCAGTGTCCAAATATTTTTATATGTTCTACTTAAGCATGCAAATTGGCTGTTCACAACAATTTCAGGATTTGGGCTTCTCGTCTGTTCGCTCATATTATATTTGCAGTTTACTTACTAAGTTATTCATTTTGTCTCTATTTTTTTTCAAAATCATGGATAGAACCTAACCTACTGCACTTTAATTTTATTTTGCTGTATTTTTATTTTCGCTTATCTCGCTGATGGCACCAAAAACCGTGAAAATAAAAACAGCGAAATGGTACATAGATTGAGTACGATCTATGTCCAAAATAATGAACGTGAAACTTGAATTAAAGGCCTGAAATGTAAAAACCGTGAAAAATTACACACCTAAAAAATAAGTACACATACAGTATACGCTCACTTGCAGATGAGTTGATCCCCATTGTTCCATGAACTATAGAATTCTCCCTCTTCTGTGATCATTGTCGAAAGTATTTAAGATTTGTGTTTGCAAGAGGTTATATTATTTTTATTTCCATTTCTTAAATGACTGATCAAGACAAATTCTGGTTAAAAATTTGACTGTGTTGTGTCCCATATCTTGTTAAAACTGGACATGAATTTTGCCAAGTGATTGGACAAGGAAAATTAATAAGAATGGTATTTTTAGATGTATCCAAAGCGTTTTAATGAGTCCAGCATCATGAATTATTTCATGAACAGCTTCAACTTGTGATACGTGAGTCTTTATCATAAAGAATTAAATCATATTTGAATTTATGCAAAAAAGGAAGTAGTACTTGAAGATTATATTTCCTCCTGAGTGTCCATGGATTCTGGAGTACCTTTATGATAGCATGCTAGGTCTTTTGTTTCCTGTTTTCATGAATGATTTAACAGATTACTTTACATGGAAAGCACACATATTTGCTTCTAGCACCTCTCATTCAGAAATGGCTAATACACCAGAAGAAGCAACAATCAGCTTAGATGAAAATTCATCTGTTGTTAGATAACGAGGAAGGAAATGTATAGGGTCGATTTAAATTCGGTAAAACAGGAAAAGTGATCGACATTTTGTATCAAAAACATTTAAACTGTCATGAGTGAACCTATATTACATGTTAATGAACTTTAATACCTTGCCGTCATCTTAACTGACAATCTGCACTGGACAATCACGTGCACACCGAAGAATTCATTTATAACAAAGCATCCTCCCGTTTTGGGTCGCAACATATACTACTCTCTCATATTGTCTTCAATGCCTTACAGTAGAAAGATGTACTGCATCATTCGTTCACTTCCCCTGTTCTAGAAAATGGCACAGCATAAAAGGATAAATTCAGAACTCAGAAACTTTTCATTCGACAGTATCAGAAAATGGAATACAAGATATGTAACTGATACGTATTTAATCATAATCAACAA
>OZ026627.1:48610954-48631303 GCA_964020975.1 Hermodice carunculata
AAATGAACGCTCGAAATCAGCTCTTTTGTCCACGTCCGGATTCATAAATGCAGGAATCTACCAGCCATAAGAAATTTCCAAGTCGCAGGGCCAGTAGCCACCCAGGCTGATAAGTGGTCGCTAAACTGCGCATTTTTTCTTGTCTCATGTGTTCGTACATTTTGGAAAATTGTACTATAAAACAGAGAGCTTGCTCTTTAGTTTGTAAATTAGCAGTAAGTATATGTGTTGCGTTTAAGCAGCCTGGCTAGCATTGCTATTGAACTTTGACGTGCATCCAGCACTTGCTTGCTAGTAGCAAGCAAGTGCTGGATGCACGTCAAAGTTCAATTCAATCCTACTACAGATATATTCTGCCAAAACGACAGCTCCCAGACCAAGTGGCGGTTGAGCAACTTGCACGTGAGGAAATAGGAAATTGACACATAAACGTTCAAACAAGTGCACAAGAATGTGTTGCTTACTTGTTTATATTCAACTCTATATGCTGTGTATCCATTGCACAGCTGCAGCCGAGGTGTCAACTGTGTTGTGGTTATTTCACTCATTTGGTGTGTAACAATCATCCTTGTAAAAGACTGAGCAGAAAGTGTCTTTCGTAAAAATTTAAACAGCAGTAACTCACGGACTTCAATGTACAAGTGAGTGTTTTTTCTTTTTTTGGGGGGGGGGGATTGATCAGATAATATGAGCATAAGATCATGACAATTTAACTTAAAACGAAGATTCAGATAGCAACAGAAAGCCCACCAGTGCCAACATATATGTTGGTGCTCCAAATATTTGCACTCTTCATCACTGAAAGCAAATCTGCTCTTGATTTTTACCTCACAAAAGGCTTGCAAGAGAAGGCTTGCACCTTTGAAGTTGAATGGTGTGAACAAAGCACTTGCTGTGGAATCATTGGCTGTTGTTCTTCCAACTAGGTTGTTCCTCCTTGGCAGGTGCAATTCTACCAGAACAACTGGCTCATCAGCTACTGAAGTTAAAAGACTTCTTCATATTTATGGTGGCACCATAACACAGTGTTCCTAACCATACTAATGTCATTTAAGTCTGGGTGTTGCATGACCACATTGATCATCTGTCCAACAAGACTGAATTACTTGTCTGGATGGACAGGTGAGATGAATGTCACAAACATATTTCTTTGTGAACATATTCTCTCTCTCTCCTCTCTCTCTCGTCTCTCTCTCTCTCTCTCTCTCTCTCTCTCTCTCTCTCTCTCTCTCTCGCTCTCTCCTCTCTCTCTCTCTCTCTCTCTCTCTCTCTCTCTCTCTCTCTTCTCCTCTCTCTCTCTCTCTCTCTCGTCTCTCTCTCTCTCTCTCTCTCTCTCCTCTCTCTCTCTCTCTCTCTCTCCCCTCCCTCCCTCAATAAAAAAGGAGCTGTACCTTCCTGGGTCAGGTAGTGTGAATGGGCCAAAAATGATGTTCGCCAAACTTGTAATAAAGATGCAGTATGAGATTAAAGGAATGTCCTGTAGGATTCCAAGCTGTACATTTTTTTTTCAGTGCTATGCTTATGGTATCAAATGATAGCCAGAGATATTTTGCAGTTCCATAAGCATGAATCAAGTTTGGTTCACATGTTAATAGTTTCTACTGTGTGAGATAAGCTTCAGAATTATGACATTTTAAAAATAATAATGAAAAGAAAAATGAAGAAAAATATAGGTTGCTGCAATAATCATTTTACTGATACAATTACAAGATTTGAAGATTTTTATTTTGGCACAATCAGTACATCATGGCATATCAAATGCCTGATGGATGTCATATTTGCAAGAAGTACTAAAATAGACATGATAGATAGAACATTAGATGCAGAATGAAATGTCCTCTGCATTGTCCTTTTGTCCTATGACATTTCAGATTCTGAGCCTGTAGTAAGGTGAACACTGATGAGGCACCAGTATCTGCTATGTATCAAGTGATAAGGATTGGGAATGTTCATAATTTAGGTGTTAATAGTTATGGTTTACATTGTTCACTTATATACTGTTATGTACAGTTAGCATCTGTCCTAAATCACAACTTGCTACCCAAGGAGACAGTTGAGGGTTATATGTTGTGCTGATTGGGGGATGATCAATGTATCACATAGTTTTTAAGTGAACTACCATTTTACCCATTAAAGACTGTCATTCGGCAGTTGATTGATGATCATACATGTCCCTCTGCACCAGCGATCATGACTGGAATGTCTGCTTCCATCAGTTATGTGGCAGTATTGATGATGTTGTCTTTCTTATGTCAGTGCAGTATCAATGTTGCCAGGTGATATGAATGACTCTCTTTAATAACCATGAATGCAACAAGCATCAGTGCCTATTTAAAACCAATCAGACTGACTAGAAACTTAATGAAAATATGACATGGTATGTATGCACATGTATACCACTCAGGATGCCTAGAAACTTGAGATAATGTACCATGTACACCAAACAAGCTTTACTGTCATGGTTTCGCCATACAGTTACCACACCCCATTATGGATGAAATGTGAAAGTTTCAGTTTGTTTTTGCTGGATTAACCAAGGAGTCTACAACTCTGCTGTAGACTCCTTGGTTTGATGGCAGTATTCTGTCCCAATTGTTGTCCAGAGAATGGATGCACCATGTCTGGTACATTCCGAGAGGATGGCCTGACGTGTCTGAGATGTAGTTTTAAATTTTGACGCACAAGGTGTAAGACCTGGCCCCATTTGTTATCAGTCTGGACCTGCAAAAAATGTGGACAGAAAAGAAGACTGGTGCCCAGTGCTGACTAGCTGTGCCACTCGTAATTCAGAATTGAATTTCATAAATTGGGAGTTTATGGTTGGAATGAAGAGACAGCTGTTCTCTGGATATGCCATAGTGGGTGTCAGGTCATGGCGAATATGCACTAAGTCCCAGTTCCTGATATTAAATACATACACATTTATGCAAATAAATTGCCTTAAATATAGCAGTACATGTATTGTCAAAAAATACCTTTTTGCATCACTTCAGGATTGTCTTCATCTGGGTTAGTAATAAGGACAGCTGTCAGTCACCCAAACCACAGTGCAGCAAGATAATAAAATTACCACACAAGAAATATTTCTGAAAATATGTAACAAATATTTTTTATTTCTTTAAAAACTGCCCCTCCCCCCCCCCCCCCCCCCCCCAAGACAAAATGGTCCAGTCTAACACATTAAAGTAGCACATAAGTAATGCATCACAGTTTTTGGCGACAAAGTAATTACTACACAGGGCCAATGATTTTCTGTTTTAAAAAAAGAGGAAATCCGCTTCATCAGCAAAAATTTTTCAAATTCCGTTTCATTGCTATATATTTATAATTCATATAAGAAAAAATATCAAATTCTGTTTCAAGGATGGAAAAATGCACAATTCTGCTTCAGTTTCGGTATAAAAAGAAAATCATTGGCCCTGACTACAAACAACAGCAGGGCAGATGTGTGTAGTACAATTGAGTGATACTGCATCATCCTCGACATGGCATGACAAGTGCTCCTGACCAGACAGATCCATTCCAAGGTAAAAAAGTCATATTAGTGTGCACGGTGATTACACTTGGGCTTTATGGGAGCATAAAGCACTAGTCACAAAGAGGGAGGTTCCTGTGCTTTAAATGTTTAAAAAATGCGCTAATAAATTTCAATATAAATATTGTGGCATACAAAGTGCACAGACTAGTTACATATGGTTTTACTGTGAAACCTTTGTTTTGAACTCAGTTCTGATTTTATTAATGTGAATGGTCACTTTTCTATTAAATTATGTGTATGATCAGCTGAGTACTGTAATTTCACTGCATGTTTGTTCTTGCTAATTTCACTAATGGCACAAATTTGTGAAAATAAAGACAATGAACTAGTAACATAGGTTCAATAGGAACCATATTCAAAATAATGAAATTAAAATGTTAATTAAATGCTTGAAATACAGAAACTGGAAGATTACATCTAAAGAATTTACAGTACCAACCCAAGACACAGAAGTCTTTGTAGGTTAGATGTTTGTATTCCTGTCGGTGTATATGTGAAAAAAAAGTACCCTGAAATACACTGTTTGCTGTTTAACTGGTGTATTTTGCAGATGAGATCGTTTGGATAATACAATGTACACCTTACCTGGAAAACAGTGTAAATCTGCACATAACACTTTAAAAGCAGTTCATTTGCAAATTACAAATAAGAAATTGTCCAAAAAGTACACACTTCTATCCTGCTTGACTGGAGTTCCTTTTGCAAGATGGGTACAAAACTTTTTGTTTTCTGCTCTGCCTTGTTATTACTGTATCATTGCGGCCAAGCTCCCAGTACGTAATGGAAATCAGTTGCTGTGAGGACAGCATTTTGGCATTTGTTTCTTTGCATACAGCCTTGTTTTCCTACTGAGTTTGTAACACTTTAGGCTAAAATCAGCACAGGCTGACAGATTGTGTCCACCTGGTGCAGTGCAGAAGCATCCCTTTTTAATAGTAAGAATTTCTGTGGAGTTCTATTGATATTAAAGTTGCATTCAACCTGCGTATTGACTCTGTGGATTTTAAATTTTAATTTTTGTAATGATAGTCAAGGTGGCCTGTCCAATGAAGTATAAAATCATGTTTTACCACATGACGGGCAATTGTTTCATATGTCAGGGTTATTTTAGAAGTGTTTATAAACAAAACAAAGTTGAGTGTCACTCACTAAGGGGTTTTCCAGTTAAATAAATTAATGTGGGGGTGCAGAATGCCTGGCAAATTTTAAGGTACCACCTATAAAAAAAAAGTAATAGAATAATAGAGATATGGCCAGGTAAATGTGTTTTCACTCAGGACCAGCATATTGAAAAATAAGAGTTCTATCCTCCATTATAGTTTCAACTGGAAGAGCCCTATTATATGCTATTAAAACATACTCACTGTATGTTTTGCTAACAGGAAATACAGTCTGCAAATACCATAGCAACAAACTCAGATGTTAGCACATGTGCAGGTGGATAATTCTACAAAATAACACTCTTTGATGTCCGTGAAGAATGTCCTAAAATATATATGGTGCCATTCATTCATCATGTTTGACAGCCCTGGATCATCCATGGGAAAGTTCCCATCAATAAGCTGATGTTACCTGATGCTGATACAGTGGAGCCTGCTTTAAAACAGAACGGAGCCCCAAACACAATATTCCTCCTCTCTCCCCCCCCCTCCCCCCCCCCTCCCCCCCCCCCCCCACAAATGTTTCTCTCAGGCCGGCCTTAAAAATATTTCTGTTTCGTATAACAGGGCCTTGAAAAATTTGATGAGGCAGGGAGGATTTTTTTTTTTTTTTTTTTTTAATTTTTTTTTTTTTGGAACCACACATACCTGCTATGTATTACAGCAATATGGGCATCATGAGTGATGAACTTAGTATTGATACAAGATAAACAAGATTCCAGGTTGAAAATTTTTTATTAAATCTGTATTAAAGCAAGAGACTCTGCCACAGATGAGGTTGTAGCGGGACAATATATGCTTCAGGCTGGTTTGCTGGCGCTGAGACAGAGTAGCCCCACTCTAAATACACCTTGGCTTGGCTTGAATTGGGGTGGGTCTTTTGCTATTTTAAACATGTACAGGGCTTCAAGAAACAAAGGATTAGGGTAATTATAAAGTTGCCCTTTTTTTAAATATCACAGCAGAAAAAGAGTAAGATATCAAGTGCAAATGTGTAGTTTTAATTTTCACTTGACAACAGCTGGGGAGGGGAGGGGTGTATGATGAGGGTTCAGAGTAAATATTACAAATCATGAACACACCTCTTTTGTGTGTATGTGTAGGGACTTGGATTAAGAGTTTTATTGCTCCATGGTCAAGTCAGATTTAATCTAGGGCAAGTTAAAATGAATAGGTACTTGCCCGGTCGGGCAACCAACTTTTTTTTCGTTGGGAACTCGATTCCTCAAATTTTCATGACACAGTTACAAGTTGCAGTTGTTTGCAAGGCTGGCTACGGGGTTCTAATCACTTAAAAAATCAGAGCTTTCGCAGCACTTGCGTGGGGCGCCGATAGGTGATAATAATCGCTAATTGATAAATATTCCAAGTTTAAACAATTACTTGGTCCGCAGTTGTATTCATCAGAACTTTATCTCTGTCAACACAAGCAGACATTTTCACTGTCGTACAATATAACAATAACATGATTTTGGAGGACATTACCACTTTTTATTGGTCCGACATCAATGATGAGCAGCCCGACACTTTCATTAGCGTCCGAGCGAAGCAAGGACGCTAATGAAAGTGAAGGGCTGCTCATCATTGATGAAGGACCAATAAAAATGGTAACGTCCGACAATATCATGTTATTACTATTATTACTATTGGCACTTATAAAGTTTCAATATTTGGGATCAGAGGAATGAAAACGAAGCACAGTGGAGTAAATTCAATGTTTTTATTTTGATCAGACATGATACTAGGTGCATAGATTGATAGGCCACAAACTGTGAAGATTGGCCTATTAAATACAATATTAATGTAGCAAAAAACTGTGAAATAACGAACTTTTGGTATGTGCAGCGCGTCGTCTGCTAGGCTATGCAATGTCAAGGGCGCACCTAAACATAAGGTCAAAGGTCACTCACCAAGTGGTGGACCGCCAATGAATGCATTCCCCATTAGCGGTCCGCCGTTTGAACTTTTAACAAGGTAGCTGGACATTTTGACAATTTGTTACAAAGTTTTAGTGTGCGACCAAAATATAGATAATCTCCTAGAGAATGTCCGCATAAATAGTAATAATAGTCAATACATACGATTACGTTACGATAGCAAAGGTACAGGCAGTAAAAATTATTGGTTTGCTGAGCGGGGTTACACTACTCACCGTCAGTGTGATCTGCCCCAACGATGTCAAAGCAGCGTCAAAATAAATAAAAAAATTTGCATGGCGAATTCATCTGCAAATTAACATCTTATGCCATTTATCGGTGTGTTCTAACAGTGTTGGAAAAAATAGGTGCCTTGAAATGACTTCCAGTCACACGCAAGTGACAGCGTAGTCGTGGATTGGATCTGCGGTGAACTGACCCAGTCTCACGGACTGATTTGGGACACATTCTGCTATTCCCGCTATCCCCTACCTTTGCGTATTTGCCTGTTACTCCAAATAATTGTTGCAATTAACACTGGTATCTTTATTTACGCATGCTGCAATATAAACAAAGCTTCCCGTTTGTGTGTTCCCTCCGTAAATTACGGCAGATTCACACATGTTCAATGGGCGGAAGCCATGATGAAAACACTGTAACACGAGCCGTGATTGGCTCATTTTTGCATGTGACTCAGTTGACCAATCGGGTGATGTGTTGTGCTTCAGACCACATGGCCAAAGCAGCTGTTTGTGTACAGTTGCAGGAACGATGTGCTCACACGCGCTTTCTGATTTGAAATATTAAAATTTTCGTTTGAATTTGATTTAGGAACATCTTTTATTGCAAAGAATTTGCCAATACTGTATACGCAAATTTACTACGATGTACCGATAGCATTCATGGTAGGTCCGCAATCGATATGCGTTTACAGAACTGCCACACGGCGCGTGCGAGTAGCGTTAAATCAAGCCAGACCACATGGCCAAAGCAGCTGTTTGTGTACAGTTGCAGGAACGATGTGCGCACACTCGATTTCTGATTTGAAATATTAAAATTTTCGTTTGAATTTGATTGAGGAACACCTTTTATTGCAAGGAACTTGCCAATACTGTATACGCAAATTTACTACGATGTACCGATAGCATTCATGATAGGCACGCAAACGTTTACAGAACTGCCACACGGGGCGTGCGAGTAGCGTTAAATCAAGCCTGAAAAAAAATTTTTTTTGCACTGTTGAAAAAAATATTCCAACCGCAACGTTTTGCGTACACCGGGCGCGTTATATGAAACAGAAATATTTTTAAGGCTGGCCTCACTATAAATTCCCCTTTGTGTATTTTTTTTTTTTTCCCTTAAAAAGACCTCATTCAAGAGAGATGTTAATTCCAGTTAGTAACAGTGGTTGGATTCACCAACCGGTGTTTCCTTTATTGTGGTTACCCTGTTGAAACTATTTCTTATGTGTCTCCCTATATGTTTACAAGTGTCAATCTTGTCTGACATCACTATTTGAATCTTTTAATTTTGTTTTGGTATATACTTATCCTGTCATCTAACCGTTTGTATTTTTTGGGAAATGATTATCCCTGAGCATTATCTACACTGTATATGTGGATTTGTTGCCAAATGATGGAAAATAGGTCAAGTCATCAAATGAGTGCAGGCCACGTTACATGTATATTTACAAGTATGAGCCCAGGATTAAATTTTACGGGTGAAAATTGATTCTTCATCCATGCATTTGGATTACAGAAAATTAATAAATGTGTTCTTTTAAGCATGTTTTTATTTATAATCAAATACCATGTGAATTGGTCTACCATTGCTTGCCCATACATGTATTGGGAACAAATCCAAAGATACACGAATGGCAAAGAATTTCTAATTTTGTACACAAGTTTCAGCATGTGTGGTCAATACGGTTAATAGTTATGTTCCTTGGCTGGTGATTATTGGAAATCAATGAAACTTTGTTTGTTCATTGCAAGGAGGATCCATAACATATTGGGCATCCAGTAAAAAGTTAAGATTGTATCAGTCAGGTCTTGTGGTGGATAAATGATACAGACTGTATTAGCTTCCTGGATTGTGAGGTACGCAGTGGGTTGTAATCAGGCCCACCACGACATAGTCCCAGCTACTGTCTGAGTAAAATGCTCCCTTGCAACAATATTCCTTGTCTTTGATGCTACTTAAAAACTTGCTCTTTTTTGAACTCATCTTGTTTGGTCTCCATAGAGTTATTGTGATCAACCAGGACTAGTCTGGGACTGTGTTTTGACCTTGGTTGCCTTTTAAAATGAAGTGACACGTATGGTCCCTGAAAAATAATTGAGCTTACGATGTTTCCTTGGCAGTGGGGTACACAAGGAACAATGATGAATTGGAGAGGTGCCAATATATGCCAGATCCATATTGCTAAATTTAGTTTTAATCGTAAGTCAGTTAATGTGAATGACTGTGATTGTTTTGATTGTGTTTACGATCCTTTTAATGAATGATAAGTCATCTGGAGTGCTCTGGTTGCTTTGCTGCCTTTCCCCATAATTCAGATATGCCAATTTTCAGGATTTTACCTGAATTCAGGTAATTTGTGCTGAAATTTGATTGCAAAAATTATCTCCATTTCTTCCAAGCAGTTCAAATTATCTGATGAGAAAATGGGGATGGAGTATAGATTTCAGGTAATTTGGGAATAGTTCAGGTATTTTTGATCAAGGTCAGTGGCATCTCTGATAATTGGCCAGCACAGGTTAAGGACAGACCAAGATAGCGAAGGTTTTTTACCTATCAATATTCATAGAATGAATAGTAGTTATGGAAGAATGTAAAAAGAATATACTTAACTTGGAAGGGACATGATCCAAAGATTCTAAATGTGACTATAATTTGAACTTTGTTACATAATTCTTAATTAAACTGTCAGCTTTGTGGCAAACCTCAAGTGTGGAAATAACTGTTTATAGGTTCATTTATTTATTTATGTATGTACTTTTTTTCAGCAGGATTTATTTCCACCGGTGTAGCTCAAAAAGTGTCATTGATTTTAAATTTCATCATTGTTTTGCTGTTAAAAAGACCAAAATTAAGGTTTGCATGATGGACCCCATACATTTTTAAAGGCACATATTTGAAAAATTTTACAATACAAAAAAATCCATGAATTTTTTGAGCCACACCGGTATTCATGGTTTCTATGAAAAAAATTGAATAAACTTAAGGAGAGTTGTATCGACATTTTTGTAAGGGTCCAACACTTGAAAGTGTGTCAAAAATTAAATTGTTATTGAGCTGTTAGCTTACAAAAATTGAGATTCTAACTAGTCCCTTTCTAGGTACATGTATATACTTTATAACTGTTTGCATTATTACTTTTCAGTCTATGAGCTTTGTTAATTGGAAGTTACCTAAAAATTCCCTTGCTATCTTAACAGATCTGTGTAACTGTTCACGTGTAAATATGTTGAACACATTGAAACAGCTTCTCGTGTCAGACTTCACACATCTGACTAAGGGTTAATGTCACAGTGAATGAACATTAAGAGATAAAATGCCACTTTATGTGACTTTATCATTGCTTGTCTGGCAGACAAGTATAGCAGAGCATAATACTCTGCCCATGGCTAAGATTTCCACTTTTTTTTTTTTTTTTTTAACTTTATAATCAAGAGGAAATTGATAAGTAGATTAATCCTTTCCCCTTTAAGTTGAATTAAGGGTGAGTCGGCAGCTTTCCTTAGGATGGAGGCTTCATGGAGCCCGAGATTTTCATAGTTCTCATCTTCAATTCTCGGTCAAATTGCTTTTCATTCCTGTTGAAATCACTGTGCAGAGCAGAGTATGACATTTGACCACCAGCCGATTTTAGCCAGCTTTAGGAGGAAAGGGTTGTCCTACTGTTCATGGATGGAGCCCTGCCCCTCTGCATATTCTGTCAGGGCTTGTATAAATTTACTTAAATATCAGAATGAAGATGCTCTTAATCCAGGTAATACGTTTTATTTTATATTCAGCTGGATTGCCATGAATAATACTGATAAGCTTTTTATCACCATCTTTGCTGAATATGTTAAATAATAATAATTATTGCAGTTTGACCCCTGATTAGGTCACTAGTGACTAAATTCCAATGGCTTACCAATGAAAATAAAGAGTGACAACTCTGAAAACCATTCAGAAACATTTTGGGGAAGAAAATTTACCTTTGTAAAAGTCTAGCAAGGTTGTATATTTATTATTATTGTGTTGGAAGATTCTGTAGAATTATTTTCAAAAAGAACCCACAAATTCAATAAAATGGGAAAGTGTAGTAGGTACTGGTTACCTGGGAAATTTTTATTTTTAACATGGATTGGGAAAGGTCTCACCCTGTGTCATAGGATCTGGACCCACATCTTACCTGTGTCTAGCTGGTCTGAGATATCAACTTGGGCTAATATAGTGATCTGTCTGATTGATCAGTACAGTTTTCGTGTGCTCCTTTGCACAGCATTAAGTGCAGTTATACCTGTCAGTTTTACAATGTACTATTTTTGTTACTTTTTAAATGTGTGAGAGAGGAAAAAAAAGGACTGACAAATAATCCAGCAATGTGTGTGTTGATTGCAGGTTTTGTGAAGAGATGTATGATTTATAGAAGATGAGTATGCTGACGAATAGGCCATTATCTCCCATGTGGATATCCTGACGGATTCCCCAGACCAAGGCGTCATTGTGCTGTCCTGTGCTAGGGACAGCTGCCTGCATAAATACACAAGTGTGCTTGACAACTACAAACTGACTTTGCAACAAACTTTACAATGGCTGGTCCATCCAACCGAAATTCCAATCCACACGGATTGAAACAGATTGGATTAGATCAAATCTGGGATGATCTCAAGTCGGGAATTGAGCATGTTTACCAGCGACAGAGTATGCCACGCCCCCGCTACATGGAGCTTTACACGTATCCTTTCAGTAAACAATCAGTGTCAACCTTTGGCTCTTGTAAAGAAATGGGTGAGGTTGAGCACAGTTGCCTGTTTACTATTTTAAATGGATCCATGCATTTACCTCTCACATTAAATCTCTGATATGCATGTGTATATTGAATGTGGTGATGGGGGACATGTATTGTTTGCTGGGCACATGCATCCTTGGGCCCCCTTCCCTGCCCAAGTATTTGTTCCGGTTATAATGCATCAGGGCCATATGTATGTGTACATTAGCTTGACAACTTGATGTTGAAGGCTAAAAACTTAATCAGGGCTTGACATTAACCCTTTCCCCCTTGAATTAAGACTGAGTCAACAGCTTTCCTTGGCATGGGTTGGGCACTAAGTGCCCAACCCATGCCAAGGAAAGCTGTTGACCTGGGGCATGTGATCTTGATAAGTGTCATGTACATTTCTCAGTCAAATTGTTTTTCATAACTGTTGAAATTAGTTGAAAACACTGAAGCAGACGACATTTGACCACCAGCCGGTTTTAGCCGGTTTGAGGGGGAAAGGGTTAAGGATTTTTGTTATTTGTCCAACAGCAATATTTGTCACAATTCAGGACAAATAGTGGGCTAAATCCCTATTGATCTCATAATATTTTTACTTGTAATTGAAAATTTACTGTTCCTAAACAACTGGGCTCGCCTTAATGTCAAGCTGTGCTGAAGAATACAGACAACATCATAGAAGTGGTACAGTAGTCCCTGTCTTGAAAGACTGACCACCCCAAGTGCAGGCTCAAAAGTAGTCTTATCAAGACAGGTGGTTCCTCATTGAAGTGGTCTCTGAAGATGGGGACTACTTCATTAATACAGCGACAGATCTAGACTTTAAAAGTCTGTCGGGAAAAGCAAGTGGCTTATATTGTGGTGAGAATGATCCGTGTGAAAGTATGGCTACTGGGAGGTCTAAAGGTTAAGTGGACAACTGCATTTCATTGGAAAATTGAATCAGGGATCAGCTTTTTCTGCGATGGAATAGAAATGGGCTTAGAGCTTGTTTTAACCTAGAATGCCATACATATGTGATAAAATTGCATACTAAATAAGGTATAATGCATCATTTTACATAGATTATATTCTGTGGGAGCTATTTTAATCCCAGTTATGTGGGGTCACCATGAGAAGGCCACACAACTGTTCATCATGCAGGCCTGGTTGTCCCCAGGGAAAGATTACAGCTGTGCCTTTTCACTGGTGTTCAGAGGTTGAGCTGTGCCTTGTTGCCCTGTCATAGCAATTTGGGCCCCTAAAACCAAATTTTTACCTGATTTGTGACAAAATACAACTTTATGGTGAGCCTGTGTAAACTTGATGGTCATGTTGAAAGCTTTATGGGATTTTACAAGTTTTATAGTGCAGGTAAAGCTATAAAGCTATGGGGACAACTCAGTAAAATTTGCTTAAATGCTATCGGCATATTGTATGTAATAGGATCTCAAGAATGGATGGATATCATAGTTATAACAGGGGGCAAGTAAGATAAAACTGCTTTGTTACTTGCCAGGTGGACTAGTACAGAAGACAATTACTGAGCCATACATAACAATGTATGTTGGCCTACAGTGAAACCTTGTCATGGTACCACCTGTACCGTGCTAAATGTATCAGACTGAACATGTTTAAGCCCGTAAGATATCTGAGTATGTCAGATAAATTAGGATTCAAATGGGAATTGGCTTGAAAATGGAAGTCCCTTAAAACTAGTGTTGTTGAGTGAATGTCAAATATAGATCTGAGTGTCTTTTTCATACACTGAAACCTGTCTTCAAAGATCACCCCCTGGGATAACCAAATCGTTGTCTCTCAGGGCAGATGGTGTCTCGTAATCTTTGAGGTAAAAGTTGAATGAAAAGTACTAAATAAAGTATGTTGAAAAGCTGGGCTTTTAAGGCAGGTGGTCTTACATTAGAGATCACTGAAGACATGTAGGACTGTATGATACACACATTTCCCTACCCTGTGAGGGCACACTGGCCAGTACATGCCCTGACCACCATCTTCATGATGTTTTAAGCATGTTTAATGATTGTCCAACCTGTGTTGAGTGACCATCAGCATGGCCAGAGGTCCAGCCCACCACTGTGACAGTGATGACCTGTCAAGTTGTGTTTCACTGTTATAATTCCTCTCATTTAACATCCCAGTTCTGAATGATTGGTTGGTTGCACAGATACACATTTCTGCATGTTCAGTCACTTGTACATAACCAAACCATTGTTACTGGACAATAGTAATCACTCTGGTGATGATGACTTGACAATCACAGTACATGCATAGAGGTTCAATAATGTCACCATATGATAATGGGTCTGTATTTTCATTCAGAGAGGATTGCAGTGATGTAAGTTTGTGTAAATTGAATGCTGATCAAATGAATGTACGCAATTAGAAATTGGTCATCAGGAGGAGGGAGGATTAGGTTATGCATACTTAATTGTCTGTTTTCTGTAAGCAACATATACAGCTGAGAGGGGCTAAATGCAGTCCTCAGTCCCCAATGGTAGCGGCCTTCAGCTTCATTATTCCAAGCAAACGTCAATGGGCACAACCACTTTTATTTCCCAATCCATGAAGTCAAATATGGAAACCACTATGCTGTATGAGTACATGTATGTGCCCCCAACGTGCCGCATTTTACACCCTAAAATTGGAAATATTCCAGGAGAGCATGTCTGTTACCTCACAAGACTTGCTTCTTGCCATTGGTTCTCCTGGGGAAAAAAAATCCAAAGCTAGGACAATGTTCCAAAGCTATTTCCAAAAAGGTCCCATCCTGGAATGCATCAAGTTAATTCAGTTATATTTTGGTACTATAGGCAGTTAATTAACTACATGAAGTGGTCAAAGTGCTCATTTAGTGCATGTATATAGAATTCCTCTTTTTCTCGAGACCTTTTCTGGAAATAAAGTAGATTTTGGGACCCTATCGGATGATTACATCAGAGGCACAGTTTTGCCAGCAACACCTTTAAGGTAAATAAAGCAGTCAAAAGCTCTGCACAACTACATGGACAAATAGAGCAAAACAACAACGACCTGTGAAAAAATTTTTTTGTTTGTTAGCAGAGCAGATAAGTGATGTTTCAAGTTTGATTCAGACTGAACCATTTGTTATCCACAGTGATACGTCAGACTGCTGAACATCACACTCACTGGCCAGTGTGGCAGTGGGACTGGTAGATCTGGTAGATTGTTTTGGTGCCTTGGCACAGCTACATGTACAGAGACTCCAACCCACAGTTTCATACAAACTGGAGATTCTCTGGAGTACCATTGAAACTGGAGATGTGACGGGGCACAGCGACTGTGCTGGGGGATAGGTCTGAGAGGGCAACGCCCCCTCCTGGGGTGAGAAAATTAAAAAAAAAGGGGAGTTAAAATGGTGTATTTTGATGATGATTTTTTACCTCATCCATTTTTTTTATCTGGGTGGGAGAAAACAAATTCTAAGCGGGAGAACAGGAGAATTTGGAAAACGGGCAAAAAAAATGGGAGATCTCCCGCTGAAAACGGGACAGTTGGACTCTGCATGTACATGTATAACGGCATTGCCTTATGCTCCACAGTGACATTACTCCTTGCCATTTAAGAGACATGAACAGTGTTTTCAAGTGCCCCCTGATGAGTTCACCCCAGAATCAAACCATTTGGGAACTCTCACATGTGGACATTGCTTGTCATTGGTTTTACTAAGTAGATTTTCTCTATTTGTGTATTGTTCTTATTGTTAATCATTTATTAGGAAAAGACCAATTCTGCCCCTGTTCTTTCAAACCCTACTTTCATCAGATACCACAGCTGGGAAAGAAAATGCAAAGTAGAAAAGATTTGCTTCACAGCAAATCTGTTTGGATGCCTTCAAAATAAAAACAGTTTGAAATGCTACAATTTGCCGTTCAACATATTCTAGATTTGTGTATAAACCTAATTTGCATAAATTGAAGTGCTACAACTGTGATTCTTGGTTCATTGCATGTGGCCATGTCACAAACTTATTAACTGAAGTTTGAATTATTCAAGATCTTAATTTTGTGTACTTGCCAAATTTGCATAAATTAAAACCGACAACTTTGCTTCGTGGTTCATTGGATGCGGGGTTATATTTATATATATATATATATATATATATATATATATATATATATATATATATATATATATCACAAACCTACAAATTGTAGTTGGAATGACATTACCTGTATGTATAATAGTGTTAAAGTTCTTCAAAAATTAAATTTTGTGTATTCCCCTTATTTGCAAAAATTATAATCCTACAACTTTGGTTCATTAGATTGAGGCTTTGTCACAAACCTACAAACTGATTTTGGAATGCCACCTGTATAGTTTTGAAGTTATTCAAAATTTAAATTTGTGTATTCACCAAATTTGCATAAATTTAAATTTTACAGTTTTGGTTCTTTGGATGCAGCTTTGTCACAAACCTACATGTTGAAATTGGGAATGACACCTCTTTCTATAATAGTTTTGAAGCTATTCAAGATTTAAATTTTGCATATTCACCTACATATCAGTGCATGAAAACAGTACAGAAAACTCACTGGTCCAGCTGGGCCAGTAAGTTTTACTATTTAGTGGACCAGCTCAGTACTTAGTGGTCTGGAATTCTGACTCTCTCTCCCTATTTGAATGTTATTTGAAAACTGAAAGTTACCAGTCAAGCCCATGAATATGAATGATGCTCATGCTGTCAGATAGCCCAACAAGGAACATAAACAACAAAGGCAATGTGCAGGATTATTCTTGTAAATATTTCTTATACCCAACACAGAATATTCATAACAAATGTTTTAAATCATAAAGCAGACAAGAAAAAGTCAGAAGTGACTTCCCATTTTTTTGAACTCGACCACCTGGTCGACTTGATCAAACAATTCGATCACCCATACAGTTATTTAATCGACTCGGTCGACTGTCAATTTTATGCACTGTGTAATTGGCATAAATTTAAATCCAACTGCTTTGTTTCATGGTTCATTGGATGCAGCTTTGCCATAAACCTAGAATTTGAAGTTGGAAGGCACCTCTGTCTATAATAGTTTTGGAGATATTCAGCTTTGAAATTTTTCAATGCCTCTAGTTTGCATAAATTACAATCCTGCAACTTTGGATCATGGTTGACTGGATGCAGCCTTGCCACAAACTTACCAATGGAAGTTGGAATGCCCTGTCTATAATAGTTTTGGAGATATTCAGCTTTTAAATTTTTCAATGCCCCTAATTAGCATAATTTAAAATTCTAGAACTTTCATTTACTGTCCATTATATTGGCAGGTGTCACAAACCTATACTATGCACATTAAAATTTTGTGTTTATTCGCAATAGTTTGGAAGATACGGATCTTTTAAAATTTTAATTGCCCCTAATTTGCATATTTTTACTCACCATAACTATTCGAAATGAAACATGTATGCACAATTTCACAGGTGGATGACTCACCATGGATAGTTTGGGGTTTTCAGAGTAAAAATGTCTGATAAAAAGTCCAGACAAATTGGGGCCATGGAAAGGAAGAAAGATGTAAAGAATCTGAGGAAAAACAATATGTTTGGGTTGGCACCCAGACATAGCAAAACTGGGTTATTTTAGTGCAACCAGCTCATAGTAGAGCCCGCAGTGGCATCCTCATTCACCTGCATATTCAAAGCTTCTAGTGCCATGTGTTAAAAGTGCGTAGCATGGTGTATTGTCCTTCTATCAGCTGTTTGACACAAACACTGATTTCACTGGGCTCCATGCCAGCAGCACATGCACAAATAGTGTGTACATCATATATATATATATATATATATATATATATATATATATATATATATATATATATATATATATATATATATATATATATATATATATATATATATATATATATATATATATATATATATATATATATATATATATATATATATATATACATACATACATTGTATATATATATATATATTGTAACAATAACATGGTAGGCTTGTTTGATGTGTCTTCTCTTTATTTTGCATACTGTACATTTATAAACATATGTGCTTACTAATCATGTTTATATTGCATTTATTTTCATTCACATATTCATTCATTCAATACGAAATTTGTAATAATTAAATTTGGACAGTGTGTTGACGCTGGTATTCTGCTTGTGGCCTAGTCATTCAAAATAAAAAGAGCAAGTGTACATACGTTTTGGATGAAATCATCTGCTAATAAAATTTAACCTGCAGGGGATTGATGTTTCCGGGGCAAACCTATAAAATGTCCATCAAATGAAAGCTTCAATACACTTTTTTGAAAAAAAAAAAATGTGAGTAGGGTTTAACATTCTGTCATCACTGTAGCTTTTCAAGAGTACTGGGCAACTGACATCTTTAGGTTGTACATAAATATTGAATATAGAGTGAAAAGGATGCAGAAAAGGTGATGGAAGTCAGAAATGAGCATTTGTACTGAATAAAAAGGAAACCTAGGAAAGGTAAACAAAATTAGAGTGAATTATTTCGTGGTCACCTGCGTTTTGGAATTGATGTCAAAGCTTTCTGTATGTGGGACAACAAATATAACCAGAGTGTAATCTTGAGAGAGAAATCAGCCAAAAAGGCGTGGTAAATCTCTCAGACTTAGTTTTGAGCTGGAGAGATGTCCGATGGTATTTTGGGGGCACATTCACACGGAATCCCTGAAAAAAAGCTGTAAAAACATACCTTAGCTTTCTAGGTCTTGGATACCTTGCAAATCATGATACCATGTTGAAAATGAACTTGTGAAAAAAAAAATCAGAAATGAGAAAAAAAAGAATGAGCCTTTAATTTTCATGATACAAAACAACGTGTACACACACTGTTTGTTTCTCTGCATCAATTGGCAAGTTCTTATGCTGAATGCATGTTTTTGAAATGGCCTCATTTCCATGTAAAGTGATATTAAGTGACATGATATGGGTTAAATTAATAATTCAGCATTTATCCAAGCTCATTAAAATATTTGTTTGTCTGGACTAATTGAAAGATTGCCATATAATTTTTAGGTTTATCTGATAAGTAAGTGAGAACTTGGGTAAAGTCCTGGAATTTGAAAAAAAAAAAATCTGCTGTTCATAGTGCTCGAAAGGTCCTTGAATTTTGACTTGTCCAAGTGTGAGAACCCTGCCATTTTGACTGCAAAGAAACATAGCCTAGATCTGTCAGGCAAAAAGATGTAAAAATCAAGGTGATGCAACTGAAAGTACAACTGTACAAATATATCTGTATATGTATGTATATATATATGTGTATATATGTATATATATATATATATATATATATATATATATATATATATATATATATATATATATATATATATATATATATATATATATATATATATATATATATATATATATATATATATATATATATATATATATATATATATATATATATATATATATATATATATATATATATATATATATATATATATATATATATATATATATATATATATATATATATATATATATATATATATATATATATATATATATATATATATATATATATATATATATATATATATATATATATATATATATATATATATATATATATATATATATATATATATATATATATATATATATATATATATATATATATATATATATATATATATATATATATATATATATATATATATATATATATATATATATATATATATATATATATATATATATATATGCCTGTGGTAGAATGTGAATTTGAGTTCAGTGGGCAAGGTCATGTAGCACCAGCTGTGCTATTATCATGCTTTGTTTGGGCCTGAAGGGGTGAATGGAAGGGAGCGTGGCATTTGTGTGGAATTCTGGTTATTTGGGGGAAGAGGGCTGATGCTATGTTGCAGCACTTAAGAAAGTCTGTAAACGTGGTGAGTAACTGGTAGATGTACACTGATGCATGATCATATATCTTACAGGTTGACCCTCTTCTGTTTGAAAGAAAGAAATGGGGAAAAAAAGACTGTCCTGAAATTGTGTACTGAAGTTGAAGTTGAAATTAATCTTAATAAATCTTTGTGGTAACCCCTCCTCTGCAGTTATTGTGTGGCATACTGGAATTAGGGTAAAGCACAGGCATATTCTTGGAATATACGGTATGGTCACATGATTGCTCATTTCAAGAATGCAGGCTTTTTCAGTGTGTTCCTGTTAAAGTTTACTTTGGCACAAGTTTCTCACTCACGTTGTATGACAGCCATTTTTTTTATGAGCATATATGATGGTTGATCAAGATTTTTTTTTTGAGTAATTTGATTGCACAGTTAATTAGTTGTCATTCATCATTCTTAGAAAAAAAGGTTCTATAAAAATATACTGTAAATTACTTTATTTTTGCATGTATAAATTGGTATTTTGGACGTTTTACTGTTTTGGACATAATTCCTATTCAAACAATATTAAACTGCTATTTCACTGTGTCTTTATTTTCATTTTTTTTTGGGGGGGGGGGTGCCATCAATGAAATAAGTGAAAATAACAGTACATGGAAATCAAAGCAATTGACAGTAGTCTGATTTGATAGCCCCATATGTTCTTGGAGTTGATGTCTAAAAGACGATTTTTTCCCCATGTCATGTTGAAAGATGTCATTTTAACAGTGGATGAAGGAAAACAGGATTTGTTTGTTATATAAATCTTACAAGGATTCCCATGAGCGATCCCAGAACTTTGTAAATTCTAAACTTTTTGAGATAGAGAG
>OZ026627.1:48631503-48651503 GCA_964020975.1 Hermodice carunculata
GCTGAGGTGTGTAAGTATGCCAAGGTAAACAGAGTGTGGTTGACCCCTCCCACTCCATATAAAAGGTTTTGCACTAATTCTGTTCATCTGACCCAAATATTGAACAAGTTGTGTTATCTTGCATGTAGGCCACCATTAAAATCAATAGATCACACACAATCTTGCAAGGTATTATTGAGGATACTGATAAAAAAAAAAAAGAGAGGGAAAAAAAGTAACCCAATAAAGGTGCATTTGTTTACATAATGTGGTGTTGCTGGCATGGTTCCAGTGCAGTACAGGACTTCTCAAGAATTGGACGGAAACGTGTGTTACATGAAAGCAATGCACAGGTGGTTTTGCATATGTGTATGTTTTTGTGAAAGGTTGAACCATGGTCATGGTAAGGTTGTATGCAGGTGTAGTCACTGGGATCGTCAATATTTAAATTTGGAAAGTTGCTAACTTTTGTTATATAAGATGTTTTGAATGAGTGGGTGATGCCAATTGGTTGAGGTGTTAGACATTTAACATGGTTAACCCATTGCCCATAACCCTGAGTCAAAACCAGATTGTGTAATTTAGCATGGTTGACTCTTTACTCCTAACAAGTCAAAACTCAATGGTGTCAAACGTCATCTGCTTCAGTGTTTTTTAACAAATTTCAAGTGATTAAAAAAAAAAATGAATGAGAGTGGTAGCTGAGACCATATAGTAACATGCTCCAGGTAAACAACTGTCCCTGGGATGGGGTGAACACCTAGCCCCCAACCCACACCAAGGAAAGCTGTTGCTTCAGTCTTAAGTTCATTTATAGTTACTGCAGGAAAGGATCGAGATCAACCTACATTCCCAATCCATGTTAGTGGCAGAAACTGTTGACTTAGTCTTAATTGAAACTGACAGGATTAAAATGTGAAAAAGTTGCAACCATTATAATAAGGCCAGCCTTAAAAATATTTCTGTTTCGTATAACAAGGCCTTAAAAAATTTGATGAGGCAGGGAGGATTTTTTTTTTTTTTTAATCTTTTTTTTTTTTTTTTTAATTACACATACCTACTACATATTACTGCAATATGGGCATCAGGCCAGTACGGGGACTGATGGACTTAGTATTGATACAAGATAAACAAGATTCCAGGTTCAAAATTTTGTATTAAATCTGTATTAAAGCAAGAGACTGCCACAGATGAGGTTGTAGCAGGACAATATATGCTTCAGGCTGGTTTGCTGGCACTGAGACAGAGTAGCCGTACTGTAAATACACCTTGGCTTGGCTTGAATTGGGTTGGGTCTTTTGCTATTTTAAACATGTACATGTACAGGGCTTCAAGAAACAAAGGATTAGCGTAATTATAAAGTTGCCCTTTTTTAAAATATCACAGAAGAAAAGGAGTAAGCTATCAAATACAAATGTGTAGTTTTAATTTTCACTTGACAACAGCAGGGGAGGGGAGGGGTGTATGATGAGGGTTCTGAGAGTAAATATTACAAATCATGAACACACCTCTTTTGTGTGTATGTGCAGGGACGTGGATTAAGAGTTTTATTGCTCTATGGTCAAGTCAGATTTAATCTAGGGCAATTTAAAATTAATAGGTACTTGCCCAGTCGGGCAACCAACTTTTTTTCGCTGGGAACTCTATTCCTGAATTTTTCATGACACAGTTACAAGTTGCAGTTGTTTGCCAGGCTGGTTACGGGGGGAGGGAGGGTCTAATCACTTAAAAAATCAGAGCTTTCGCAGCGCGCGTGGGGCGCCGATAGGTGATAATAATCGCTAATTGATAAACATTCCAAGTTTAAACAGTTAGTTGGTCCGCAGTTGTATTCATCAGAACTTTATCTCTGTCAACACAAGCAGACATTTTCAATGTCGTACACTACATACAATTACGTTATGATAGCAAAGGTACCGGTAGTAATTATCGGTTTGCTGAGCGGGGTCACACTTCTCACCGTCAGTGTGATCTGCCCCAACGATGTCAAAGCAGCGTCAAAATACAATAAAATTTGCATGGCGAATTCATCTGCAAATTAACATCAAATGCCATTTATCGGTGGGTTCTAACAGTGTTGGAAAAAATAGGTGCCTGACATGACTTCCAGTCACACGCAAGTGGCAGCGCTTAGTGGATCTGCGGTGAACTGACCAAGTCTCATGGACTGATTTGGGGCACGTTTGGCTATTCCCGCTATCCCCTACCTTTGCGTATTTGCCTGTGACTCCAAATAATTGTTGCAATTAACACTGGTATCTTTATTTACGCATGCTGCAATATAAACAAAGCTTCCCGTTTGTGTGTTCTCTCCGTAAATTACGACTGATTCACACATGTTCACTGGGCGGAAGCCATAATGAAAACATTGTAACATGAGCCGTGATTGGCTCATTTTTGCATGTGACTCAATTGACCAATCGGGTGATGTGTTGTGTGTCAGACCACATGGCCAAAGCAGCTGTTTGTGTACAGTTGCAGGAAAGATGTCGACGGTGCGCACACTCGATTTCTGATTTGAAATATTAAAATTTTCGTTTGAATGTGATTTAGGAACACCTTTTATTGCAAGGAACTTGCCAATACTGTATACGCAAATTTACTACGATGTACCGATAGCATTCATGGTGGGTACGCAAACGATATGCGTTTACAGAACTGCAAAACGGGGCGGGCGAGTAGCGTTAAATCAAGCCTGAACAAATTTTTTTTTTGCACTGTTCAAAAAAATATTCCAGCCGCAACGTTTTGCGCACACCGGGCGCGTTATATGAAACAGAAATATTTTTAAGGCTGGCCTAAGGTAAAACACTTTTACTTTGTGATCCTGATAATACTTGTGAAGAGTTTTAATGTGAATTTCATTTTCCCTGAAAGCATTTAGCAACCCTGAGTCAACAGCAGGATTTTTATTTAAATTCAGATACGAAGAAGAAAAGAAAAAGTAGGAATGCTATCTATTTGTAAATTTTACAGTTTTTAAGAATGTTAAAAATGAAGGAGGTTCACATTATTCTGTAAACAGGCAAACTCCTGCTTCCCTGTTTTTGAAAATGCTGCAACAGCATTTGTTTTTGTTTTTTTTTTTGTTTTTTTTCTTTTTAATTGGGTTTAGAAATACATAAATTACTTAGTAGGCCAGCTTGATTGAAATGTCTTTTTCACGAGGAACTTCAGTTTGGAATCACTGTGGTACTTCAGAGGGGCACTTAGGTACTTATTGTAGTGGTTAAGACTGGAAAAGTTTGACCATACAACCACCCACCTTATTTTACTGCGTTCAGGCCAAACTGACTTGGCATAATGCACAATTCATTTGATACATGTAGGCCATCTCCACCATTACAGATGATGGTGTAAAATCAGACTTAGTGCACATTTTGTCCAATTTTAACGGTATGTCACTTTAGCTAGTGTGCATTAGTGGTGAATGTACCCTTGCCAGCATCACCAGTTGGTACTCTGGATGAGCTGTGAATTCAAAGGTCATGTTCAGATGCTTCCATCATTTGTAACAAATGCTATTGTAATGTTGTTGTTTTTATTGTTGTTGTTTTTTCTGGACAAGAAAGATATTTTAATATTAATTTCCAGAATTTTTTTTTTTTTTTAATCACAAATCACATTTGACGTATATTGGACACCTTTTATCTCCGCATTTGAATGCCAAGCCAAAGTAAACTTGTGCATATCACTTTTTTTCTGGCAAAGCCTGCACAGTGTACATTATCATAAAGTCTTTTTTTTTTTTGTACAGCTGGATGCCTTTTTGAGATTTAAAAGAAAAGTGTATTGTGTAAAAATCTAAAGTATGTACATGCTATATACAGTTTTATATGAAATGTATTTGTGGCATTTACAGCAATGAATTTTCATCTGCCATGAAAAACAGCACCAGTTGGCAGTTGAATGGGAATAGAAAAAGTGCCTAAGTATATTATTTTTTTTTGATCTGTTGTCATTTTATTTCTGTTTGTGATATCAGTATAAGTTCATAAACAGCAATAAAAAGAACGATTACAGTATTTGTATGCTTGTCATAAACTTGAACGCTGTTAATTAGCGTCGTCATAAATATGACCTGTATTGCAGTGTGGGACCAAAATAATGGTGTCCTCATATGCCAGATGTGAGCAAATTGCATATATGTAGCTGTTTCAGCATAGGGGAGGGGTTGTAAAAAATATGATTATGTGCTGACTGCTTTACTAGTTTGTCAGATTATGTCATCTCTTCAGACAACACAGTGCTCAGAGTAGGTCTTATTTGACAGAACAAGTATGCTACAAATGAAGCCAAAGCGTGAAGTTACAGTACAATTGGTGAAAAATATTTTACAGCATCAGAGAACGGAAGTTTCATAGGACAACGTCAGGCTGACCCTGGTTAAGGATATAATATCACCATGGCCACCTAAATACTGCAAATTGTTTTAATTTGGCTGTATTCTTATTTTCACTTATTTCTCTGATGGCACCAAACCGTGAATATAAAAACAGTGAAAAAGTATAGTAATATTATTTGATTTGGAATTATGTGCAAGGTAATGAACTACAGTGAAATGTCAAAAATATGAAAACCACGAAAAGTTAAACACGCAAAAATAAAGCAATTTACAGTAATAAATTCTCTCCGCAACAACATACATGTACATCATTGTGTGGAAGGTAGGACTGAAGCGAGTGGAGTTTTTAATAGCGTGCAAAAAAAAAACAACGAAAGGGAGACAGTTGCTGCAAACTTTACAACTCTTACACATGTAATGGTACTAGTGGTTAACAGTGCCGTAAACTCAGTGAGATACCCAAGTGGCCCCAAAATTTTTTTGGGGCCAGTAGACAAATTTTTTCAGGGGCCCAGATGAGACTTAAGTGGCCCAAAGGGGCCAAACTGAGGCTATGCTAGGGGGTCTGGCCCCCCCCCCCCCCCCCCCGAAAAAGTTTGAATTTGAGCGTGCAAATGGTGCATTCTGGTGAATTTTGAGTGGAAAATATTGCCTTGACTTGGCTGATGAAATCACAAAATTTTTTGTCATTGCACGACATAGCCGATTCCTCGAAGTTCTGCAGCGATGGCCTATTTGTTTTCCAGGAAGGCTGTACCTTTCTTACACACTTTGCTTCATGCCTGCAAAAGTCAGTATTACAGTAAAATATGAAAAGACAGTCAGGAGGAAGTGTTTAATTATGACTTTAGAAATATAAATAGATTAATTAGTTTGTAAGAAAAAGAGGAACTGTAGTATATTGAATTAGTTTTAGGATAATTAAAACCAAACTTTTTATTTGGTACAATGTAGTAATAAAAAAATGCAAATAGAGGATTTAATTAATGAGGGGAGGGAAAAAGGCATGATTGGATTTTGCAGCTAAAATCATAACATAAAACTTACATGCGCTCTGTGGCCTGAATCTTATATTATTTTATGTTGGTCAGGGCCAAGGCAACTCAGATGCTCTCCCCACCCCCCCACCCCCCCACCCCACCCACCCACCCACCCACCCACCCATATGGTACAGTTATTTTGAGCATTGACACTGTTTCAGTGTTTGCAATTTGTTTTTCATCCAAATCTCACAGGTAAGCCTCAAAAAGGTTCAACTTTTCTTACTGTTATTGAATTGGCTGAATTTATCAGTGAAAGTCAAAATTTTCAGATGCAAGATAACATGATAATATTCATTGAACGTCATAGAGTAACTTAAATTTTTCGTCACATTGATAGATTAAGGTGAAAGAATAAACGAAGAAGAAAGCAAAACGTTACTGTTGGACAGATAGTAGATGCACCATATTATCGCTCATGTTGCGGTGAGAATTCGTAGATAGATAATATGGGGATCACAAAAGAAATGCATCTATATTTGCATGATTGTTTACGGTTACCACATATTTTCTGCTAGTGGAAGACAAAATTTTGTCACAAAAAATGGCTTACAATTTATATAACCAGAGAACGTTGCTTGAAGTTGATGTTGCCATGATTACCTTGCAGATTACGACTGGAGCCATGAGTGCGTATACATGTACTGCTACAAACTATGCTACAATATTGATAATTAAAATGACACTGGGGCACTGTTATCTTAATCTTCTTGGCTTAGTATTAAACACAAACTTATTTGCTGCTTTTACTTTTGGATCCAATACTACTACTTAGTGGTTTCAAAATACCCCACGCCTCCGCCATTGCTAGCATGCTGGTCAATGTTACAGTCGCATTGTACGTGTGATTTCATTGGTCCATTGAAGACAGTCTGACCAATCAAATACAATGTTTGTTGTGCCTTTTCTTTGTCATAAAAATAGGTCATGGCCTGTCAACATCTTGGAGATTGCATATTTTGACATAACAAGGTTGCGAAGAGAAAACAACACAAATTTCAAGCTTTTAAATTGATTTTATTCTTATCACATATTGGTCGCCCAGCTTAAAAAATTTGGGCGACTGTTAAGCGTGGTTTTTACTACGTTGGGTCGCTCAAATGTACCTTTGGTCGCATTTGGCGACCATGACCGGCCAACCGGCCATTTCTGCCGCTGGGTTAATGATTCACAAACGGACGGGCCTTGCTGGATACCTGTGTAGCTGCAGTCACTCATGAGTGGTCTTGTACATAATTTTGACCGGAATTTTAGGCTGTCAAGCATGCTTGATGGTTTTCCACTGATGGCCTGTTGATAAACTGGTTGCACTGCTAAAGCCTTTAATTAACAATAGCAAGAACAACAGCAACAAAAAAAAAAAAAAAAAAAAACATGGAAAATGGAAATAGTGATTACTTAAGGTACAGATTTGGACAAGGTGACTGGATGGGTTAGAGAGATTGGATTGTACTTGTTTGGTTCAGAACTATGCAAAAAGATGTGACACTGTTGCTGCTGTTTGTATAATGTTGGATGTGGTCAGGTTTGACTAGAAAAGGGTGTTCTAAGACATCTGAAGCCAGACTGGCGTATATTGTATTGAGTATCTCATACCTTCATCATGCCGTCTCTCTGTCTGTCTGTTTATCATTGTGATCATGAGTATACAGATGTAAAAACAGATTCGGTTCAGCCTTAACCTGATCACAGACATGTCTACAACTATTGTACCAGCGTCCATCAGTCAAACCAGACTGGATCCTCCAAATCACAAAGCAACAGACGCAAGACTCAACCAACAGGGGGAGCACAGTTTGTTGGGCTTGAACTCTACAAGCGACTCAAAGATTTCTTGAAAAATTACTTGGTTAATTTACTCAAGGTAAGTCATGTAAGTGTGAAACCTTTTTTAACCTTTCTTACTTATACATTCACCGGTCGATTGGTAGCCAAAATACCAAAAACTGTTGTGAATGATTATAGCACAGTTATGTCTTTTTTTCTCCCCCAAAGTTTATGTTCAAGGTTAAAGTGATCATTCTTTTCTTCATTTGGACAATTTTGACTTTTAGAACATGAAAAAAGATGTCATATCAAGAAGAAGTTGAATGTCTTCGTTCTTTGTCTTCATTTTTAATGCCAGTCTTCATTGGTGATTTGGCTACCATGACCAGAGAGTATCATAAAAACTGACTGGGTGTGCTCGTCTTTTATGCTAATTTTTAAAATGAATTGCTTTGAGGCTGTAAACACTAAACACATACCAATAAAATTAATGTTTTTGAGCATTTTAAATGACAACCGTAACATGCAAAGGCGATGTGCTTTATTTTCACAAGAACTAACATACCATAGTGTTTCTGTGGACATGCCTACTCCTCTAAGCCTGCCCCTACATGTTTTGTTTATAAATGACCCAGAAAATAAATTTTATAATGATGTAAAAATGTTCTAAATTTTTTACCTTTAACATGTTTAATTGTGTTGAAAGAGTATGGTAATATTCATAACATGGTTAAAAACTTGAGCCTCATATTGTGAAAAATATTGATTTCCCTGGGCACTTAATAGAAACTACTTGGTACATAATCAAAATTATTTTGATGTCTGCTGATCTCTATTTGAATGTCCACCAATAAAAGATTCTCTCTCTCTCTTTTTTTTTCATACAGAGGGACACTTTGATCACACCAAATTTTGGTACTAACTATTGCTCATTTCATGCAGGTTATTGAATGTGTGCGTACCATTAAAGCTGAGTTGTCTATTCCACTACAATACGTTCATTGCGATCTTTAACCCTTTGATATCATGTTACTGAGGTGTGGACTTACTGTCTTGATGGCATAGGCATGCGGAGTAAATATTAACCAAATGCAAAGCATCATTTTGAGTTTATGCAGGTAGTACTCATTTAACAAACTTTTGAGTTATGCCAAAGTTTGTTAACAGTGGAAATCTTTCACAGACACCCATCACAGCTGTGACAAAGTCCAGGTTTTAAATGCTTTAAATGCCCTGTTTTTCATTAGGGCAAATAAAAAGTGTGTTACCCCGAACAGACCAAAATTTTGGGGGGTAGGTAGGTAGACATATATATATATATAAATTTTTTTGTAGTCTGACAATTTGGGTGGGTCTGTATGTTTTCTTTGTTAAATATTCCACAATTTGGAGTAGGTAGTTTTAAAGATTTTTTTTTTTTTTGGGGGGGGGGGGGGGGGATTGGAAGTAAGTTAACAGTAGGGTCGGGGGGGGGGGGGGTAGAGACAGGCCATCAGGTTAGGAGAAACAAACTTTATTTTTTGGCCTTATCCCATGTAAAAAGTAGTTTTTTGTTACACAATTGTGTTCCAAAACAATTTTAAGAAAAATGTTATTTGTCAGTAAATAGGCAATATTTATCCTAGAATATGCCTTAAAAATAATGTTTGAACTATTCAGGGTATGCTAGGTTCACTTTGGAAATGATGCTACAGGAACTCATCTTCAACAAGTTCAGTTGACTTGTTCATTTTTGAGGTGTTTTAGCATGGGATGTCATGTTCAGATATCACAGTATGACACTCATATTGCTGCAGCCTAGGTGGCAACACAGGATCCCTGTTAATATGAATACCTCCTAGTGGTCTAGATATGGTCGTCTGATTCCATTTGGAGTGCAAGTCCTGCGCCTGCTGCTACAAGGGCAGCAGCAGCACGACTTGTCAAGCAATGCAGAAAGTGTTCAAAGTGTGGCCTTTTAATCATTCCATACCAGTCCCTGATTTTTCCATATATTTACCTAGATTTAAGACGACAATTGCATATTTAAATTCTTCATGAAAAGAGCTTTCGTTCAAGTACTAACATGCCTATAGTCTTAAGTCAGTGGTTCTGGCACTGCCTGGCAAGTCATGCTGCAGCTGCTGCAAGGGCAGCTGCAGCATGACTTAACAGGCAGTGCCAGAACCACTGACCAAGGCCTGTGATCATAGTATGGGATGAGTTGACTTGTACAAGACGAGTAACAGTGACGGGCAAGCCAACTTGCCAGTGGACTTTGTCCAGATTTAACACACATTTCAATAACAATGCTCATTTAACCAAAGATTCCTGTGTGTGAACAAGCGAAAAATTTTCCTTATCACTATCAGTATCACTGCAGAAACCATGGGCCATAGACAAGTTATTTGGAGTCAGAATAATAGCTATTTTTAACGAAGAATTTCAATACTCAAGCATCATGGATCCTGGAAACCAGAATGCAGAGAATGAGTTATGTTTTAAAAGCTTTGTAAGGCCTGTCAGTTTGTTCCGTGTATTTACTTATGTGAGTTTGTTCGTGTGGTAGGATGGGCAAGACCTGATGGATGAAAGTGTGTTGAAGTTCTACACTAAACAGTGGGAAGAATACCAGTTCTCCAGCAAGGTACTCAATGGAGTGTGTGCCTACCTTAACAGACACTGGGTGAGGCGAGAGTGCGACGAAGGCCGGAAGGGCATCTATGAAATATACTCGGTAAGATGGGCGTGTCGGGCTACAAACAGAGCTGAGAAATTTTCAGAATATTCACTGATTTAAGTAAATTTTGTTCAGAATTTACCAGTTAGTACATTCCTGACATCTATGTGTCTACTTTCAAAGGTTGTCTCTGACTTTGTTCAGGGGCATTCTCACCCTTGAATATTTTATTGTTATGGATACTTGGTTCATGCAAGTGAGATTTCTAAATGATAAGTTAACATGCAACTGCAATAGCATTTATATACAAGACTTGCATGTATTTCATGAACAGTTGTCATGGTAATGTAATGCAAAAATGGCAAAAAAACATGCCACTGTGATAACATTTATATGTTAAGACTTAAGGTTTGTTTGCACTTACGAGTAAGTCGTATATGACTGATGCAGCAGGGCTTTAAACAGCAAAGATGTAACATAAAACAATTGTAATTGACTCAGTAAGAATTATACAAGACTCTGTGTGTGAGTACTTGATAAGGCCTACTATATCAGAAGCTCTTACAAATTTTTTTTTGTTCAAGTCCTAAGAATTATTGTAAGAGCTTATGAAATCAAAGGCCCTATCAATTGATCAGAATAGGAGTCCTATGGGGACCTTAAATGAGTCATTTATGATGCTATGACGTGACACGTCTTGACTGCCCAGAAGCCCAATGCATCAGAGTCGCAGATGCCCGAGTCGTAAGTGTAAAAGGACCTCTGTATGTAATTCACCAACAATTTTAAAATGGCAAAACAGCATGCAGATTTCATAAGGCTACCCTTGTGCAGACCAGTTTCTTTAAAAAAGAAATGTGATCAGCTGTGTATCAGTTATATAGCAGCACAGAAGGCCTATTACTGTCATCACATGTAGGCTATATGTATGTCTTGTAATTTGTCCGGCTGCACATTTATGGCACCTTAATTGTCTTGCATTTACATCTCAAAGAGATGTTTTACTTTATAATCAGAAATACTTTAGTCTCCAATAAGTAGGAGAATTACTTTTTTGTTGAAGGGGCAACTACAAGTGTGATGGTCTGTAATAAATGAATTGGTAGACACTTTAAAAGAGAGACTTTTCAAACTGCAACCAGGAGAAAACCAAAACCGAAAAAACTCCCATGAATTTTTTTGGTGTGTGTGAATATTCATGATGACTTAGCGTAAATCATATGACTGGTGACAGCCTAAAATCTTTTCATTGAGGTTATCAGGCAGCAGTCATCCATTGTAAGCCAAATGATAGTGGCATTTGTTGCTAGCTCCATGCATAAGCGTGACAGACTGAGATATCTTGCTGTGTGTTTTAGCTGGCGTTAGTTACCTGGAGAGACAACCTGTTTAAGCCACTGAACAAGCAGGTTACTAATGCAGTGCTTAAGCTCATCGAGAGGGAGCGCAATGGTGAGACAATTAACACCAGACTGGTCAGTGGAGTCATTAACTGCTATGGTGAGTGTTTTGTTACCAACCTTAAACAAAAACTGTATATAGAGGTTTTATTACTTAGTTTTGAGTGCTGAAGTATTAATAATAATTGTAAACAGTGAGTTTCAAAGTAGCTGTTGTATTTTCCCAAAGCCATATCTTGGGGCCAAGTGGCTGGAACTTGCAAGTATAACTCACTTACTGAAAGAAGACTTGACTTAAGTCTTACATATTTGTGAGTGTAATATATATGTGTAATGGTGCATCGAAAATGGAATTCTTTTTGAAAAGTAGTTTCAGTGTTTCATGATTACAGTCATGAGAGGCCATGTGTCTTCTAGGAGCACATTTCTGAAGGTACAAATTGATGGTCATTGTAATGGCACCTGTTACGAAAAATCACTTGACTTGCGTGTGTTTATGACAGGCAGGTGGTCTAGGGTAACAGGTGATGCTGTGAACATAGTATATGAAATGTAGACCTGGTGAAGAAATTTCAACCTTAGCTTTAGTTTACTTTGCCAAGGTGACCCTCAGCTGACCCCAACCTGACCTGGACCTTGAACTAAAGCTGACCTTTTACCCCACAGGTTTGCAGCAAAGCAGTATTTGGGCTTTCCTTGAAGTAGCCCCATGACAGGTGGAACATATGCAATAGTCCATAGCGGGTGCTTTTATAGTTAACTTTATCTATTTTCCTAGCAATATGGTACAAATTAAAATAATAATACCCACCCCAAAAATGTTTTGCAGTTGAATTGGGCTTGAATGAGGATGACCCAACTGCCAAGGGTCCCACGTTGAGTGTTTACAAAGAGCACTTTGAAAATCACTTCCTAGAAGATACAGAAAGGTTTTACAAGAGGGAGAGTTCAGAATTCTTACGGCAAAATCCCATGACTGAATACATGAAAAAGGTAAGTTTCAGTTTGAAGATAAAAAGAAAGGCAAAGTGCAAGACATTGCTCACAATACAATTTCAGAAAGGAAAAGACGGAAACAAAAAGACTTTGAAAGAATAGTAGCAAAATTAGCATGAATTTCATATTAAGGGTGATCTGGGTTGGTTATATTTCTTGATGCACAGCCTTTCATGTCCATGGTGCATGTTTGTGACACCTAGCAACCCATGCCATTCCTGGTCTGGTGCAAAAGTGGGCCAGCAAAGCCCATTACATTACAGTGAACCTAAAAGTCCTGAATGTTTCACCATGCCTATGAGGAATATTTTTGTAATTGTCATCTTCTAATCTACCTGAAGTGCATATTGTTATCCCATAATTACACCCGGGAAGTGACCACCAGATGTGGGGGTTCAGCCATGAACAGGATGGGCAGCACCATCTTGGGGCGAATTTAGAACTAGCCCAGATCCCTCCCAGCAATAGTGAGCCTATTATGTGTCAATACCTGCCACTTCCTTCAAGGCTAGGTTTTAAACTTGGTGGACCAGGCAGCCTGATACTGTAACATGTAAATGTAGCAGCATTCGACAGCAAAGATGTCATGCTTTATAGAAAATATTTCCTGGTTTTCAAATATGCTTGTTGTGGAGGTGTGACATTATCCAGTTTTCACTGACTGCTGATAAATTTTTTAAAAAGTAACATTCTCAAGAAGTTTTATGCATCTAATACGGAGGGTTTTCATCCTGCCCTAGCCCCTACCCCTCATTTGAAAATAGTGGAGGCGGGGCAGGATAGCTTGCTCCCCAGGCTTATTACTACACGTAGTTTTACATTGAGATATAAAAAAAACCCCTGCATTGTGGCTATGATCATGTGGGAGCCACATGCACCCTTCAATTAGGGGCTGATTACAGAAAAATATATTTTACTTGTAGGGGGAAGCAAGGTTGATGGAAGAGCAGCGGCGAGTGCAGGTGTACCTGCATGAAAGCACGCAAGATGTCTTAGCCAGGGTTTGTGAAAAAGTGCTCATAGAGAACCACTTAGAGATCTTTCACTCTGAGTTCCAGAATTTGCTGGATGACGACAAAAATGAAGGTATGAAGCATAATATATTTACCTATCACCTGATCCCTGTTTGACATGCAGACCTAATCCACCGCCCCAGCAACTGTGAGGCAAAATGATTTTACAGCAGTAGTGCATGTTGACTTTTTGATCTCGTGCATTTAGGCGACAAATAGAAATTTTATGGCTTGGTACAGTAAAAGGCACATTTTCAGCAGCATTTTTATATATTTGTATTAAGTGTAGATTGTGCAACAGACCTCACAAATTTGTATCATTTGCATCACACAGACCTGCTGTAATTGGTCAATTATGCGAAAGATTCACTGATCATGGATAAAGATTTATTTTGACAGATTATGCACCAATGTACATGTATTCATTAAAAATAGGGAAAAGTTGTTAAATAACTGTTATGCAAAAAAAAAAAAAAAAAAAAAAACTGTTATACAAAGACTTGCAAGTATAATGGGTAAGTTTGTAGCAACCATACACATGTTTGTATGACCCATAATGCCATTCAGATCAGAAAGAAGGTGTCTTTGCGGGTAAGAATGCAGAAATTCTTGTACCATCCATTGTACATGAGGGTACATGTTGATTGGTGTTATGTACTGAGTGATTTTTGTCACTCTAACAGTGTAAAAGTACACAGATATATTTTGTGACGCTGTTGCCTCTTCAGGCAAATGTAAGTTGGAGTTTTGACAGTGTGGTTCAATAACAGATTTAAGGTACCCACAGGGCACAGTACATGATGCTTTCGTGGAAGTACAATCATTGGATGATCAGAAGCATAAACAACTACATACAAATGAGCACACAAACAGTGTTGTATTAGTTGATCTGGAGTATAAATACATGGAGGCTAATGTGTTATAATAATTATTGTAAACTGAAAGTAACCAACTGGGATGAATAATGTATGCTGTTTGATTTTAGATCTAGGTAGAATGTACCAATTAGTATCTAGGATCCAGGACGGCCTAGGTGAACTGAAAAGTCTACTTGAATCTCACATCTACAACCAGGGCTTGGCGGCCATTGAGAAATGTGGAGAAGCAGCACTCAATGTGAGTCACCATTTTTAACATATGCAGGTCACAAAAGTACAGACCTGTGAGACTTCAGATATTTAGCTGATTTCAGGAATTTTACACCCAATTTAAGCTGAAGTGATCATATACGTCTTTCATATTTCATACTAGTTGAGCTATTTTGGACTTGTCATTTTTCCATGATTTGGAGGTATTTCTGATTAAGTTTGGATATTATTTTAACTGGCCACAGACATGCCTGATGTATAATTGCAATTTGGTTGTTTGAAATTAAACCTGTTTAGCCTCATAATTATATGAACCTCCTGATGAAATTGTATTTGTTTCCAGGACCCCAAGATCTATGTACAGACGATACTAGATGTACACAAAAAATACAATGCATTGGTCATGACAGCATTCAACAATGATGCCGGCTTTGTGGCAGCTTTGGATAAGGTACGTACCGTGTGTTATGCAGTTGTTCAGCATATTTTTGTGTGTAGACATACCAGCCTAACTGTCTACCTACCTGCTCACTCACCCATCAATCGAGAAGATGGCTCTGTGAAATGCTGAAGGTAGCTTATTCACAACAAAAGTCTAGTGTATTTGTATATATTTTTCACATGGTACAAGGAATGTTGCTGCTTTCAAATGTACGTCTGTACCACTGAAAGAGAAAAATTTTGTATTTGTTAATTATCATGAACAGAGGGTAGTGTTACAGCAAAGTATATTTTGTAAGGAGTTGGGAATTATTAATTAACTTAAGCACAATATTATAATGTGTAAGTTACAAAAGAGAAAGTATTTATTACACATAAGGTGTTATACTATTTGTGAAGTAAATAAAAATAAGATTTAAAGGATGTAAGGAGTTGTTTTGGAGTGGGAAAGGGATCCAGAGAGGGAAGAGGTAGCACTGCTGCCCTAGTAGGAGACACCCATATCACGGGGGAGATCCAGTGGGGTGTGGTAGGGTCCATATATATTATTATTATTATGTTATTGAACCTGCGTGAACGGAGAAATTAAAAGTACATTCAAATGAGTACATCGAAATGATATAGACAGATAAAATACACCTTGCAGAAAGTAAAATAACAACTCAAGTATTTAAAATGAATGATACAAAACAGTCCGATACGGGTACTAAACCAACATAGCTAATGCCATGCCACTGCATGTGGGAATGTTACCATAGTACATATAAATAAAATGACACAATAACACTCTGTAAAACATCAAAAGTATGCAAATGAAAGTATGCATCAATTATGCCATGTACGTTCGCACAGAGGTCCAGCCACTACCGCTGCCCCCCTGTGGCGACCCCAGGAGCACCTAGTCATGATATTGATATTATCATATTTCATTGATATACCAAAATAATGATTATAAATATATTTCCATATAAATTAGTATGTTGGATTAGAGTGGTTGTCTGTAGACATTGAATGGGTCTGGCAAATGATCCATTTCACATATCACTACAAAGATGACCCATTGCCTTTTCATGTACTCATGCAATACACAGGTACGGTGGCTAGCAAAGTTAGGGATAATAGCTGGACTTGCATCTGCCTGTTATAGTCTGTGCTAGTGCAAGGAATTGTAGAAGAGCAGTCATTTTGCCCAAGGACTCTATAGAGGGTCCTTGATTTTCTTAAAACGACACAACAGTGCATGTCTGGAGGCCTATTTTGTGCCCAGCTCCACTGAATAATATGTTTCTGGGATGGAAGTACTGGATGCTATTGTATGAACAGTAATGATAAAAAGAAATATTTAATCCTTTCAGTGCCAATCACATCTTAAGTCATTCTGCTTAAGTCAAACTTGTCTGAATTATCATTAGGATCTCAGATTTGTATTCCTCATAAAAAGACCTTTCATGCAAGTACCTGTATAACTATAGTTCCAGAGAGAATACCTCAGGTCAACAGCTTTTCTCAGTGCGCATTGCGCCCAATGCACACTGAGAAAAGCTGTTGACGCGGTCCAAAATTTGACACTGAAAGGGTTAAAACTAATAGTCTCGATGATGTTGCTGTATGCATTGTCAATGTTCCAATTTTGATCAGAAAGTATGTCTCCGTTATTTTTGGTTTTGCAGTATTCATTAGTTTTGTTCGTGGTGTATCTATGAAAGGACTTAAACACGACATACACCGTAATTTTAGGCCAGACTATCTGACCCTGGTGTTGTTTCATTTTAGGCATGTGGTCGCTTCATCAACAATAATTCAGTAACAAAAATGGCTAACTCGTCAAGTAAGTCCCCCGAACTGCTTGCCAGATACTGTGATCTTCTGCTTAAAAAGAGGTGAGTCTCATGTGGATGCCAGTGTTAGGAAGTAACTTGAAGAAACTGTGATAACTGTGTTGCTTTCTTTGTAATATGTTTTACAGACACGTCTTTATATAACAGATAAAGTCACATTGACTATGTTCTATGGTTAGAAAGCCTTTAAATTAAAAAGAAAAAGAAAAAACATATTTATTTAGGTAAGTTGATAATTTTTTTAAATCATTTACAAATATATACAGTAAAAACTTGTTATGATGACACCATCTGTTCACTAAAAAGGTGTCGGATAACTGACTATGTCAGATAAATGAATCAAATAACAAAAGAAAATGAACTTTTCCCATGAAAATTCGTGTCATTATATTGAATATGTCGGATATCGGATTGTCGTTATAATGAGGTTTCACTGTACATGTATTAATAAATTAATTAATAAAAAAGAACTTCCACGTCATAACGACTACAGGGTTACCAACAGCTGCAGTTTCGCTGCAGTTGCAATACTTTGTATTTTAGACTACACTAAATTTCATCAAATCTGACCAAACTACATAAAAATAGCTCCCCAAAAGGCAGTTAAATGTTTTTTCAAAATCGGTTCCTCAGCTTTAAACTGCTCATTATTTTTTTTTTTTTTTGGGGGGGGGGGGTGTTTTTTTGGCTTTCGGTTTTCAGTAAGATCGATATGTTTTCCATTTCCTAAAGGTTGGCAAGTCTGCTATTGTTTTATCATAAATTTTTTTAAACGGGTAAATATTGAGAATAAAATACAGGAATATTTGACATAACAGGTTTTTTTTTAATATAGAATTTTGCAGCCACACAAGGGTCAGTTTGGGAAAGTGTAACTGGAAATTCTGTTCTCAGAGCAAACGAGGAAATCCAATGATTATACAGCAGTACAAGCAATTTCCTGTATTATTCCCAATTTTCAAAATAACTCTGATGGTATGGTCATATTAATAGCTGTTCTAAAATGTAAAGACATTTTGGGTTGATTGTGTCTTGGTGCTCATGTTGGTTTGTGGTTGTTCCAGTTCAAAGAACCCTGAAGAGGCAGAACTAGAAGACACGCTGAATCAGGTGGTAAGTGATCAAAACAAACGTGTGAGAAGACTGATACAAAATATTACCTTAGGACTACCGTAGCTGTAAACTTTAAAAATCAAGTTGCTTAAAAGATTAATTGAAAATAATCGATTGGGTTATTCAAAGTTCAGGGAGTGTCCTGTGAAGTCTAGATTTTTTGTGGAAGGCTTAATTTGTCCTGTCTACTTTCAGATGATCGTGTTCAAGTACATTGAGGATAAAGATGTCTTTCAGAAGTTCTACTCAAAGATGCTCGCAAAGAGACTTGTCCAACACATGTCAGCATCAGATGATGCTGAAGCCAGCATGATATCAAAATTAAAGGTATGGTTGAGGCAGAAATACATACATGTAATTGTAAGTTTCTCAAGTTTAAAAACACAACCCCCCTCCCCCCCCCCCCCAAAAAAGGAATAAGTTTGGGGAAAGGGGAAAAAAAAAACACCACTAACTTCACCAGTTCAGGAACAAAAGTATCTATGAAACAAATTTATTTTCCATTGGCTTTTAACTTGAAAAGCTGGATGCACCTAGAACTTAAATGCTATGGGTCAAATATGTTTAGCCACTGTTGTCTTTTAGGGATAGAAGCAGTTGACTTCTGATCACCATATTATTTACAGTGCTTATGGCAGTCAGAAAATGTAAGAAGTTAAAATTTTGAATATGGAAAAAAATGTATGTGTTAAGGTGGCACAAACAAAGCTAGGCACTTAGAGGAGTGCTGTCTTCAACCCGCTTTCCTCTTTTGGTTTTTATTTTTAGACCCATAAAACTATATCTATTCTTGTTGCTTAGGATCTCTAGATTATATATACACCAAGAAAAATTTCAAAAATAATTTTTTGGGGTGAAAAACGGACATTTTACGAAAGGGTTCGATTTGCAGATTTTTCTCAGGATTCTCGAAAAATATAGTACTTAAAAACTCGAAAAATTTACAAAATGAAACAGACACACATTTCTGTTAAGCTGTACTGTAATGTGTGCTAACTAGAATGACCCAAGTTTATGTGGTGTGTGTTTTGTATCCATTCTACAGCAAGCCTGTGGTTTTGAGTATACCTCCAAGTTACAGCGCATGTTCCAGGACATAGGAGTTAGCAAAGACCTCAATGAACAATTTAAGAGACACCTGTCATCGTCAGGAGACCCACTGGACAGTAAGTGTCAGATTTTCTGTTGATTTGAATTCTAATAACCTGACTGCAAGACAAACAGAAATAATCACAGAAGTCATGCACTGTAAATGGACTCAATGTTACATGTGTAAATTTTCACAGCTTTTGCATTTGTGGCATTTAAGTGAAATCTTAATTTCAACTATTGTGGACATAGTTAATAGTTTACATATATATATATATATATATATATATATATATATATATATATATATATATATATATATAAATACATATTGTGTGTGTGTCTCATTAGATTTATTATCACAGTTTAGTGTTATCAACTAAGTAAAAATGAAAAAAAAAACAGCAAAATTTTGTGCATGTACATGGTAGTCACATTTAGGAGAGGAAAATATCTTTGCTGCATAACCATGATAAGTAGAGTTTTCTTTTTGCAAAGAATAAGCAACAATGATTTTGAAACTCTTGAAACTCTAGTCTGTTCATCAGTGACTTTGTGGCCAAAAAGAGGCCAACTTTCTTTCATCGTTTATTGTACATGATAGGGTTTTTACCAAAAAGTCAAGTACACAAATATTTTTGTGGGTGCATATTCCTATGAAAAAAGTATCAATAATGGGGGCTCTCAGGTATTTGTAGGGCAAGATAGGTTAGAATGGAACTTACTTTTTGGGGGTACATAAAATTACCCTGAAGATTTTTAAGGGTATAGTTTATTACTCTTTTTACCCTCTGGTGGAAATTCTGTATACCTTCAGTGCATAGTCTTTATTTTGTGGTACAAAGTTCAACATCTTTTAATATTGTGAGATCAGAAATGTACATGAGTTAAAATCTTACATATTCGTGATTGTTTAATTGGCATTTTGCACCGTGAATAATATGACGAGATTTTATGGAGTTGTAGCACCCGAGGTTCTTGTGCTAAAAAGTGTGTATTGACCTTGTTCTGTTGCCTTTGCACAGTTGACTTTAGTATTCAAGTATTAAGCTCTGGCTCGTGGCCATTCCAGCAGTCCTGTACATTTGCTCTACCATTGGAGGTAAGTATAGAGGCTTTTTGCCTACACTTTTGCCAGGTGCCTTTACTGCTCCAGTAGTAACTGTGGTTCTTATATGCAATAGTTTCCACAGAGACCAGTCATGTAAGTGAATGTCCAAAACTGGCCAGTA
>OZ026627.1:48651703-48876703 GCA_964020975.1 Hermodice carunculata
ATCAACCACCGAACCAGAGTTCTCGGACTTATGCCAGTGAAATTTACGGACACGTTTCGGTGCATCATGCACGCATCGTTCTAGCAACAAATAGTAAAATGCATTTTTGTTTGTTTCATATGACATGACATGATATGTTCGGGTAAATATTATGACTTTTATGTCAAAACACTCTATTCAGGACCCAATTTTTTTCCAACGAAAGATTAGTTTTCCACACTAACACTACCTTACTTGTTAGCTTGTGCACAGAGTTTAGTTCAAGGATCAAAATCTAATGTGAAAAAAAATCATACGTAACAAAATGGGCCATTCACACTAAATTGCTACGATTTTGGAACATATATGTACTTTCGCTCTGGCGAAGAAGTCGAAAATACCTAAAAAAACAAAACAAAACACACACACACACACACACACACACACACACACACACACACACACACACACAAAAAAATCTTTGAAAAATTAAAACAAAATCACACAGCCTCCTTACAAACAACAGCAATATCTAGCAATACTGCAAAATGCCCCTTAGCAGTTTTTGAAGCAATAAGCTGTATGCTTTTAGAGAGAAAGATATTTCTTTAAAATCCGGAAAACCAGCATGAAATATTTACAAATCGATAAAATGTCATCATTTAACTAGAAGTTGTGAGGACACAGATAACCTGTGTCTTCATAAAGTTTCAGAAAATCTGGGAAAGGGTTCTTGAATGCGAGACACCGGTGCCTTATTCAAGACAAAAGAACACATATATTACGGCAGGTGACGTTACGAAGTGAAGTAAATAAGCAAACGATAAGTCTGCGGTCTATGTGTGTGTATACATGCGTACACACACACACACACACACACACACACACACACGTATATAATATGGGTGGAATTGAGTTGTTTAAGCCAAAATAATTATTAAATCCAGAATGGAATTGAAAACTGTTCCGTATGAAGATATCAAAGTTTTATAATTTGGATACATGCTGAGTTTAGCAGAGTTATATAAATATTTGCAACTTATAACATGAATAAAAAGAATGCAAAAGGATTATTTATTGTCATCATAACCCAAATGTTTAAGATATTTTTGACCGAATTTCAGAGCGACGATACACATTCAAAATATCTAAATCCATTGTCATTTTTATCCTGTCAGTAATACTTCTGGTCCATCTGTACCCTTCTGTAGGCCTTTCCTCTGTTCCTTTTCAATTACATATCATGAAAGTTGGCTTGTAATTTTACACAACATTACCTAAGCAAAAGTAACAGGCTGAACATTTACAAAAAGGAAAGCAATTTTCTGGAAAATTCTTTGATTTTTGATGCAATTTTTTTCCATACGAACACATTTCCGACCAAATTTATGGCATCTAATGTATTCGACTGAGGTGTATTTAATACTATTCACATTTCGTGGTTGTTACCATGGATGGCTCTGAAAGCCTCAATACTGCATTGTAATTGGCTGGATTCTTTTGTCATTGTTGCATCTTATGGATGACAATTTGTTTATTGAATATAAATATATTTTAAGTTGTTCCCGGCAATTAATAGTTATTAGTGTGTAATTATTCGGCTAAATGTCCAACCGAATATACAAAATTATTGCAGACTATATCAAGGTTTTTGCCACTGGATTGAATGTCAAATTTACCTCAAATGAAAGTATGAGGCATGCTGTGCTCATCTAGCTAGGCATGCAAAATGCAGGGTAGGGTGCGGTGTGCCATGCTCATCTAGTTGGATGTGAGGCATGCTACACACTATATAAGACACAGTTTAAACTATGGGGTTCTCTTTTTGGGGAGCTTTCAGTATGTTAAGCAACCAGCTGTCTGTCTTGTCATGTGTGGGACTCATAGTCATACACAATGTGTAACAGAGAAGAACACTACCCACTTGAACGGACTCAATAAATATGTTCCCCACATTGACTCTGAACTTTCAATGATATCCAGTAGATCTCACACGGCCTGCAGCTGATGGCATTTCTACAAGACACATGTGGAGCTGGTGAAACTGGAATTATTTATTGCAATGATAAGTGAAATGAACAAATTGCTGCTTCAAAATTACCTGATTATGGTGGATATTATGGAAATAATAGTGCTCCAAGATGCTTTATATACTGAAGTTTAACTAGAAACACTGGTGTGGCTAGAAAGGCAACTACCTACCACACTGCGGTTTTTTTTTGCAAGTCTGTTGCTTTTATTTCAATTACTGACATTTGAATACAATTATGGGTCCAAGGAAAGACAAAGATAGCCAAGCTGTAGAGAGACAGTCTTCGGCAGCCAGTGCAGTTAATGGGGCTACTCCAGAAATGGACACAGAAGATGAAATTACACAATTGAGGCAATAGTAGCAAGTTGCACAGTCAGCTGCTGCTGAGGCTTAAGAAAGGACCGACCACCCTGATAAAAATAATGGCTGCAGAGTTCTAGAGAAAAATGGATGAGACTAGGTTTACAGAAGTAGATGCACAGATAAAGGCTATGGAGACCAGACTAATGTCAAGAAACCAATGCACTACCAGTGGGGTTTCACAAACATAAAAATCACCATTCAGCTCAGATCCTAGATTCCAACCCTTTTGCACCAGCATTTACTTCTGCAGGCCTCGGCACAATAAATCAAGAGATCCCAGTTCTGGAGGTTATAGATAGATGCAGTGCACGATCATCTCACGAAATGCCTCCGCATACTCCAAATGTGGATTTTTTCGCAGCATCTCACAAATTTTCACTAAGGTGCGATACCCAGTCTCAAAAAACATCACTGCCTACTCCAAACGTGGATTTCTTCACTATACCCCCAAGATCTTCAGTAAAAGGGGGTGGTACTAGGCAACTATATGATATTCCCCTGCCAAGTCGAACTTTTTATGATGATTAGACATCATGCGATGGATTTATGAAACGTCTTCAGTCATTAGCAGAGGCGTGCAATCGCTGCACACCACAAAGACTGCTTTGCTTGACAAGTAGCTCAAGAACAGATTCCAACTTCTACTTGAGGGTTATGTATTCAGCCAGCTGACCAGTGAAACAATGCGGTCTTATGACATATTGGTGTCGGCTTTCGAAACCAGACTTCAAGACAAGCACACCACCAGTTCCTATTTGGCAATGCTGGACAGCAGGAGGTTGGGGTCACAGGAACCACTATCTGAACATAATAGCATACATCACGCAACTGGCGATTAAGGTGGCGGAGCCGAGCGCAACAATCCAGCGAGTTTGGTGTTGCATAGATGAACAATGTTTCACATTTCAACCACAAAACTGTATATTTTGTTTATTGTACAGATACATAGATTTGTAAGAAACAAGTTTCATATCGGTACGATTACTTTTAAGGATTTTATAATCCAGGTTACTAGAGGGTATCATATTGCACATTTTGTTTGCATTTCTTAAAAAATAATCGACAGAAAAGTGTTTTACATGTGCAAAATAAAAGTATAGACCAATATGCAGGAACCGTATTTTTGTTTACAAAAAAAATACATAATTATAAAATTATCGAATGCTTTGATCATCATTTAAACATGAACAATTAATTATTTTAGTGTTTTACATGTGCAAAATAAAAGTATAGACAAATATGCAGGAACCGTATTTTTGTTTACAAATAAAATACATAATTATAAAATTATCGAATGCTTTGATCATCATTTAAACATCAACAATTAATTGTTTTTATGGGCTACAAAGGCTCGGAAGGAAACATCTGACGGAAAAAACAAAAAAAAAGTTCCTAGATAATATATTTATCTTTCAAAAGACCATTATGTAAAGCGGATCGACCAATTAGCATTTAATCAACGCTGTCTACAAAATTGATTGATAAACAAAAAATGATTTCCGAGAAATTGGCGTTGAAAAATTTGAGGCCCTTATCGCCCACATTGTTGGCTGGAATGACAATATTGCTCTCCAACCGTGGACACTTTTGGTTGCAAATTTTCGAAGGCCTGTCAATGGGCAAATATGATATATAGATTCCAACAAACAATAGTATTCATTCGCCTAAAAAGCAGCTGTTTACCCGAACGACATCAAGGGCAGCCATAAATGCAAGCCTGTCACTATGGTTTCACACCAGACGGCGACAGCTTTTAAAGGGGACTCGAAAGCGGATCAGTCACGTGACCCGAAGGTGCTATCACCTAGACACTAGCAACAATTTTTGCAAATGGCGCTGTTAGAACAAGATGTGTTTGCAGTATGACAGCTTACTTCAGTAAAAAGAGTGCTCGACGGACAGGAGTTGCGGACTCATTTCTTCACGTCTTGGATCAAAGAGCAACATATTTTTGTTTATGATGCTTGTGATCATACCGACAAAAAACAAAAAACAAACAAAAAACAGAAGAAGAAGAAGAAAAAGAAGAAGAAGAAGAAGAAGAAGAAGAAGAAAAAGGAGAAGAGGAGGAGGAGGAGGAGAAAGAGGAGGAGGAGGAGGAGGAGGAGGAGGAGGAGGAAGAAGAAGAAGAAGAAGAAGAAGAAGAAGAAGAAGAAGAAGAAGAAGAAGAAGAAGAAGAAGAAAACGGAAAATGAAGCAAGCGGATAGCAGTATGCATAAAAAAAAGGTGGCGACCAAGCATACAGTACTTGGGGGGGGGGGGGGGAGAGGGCGCTAGGGTTTGATTTTTCTCTTTATTCTTATAAATTTACAATTGCCATTCCAGACAAGTTGGATCTTGAGTTTGATGCCATTCTCTCCATCCCTCTCAAATCTTTCTCTGAAAATGACAAGTTAACTGCTGCTTTGCTCGAGGCTGACGGCAGTATGTCTTGCTTTTGGTATTTTTTTTTTTATTTTGTGAAAATAAGTTGTAAGATTGCTGGGGTGGGGAGAGAGAGAGAGAGAGAGAGAGAGAGAGAGAGAGAGAGAGAGAGAGAGAGAGAGAGAGAGAGAGAGAGAGAGAGAGAGAGAGAGAGAGAGAGAGAGAGAGAGAGAGAGAGAGAGAGAGAGAGAGAGAGAGAGAGAGAGAGTACCTTGGTCGGTATATACATGTATATAGCAGTCCCAGCCCTGTTCTATTTGTTTGAAAATATGTATATTGCCATTTTTTTCATGTTATTCCACGTTCAGTCAGACATGTTTGTTAGTTTCTATGTAAACAACGAGAAGAATTTGAATTAGCCTCTGACTTCTTTTTAAATCCTCTTTTTATCCCCCGCCTCCTTTAGAGAAATATACCATATCAAAAACAGACGGAGAGAAAGAGAGATGTCATTTTGTATGCACGTTCCATGCTACATACACTATACCAGATGGGGGGTCCAGATGGGCGGTCTTCATAGATCATGATCATGACGAGGTGACAACTGAGACGAGTGTCCTGTTAATGATAAACAAACATCAATCCCAGCATATACTAGAATTTTAAAAAGTGAAACACACACACACACACACACACACACACACACACACAGAACGCCTTATATGTGTTGAAAATCCTTTAGTTTCAACGTTGTATCAGTGATAATACTGTGCATTGTCACATATGAATAACTAAGTCTATCCGTTTCCTAGATTAAACACAGAGGTTTAATAGTACACCATGAAGGAGGGTGGGGGGTTTGTACGCTGGTACAGGTAATTATTTTTCTGGAGTACGCGGTACGGAAAATAAAAATCTTTCAAAATTTTGGATAGTACGCTAACACAAATGGTGTATGTATATGCATAAAATAATAATATAAACCTCATCTTGAAAAAAAATCCCTGTGAAATTCTGAAAATCCCAAATTACTTCCATTATAAAATTGTGACGTTTTCGACCGAGAAAAGAAAACAGTAAAACGAGAAAACGCTAATACGAAAACACGAAAATGCGAGCGCGAAAATACGACATACTTTCTGTCTTGTTTTCGCGGTTCCGTTTTCGCATTTTCGCTTTCGTGTTTTATATTTTAGTGTTTTCGCATTCGTGTTTTCTTGTTTTCGCTGTTCTGTTTTCTTATTTTCTTGTTTTCGCCTTCTTATTTTTATGGAGACAAAAAAAATTAGTTGGCACTTTTGTGCCACCTTTTGTGCCACCATAGCGTCACACACAATGCGTTTTCTTTTTGCTGTGTTATGTCTCCTTTGATGGCAAGGTGGCATCACAGTTGCAGCAAATACTAAACGCATCAGAATCTGATCCTAAATATTGATAGTGTCAGCTTTAAAATACAATAATATCACTGAGTATTGGTCCCAAATTGTCGAGTTCGCTCATCCTGGTATACAAATGGAGGTGCACGGTCATCTTTTTGCACAGAGGACGAGTCTGGTGTTTATTGTGTCAATTGAATAGACAAGGAATGAAGGCCAAAATTACAGAAGGCATATCAGAGCACCGTCCACATAGAATGACAGAAACTATGGTGGCACAAAAGTGCCAAATAAAACTTTTTTCTTTCTCCATAAAAATGCAAAGGTGAAAATAAGAAAATAAGAAAACAGAACAGCGAAAACAAGAAAACACGAATGCGAAAACACTAAAATAAAAAACACGAAGACGAAAATGCGAAAAAACAACCGCGAAAATACGACAGAAATTATGTCGTGTTTTCACACTCACATTTTCGTGTTTTCGCATTAGCGTTTTCTTGTTTTCTTATTTTCGCAATATTGTGCTTTTCGCTTGTTTCACTTCCGTTTAACACCTTCCCAAATGTTAGCTAACGGAATAAATCTACTCAATATTTTAACTTTTATGGTTTATGTTCGTATTTTACAAATGAACTCAAAGGAAATGTGTGGACGCACCATAGAATAACCCCGCTTGATTGGTGCCCCTGATGTAACGGGGTAGTTTTCCAAATTCATTGTTCTTGTTGTTATTATTATTATTATTATTATCATTATTATTATTATTATTATTATTATTATTATTATTATTATTATTATTATTATTTATTATTATTATTATTATTATTATTATTATCATGATTATTATTATTATTATTATTATTATTATTATTATTATTATTATTATTATTATTGTTATTATTATTATTATTATTATTATTATTATTATTATTATTATTTATTTCGCTTATACTAACTAGAACTGCTTAGCGGACGACTATGATACCAAGATCGAGCGAAAAGGTAAAACTGGTATTAGAAAGCACACTTTTATACATGTTGCATTTGTGATAATTTTTACGGTAAATATTACATTTTTATCCTTGAACTAAAATCTGTACACAAGTCAACAAGCATATAAGTAAACAAACAAATAAACTTAAAGCCAGTCATGTCTGAGGAAATTGATGCTGATTCACTGAAATGCTGGTGACAAAATTATCAGCGCCAAGGACCAAGAGGACAAGTCCTTCATAGCTTGTGTTCGTGTGGAAAAATAATCGTTTGTTGGGAAAAAAATGGGTCTTTAATACAGTGTTTTGACATAAAAGTCATCATATTTTCCCCAATATGTCATGTCATATGAAAAAAAAATGTATTCACTTTTTGTTGCTGGAACAATGCGTGCATGATGCACCGAAACGTGTCTGTGAAATTCACTGGCATTAATCCCAGAACTCCGTTTTGGTGGTTGATCACTTAAAAATATTGCTATTTAATAGTTTTCATTGTATTACATAATTGAGATCTTTGTGGCAGATTTTTTCTTTTCCACACGATAAAGTCCACCAAGCATGTTTTGAGCTACATTTCTGCATGTGATTAAAGTGCATGCTCTTATATGTTTCTATCATTGGGCAGAATATTATATCAATTATTGGTATCATATCAACGAAGTTTGTACAGCATTTATGATTTATATATGTTTAAGGAATTTAAGGAAAGAAATTAAACATAATTAGGGTGGCTGTGCATGATCAAACTTGCTTCCATATTGGACATCTCTTTTTAAATTCTACTGCTATAGCATTTAACTAAACAGCTGATTATTATCTGATTTTGCTTTATCGGAGTTTGGGGAGTTGAAACCCTAGCAGGAGACCACAATATTAAAAGACATGTCATTCCAAACAATGCACATGGAGGTCTACACAGAAACCCACCCACAAGCAAATGCCAAACTACAGCTCACACCATGTGTGCCCAGAATCTTGTCTAAAATAGTACAATACATCAAAAATTGCGAGATCACGCTTGTTTCAACAGGTGCACATAAATGTTTACCGTAGAGCGGTGACGCATGTCTTTGCTTTTTGGTAGTCTGTCTGTAAAATTGCTCTGCACACTGGTCTTTGTTTGGTCGATCGGTCATGTATAATATGTGTGTGAGCGATCTGTCGCCTTGCCGCTGCACCCCAGTCACAAAGTTTCGGTTTTGTGTCGCGATCAGTGTATTGCAGATCTTCATTTGTAAAGCCACACTGGTTACATATTTCCACAGAATAAAATTATATGAATGGCAAAACCGGGGAAAAGCATGACGGTGTGTATGGTCCCTTTTACCACGAAAAGGGCCAAAATTTGCAGAGAACCAGTGAAATAGGCTTGGCATGAAATTATCACTCCTGACAACCTTACATACCTGCACCCAAGCCAAAGCCAGGGAGACTGAACTCTGCCCTAACTGCCCCATCCCTTTTCCAATTCCGTTTTGAGGGAATTGGATTTTTTTTGCCTGCGAAACAGACTTACTTTGCGTTATTGTTAAATGGCGATTGAAGTGCGTGTCGCACTGTCAGATCAAAAATATTATGCAAGCAAACACAGTTTGTCTTGGCTGGCAAGAAACAATTACCCATGCGTCCAAACTGTAACATCATAACCTCGGTCATGGTGTACTACTAGCCTCTGTGTTGTTTAGTTTCTCACGTATTATATGTGTACGTTTTTGTAATATATATATATATACATATGTAATATACAAATGTAAAAATATATATATAGAGATACACACACACACACACACACACACACACACACACACACACACACACACATATATATATATATATATATATATATATATATATATATATATATATATATATATATATATATATATATATATATAGCTATACAAAATATAGTCTGATAGGGTACGGATCTAAAGAAATTAACTATTGGTAGTTTAATATCGGATATAAGCATATTTTTTCTCCTATGTTTGGGAAATGAGAAGCTTTCTAAATCCCACGTCATTGCTCATTATAATTTTTATTGTCGCTAACATATCATTAAAATAATTGAACGAAATCCTATGTGCACATTTGTTCTGTTTTTAAGAAATCGAAATATATTTAAAATGTAAACATCAAAGTTGTTTGTTGTAAATTTGCTCGTTTTGCAGCCAGAGAGCTCCAGCAAAAAATTGCCTGGGATCGGGATCGGTGAGCTGTGAAGCATTTCGGACAGTTTCCATGTCACTGGTTGATCAGGCAGCCGTTACAGTCACTGTGGAGACAAGAAACATAAAGCAAACATACACACAAGGTTTGCTCCGTACAGTTTTCGTTCTTTTTTATCTGCAAAATGTTTACTTTCTATGTATTTGTAACATAAAATCTCTGACTTCCGTCTCAGTACTTACATCATTCAGCCAAGCAACAAATATTATGTAATTAAACAATATTACACTTTATACTGAGCTACTTAGCTAGATGCACCCGGGGTCATTTGCATTGGATCAGTTATGTGTATGACGGTTTAAACTACAATAGTTAATTATCTAATTAGAATATTACACTTAATACTTAGCTTACACGTCCTGTTCTGTTTTGTATCGCATTCGGACAATCAGATTTGCATTGACCTCAATTATCCTGAAATAGCTGATATATTGCGACAGTGTCACTGAGGGATCTGGGCATGTCTTATTTGCAGCTAGATTCATCCGGGGTCATTTGCATTGGATTAGTTATGTGTATGACGGTTTAAACTACAATTGTTAATTCTCAGCCACCCTAATGGATATTTTCTGTAGCAAATACTGGTAGCAAGAATTGATTTGTTTTAAGATTTCTGCTTTTTTTACAAGTATCGTTCAATGAGTCACCAGTCTACATGGCACAAGGAGCATTATTTCAGTGTAAAGGCAATTGAAATGTCAAGTTTTCTACATTACGCAGAAAGCCTTCACTCGAATTATGCTACCAACTTTTGAGCTTTATTATATCTAGTTGTAGCAACCCTTTGAGTTTGTTATACTGTGGATTTTCTTTTGAAAATGTAGTTTAATACAGGATACCCAGTGAAGGCCTATACGGGTCTTTAAAAGGTCACCGACATAAAGACCGAATCTTATCAAGGCAGGCCTCTTTGGTGTTGTAAGTGATGCACGGCGCTTTGATTCCGTTCAAATGATCCGGCAGGCTGTGGAAATAATAGGCGTTGCCTTAGATTGTGTGTTATCTTTCAATGAAAGAGCACTTTCAATGTGCCATTATCGAAATGTAACAATGGGGCGTCCATCCAATTTGTAGTATGTGTCTCCTATTCCGAGCACTTGTCTTTCCTGGGGCTTGAGTTTGAAGTTGGGATTACTTTTCTTGTGAAAGTGCTTGTTCAATAAGTCACTGTAATTTGTTAGCACGTGTACAGCCGTTTCTAACAATACCTTAGTATTTATTGGGTCATTTTTGCAATGTTGGATCTCTGGCTGAACATTGCAATGTTCAATTTACATAATTTTATCAAGAGATATCTAAGGTATATGCAGACAAATACCTTTATTTTCCATATATGTCATCGCCCCTAAAGGACTACAAAATCTGAATAAGGCCCATGGTACAAGAGTTAAGCTCACTCACAACTACATAATATAAAAACTTAAGCATGGACCGTCAAGAAAAAATAAATACATCTATTTTACACACATTAGACTGTTCCCTTTACACACCACCCTTCAGAGACTATAAATAATAATAACAAAGAACACGAAATGTGACGTACCTTTTTTTTTTTTGATCAGGCGAATTGCAGTGCTGTAATTTAGGGTCCCTGATGAGACCACATGGGGCTGATCTCGTGTACAAATGAGCCAATCATATGCAATAACATTGTCAAGTGATGCTCCCTGGGATCCTAAAAAGAAATATTGATTTGTTTATAATAGAACGTGTATATATCTTTTGAAGAAGCTGCATCTATACACCACTACGCTTTAAAAATGATATTAAGCTTCTTAGTCTCAGAATTATCGTGCATAATAAATAATGCATAGATCAAATGCCATGCATGGCCAACTTCAGACATGTTTGGTGTGTACTTCCCAAAATCATTATGCACAAACCTGTTCTCACATAAGACTTTATATTCTCTGTTTTGAATTGTAACTCCCATATTGTCTCCTACATATGTGCCATTTTATAGCTTCTTTGTCAAAAAGTCTCGAATAGGCACTACATTCAATGACACGTGGAAGCAGTGCTTCACTAGAAGTTATGTATGCAAATATATCCAAACTGAATATAAATGGGTACATTAAACTACACTGTACACTGTGACTGCTGGTTATCAAAATGCTACAACATAATATGCAAGAGGGTATAAAACTTTAAGAAATACTTTAAATATACATGAGTAATAGCTAGTCGTTGAAATGCCATCCGCCGTTTTCCCCTGGAAAATAATATGCCCTGATCAGCATACTTCCCCGTTGGGAAGAGACTTGATACAAGCCTCCGCAAGCAGTTTTATTTTTAGGGTCGCTGATGGCGTCACAACAGGATATGACGAGCTGTTTACCATTCCCGTCGTGCTTCCTGGACGCTCTCGGGGCGCACCGCGACAAGTGTGTGTCTGGGAAATCAGGTCAGTTGTCTTCAGATAAAATCGGGATTTATTGGGTGTAAGTGAATCATTAAATATCATTCTCCCCCCTCCCCTCTAAAAACAAATTTGGGAGTCTTAGGTTCAAGAAATTGACAGTTAAAGATAATAGCCAGGGTTTCACACCCACGAAACTGATGGACTCATTGATGGACCAAACATGTGAGTGCAATTGCCAAAATCTGTGGACAAGGCCCACAAGAAATCCCAGTTCTTATCAAATGCAATCAGACTTTACTGTATCGGTCAGCAAGAATATGAAATGCATAACCTAGCAGCCCAAACGTCTCATCCGGTACCCTTGTGATGTCTGTTGTAGGGCAAAGGCTCATCCGGTTTTTCGAATATGTTTCTTCCAATATATTATCATTGATCGCGGAGTTTGTGTTTTTCCATAATATTAAAAATTGTATGGGTGGTGCCGTGTGCAAGTATTACTATTTGCGTCTTGTTTCGTTGGTTCCCCTTCTAGCACTATCCGAATCAAACGTTTTTCTTTGAACGGAATTTGGTACAAGTATATCTATTCCATGGGCATGCTCTTTTTGATTTTATAGCAAAAGCATATTTGTGTGAATTAAGAATAACAATCATTTCATTTCTCTTTTCCATTTATATAAGGGACCTTGTACAAAAAACATGAGTATTTTCCTGAATTTTAAGGAAGACAGTTTTAAATGGATCAGGTATTTTAATTTGACTACTTCATTTTGCTTAATGAAGATGAAAATGGTACGATGGAACCAGCGGTTGACAGACAGTTCATCAGTGACATATAACAAAATCATTATTGGGTCAGCAAAGACTGGACACTTGACGGAAGGCTTGACATATTATGTAAAAAAAAGCAAACACTTACAATCACCTTCAAAATATGGTAAAATAATCTAGCATGGTATCCCTCCTATCGCGTTTTGACTTAGAATAATTAAAAGTTAAAGGGGAGTCCCATGTGTACGAGGTGACTGTAATTTTAAAAGAAAAGGATAGGACAACGCGGCATAACGTAAAACATCGTCAATGCAATTTTAGAGATGTGTCGGACAAAATTTAAGTGTGCGATAATCTGGGTTATTTAATGTATTGTAGCAATAGTATTTCAGCATTTGCATTGGTGGCTTCAATTTCACGTTTCACTCAATATATTCTTATCCCAAATGTTTATCTTATATTGACCTCTTTCCTGCTCAAAGACGCTCAAATGTGTCCAGATGTAAATCCTCGGCTGCTTAAATATTTGCACTTACTTTTCATAATAATAGAAAGCGTTTGGTGGAGAATTGTACAAAAGACCTTCCAAGATAACGTAGCCTTAGTCAAATGACTTTCCTTGGTTCGGGTTGGGCGCCGATGATGAAAGCTATGGACGCAGTCTTTTTTGACCACCAATGATTTAACATATTGACAATTTGAAGCTTCATAATTATTTGTACTTAAGACGAAAGGTGTAAAATTACACAAATGACAAGTGCACAGGCCATATCCAACCCCATAATAAATAAATAAATAAATAAATAAATAAATAAATAAATAAAAAATACATGGATATATATAGATAAATAAATAGATAGATAGACAGACAGACAAACAAACAAACAAACAAATAAATGAAAAAATAAATAAATAATAAATAAATAAATAAATAAATAAATAAATAAATAAATAAATAAATAAATAAATAAATAGATAAATAAATAAACAAAAAATGAGGTATCTAAATGGAGATTCAATTGCATAAAGACCACTGTGTGTATGTATAGTGCACACCCACAGTGATGGAATTTTGTGAGGAGTCAAGTTTAGAGAGGGACATATATCTGGGTACATTGCTCTGTAACGATATAGAATTTCGTTATTATTTATATCCTTTAAACACAATAAATGTAAATGAACGGTTTTATTTACAATAAGTTAAATGTCTGATTAATAACTTATAGTTATAATTTGTGGGAGCCTCAAATTTAGTACATTTCAGGACATGGTGAAATCTGTCGTCAATGATATAATCTGTGTTTTATTATCTGTTTGTTTGTTCTGTAATTTCAGTGCCATCCCCCTTTTTCTATTGTATACGTCTGATGATATGATTTCCTGTAAGTGTAAATGTTTTCCCACCGTCGTATCAATGATGTTGTACTATAATATTTTTGTAACTTGTTTTATGTCCCTTGTTTTCATGTTTGTGTATTTGTATTTTTAGCTTGTATGTACATAGGGTGAGACTATCTATCTATGTATGTATGTATGTATCTATCTATCTATCTATCTATCTATCTATCTATCTATCTATCTATCTATCTATCTATCTATCTATCTATCTATCTATCTATCTATCTGTCTGTCTGTCTGTCTGTCTGTCTGTCTGTCTGTCTGTCTGTCTGTCTGTCTATCTATCTATCTATCTATCTATCTAGTATCTATCCATCCATCTATCTATCTATCTATCTATCTATCTATCTATCTATCTATCTATCTATCTATCTATCTATCTATCTAGCAAGCAAAGATAACAAATCTGTGTTGGACCGGGATCTTATTTGTCATGATTGCTTTGGTCACCCAACTTTCATATTAAACTTTGGTGCTCTTATTTGCGTACACTAGTGATTTTTGGTTTTAAGTTCAATTTTTTCTTATGATGAAGACATTGTGCTGGACTAAAATGTTATTTGTATAAAGGATAATGATGTACCTTTTTGGTTTTCATAATTTTGCGATGTCAGTACAATCTTTTGCTAGAAGGTAAATTGTTTATTATTAAGGGTCCGCCCCATACGGGGGACCATTTCTGTTTAAGGCTTGTCCGTCCGTCTGTCTGTTCGTAAGTGACTGTACATGATTCTGTACATTGGTTTTTGTTTGTCGCATGAATATGAATAAATTTTATATAAACTCCCTGATTCAATGAAGCTCGTGTTGTCCTATCGCAAGCCAAAGAGACGATATTAAGCTTCCAGTTAAGAGCCATTTTGCATATTGAATAGGTGAAATTCAGGCCAATATGGGGCTGACGCAAAGGGCTTTGTAGTCCACGGCCTCACAAAGTCTAATCAGAATAGCAAATGAATGAGAATCATTAAGCTATGCTAATATTTGCGGGCCTGCTTTCAGGCTTAGACCTCGTGGCCAAAGGCAATGGAAAGGCAAGGGAATCGAATATGGAAATTTAGACATTGAATTTGATTCCCAGGAATGGCGCAAAATTGTCACTGTCGTACACATATCTACATCATCACGCTGGATAGATACTTGGAAATTATAAAAGAGTTGTTTCAACAATTTATATGTGTTATCATACCTGTCGTTCACACAATGTCCTCTTTGGAAATTTCTCACTGTGTTACATTTATTTCAATTGGATTGGTTTTCCAAGAGCGAACTTAAGTCGTTTCCAGAAAATATTTTCATAACTATATTTAGTATAGGTATGTGTTGCCATGTATGACCTTAGATCTGGGGGTAAATCCAAAACATTGAAATCATCCATGTGCACAAGAACGAGGCATTCGGGGCGGCTATGGATAACTTCGTAATGTGCCTGTTGAAATTCGTATTGACACCACTCACTGGTAAGGTACCCCAAGGACAAAAAGACAACAGTCTTGTAACTGTTAAAGATGGATCTTGTAATGTTGTCTTCGATTGAGTCGCCAGGTTGAAAATCACGAAGATGAGTACACAGGCGATATGCAGGATCTGTCTTTTGCTCTAAACTGTTGAACGACAGTGTTCAACATCAATTCTTCCTCATTTTTATGGAATGACATAAAAGCATGATATTCAAATTCTTTTCCCAAACACACAATGTCATCTGGCACACCAAACTTGTTATAGCAGGCCAGTTTTAAGTTTTCACGAAAGGAAGGAGATAATTGTGAATACGATAACCAGGCAAAGAAGAGGAGATACAGCAGCAAATGCTAAATGTTCGCCACGGTCGTTTTCAGATGCGGAAGTCACCGGGTAACAAACTGGAGCACGTCCAGACCAACTCCCTGAATAAGAACATGTTCGATGATGACTTCCCTTTAAGATATAGCCCTCACTACAGCTGTACATTGCAGATGCGCCCAACGTCTTTTCACTGTAGCTGACATTACCCCACTTTGGGTGTGTGGGTTTCCCACAGTTTACTTTCCTGTACACACACGTACTGGAAACGTTGTCTGATTCAAAGAAATCGCAGCCAAATTCAAGGTCAACCTTAAACTTGCGTATCATTGGGCGACAGCCGGCAAGGGCATCTCTGCACATTTCTAGGCAGGGAAGAGCCACAACGGAATTATCACAGCGCGGAAAGAAAGTAAGGCACATGAAAAACTTTGCATGTTGGTAGCAGTTAATGTGGTTAATTAGGCTATTAACCAAGGCTTCTTTTATGACTTTCAGAACCATCTGCTGACTCTCGTGCCCAACCACATTGGGAAAAGAAGTTTTTGTGTAAAAATGGCGACAAGTCGGTAGCCGCACCCTTTCACATAAGTACGGTGGTATACTCAAGTTGAAATAATATGATATAGACATATTTTTCTGTGTGTATATCACTATGTAATATGGTCTGTGTTTACCAAAGCGAAAAGCTATACTCACGCTACACTTGATCATGTATTTCGATTCGTTGTCCTGGTATGTACGCATACAGAAATCATGTGGATTGTCAGGGTCTAAACGGATGACTTGGTTATGGATATACTTAGGAGAAGTTAACCAATATGACGCTTTCGGTATGAATCGGTTAAGTCCACGGCCTTGCCCTTGCACTACCGCTAGCATTGGTGCTGTTTCTGTTTCTGTGAAATTCAGATTTGCTTTGAAAGCCAGGGTCCAGGTCTGTATGCTCTCAGCAACACAAAGGTGGTCCTTTATACTTGCGGTTCCGGTAAACACTTTTGACCAGCCCACTGCACTTGAAGCATTGTTGCTTTCAACGGCGATTGACTTCAGGAAAGTGAAACAGAAGAAATATATCTGGACGAAAGTGGACATTCTACAAATGTATTGAAAGAATTTCATCTGGCGATAGCAAAGATATCTGCGGTTGTTTTAACTCTCAACTGAGAACCATATCTGAAAGAATAAAAGAAAGTTCATTTTTTTCTATTGGTGCCACTTAAAGAATAATACAATGGATGGAAAATACATCTCTAACGAGACAGAGACAAACTAGTAGGAACAAAATACCCTATACTTGCGCTGCATTACCTTGAAACGGTCCCTGATAATTATGCACTACGAGTTCACATGGAACACATTGTGGTAGTAGCTTCTGATTGGCTAGTGGGCTATTGATGCCCTGGTATCCAACCCCAGGTCAGAGTCTCTCGCACGCCGCTTCAACAAGACGCTACAAACATCTTAAATTCTGGCATCTTTTCCGGTGCTATTTTCAATGACAATGCCACCATAGCCATCATATAGTAAGCGTTACTGATACAGCAAGTGAAAGAGTTGCATTATTGAAAAGATTTAAATACAGGCTGTCTCGAAAAGTACTAGCTGAATTATTTAAGCTCCTGCACCCATTTTTGAATATGCTTTTGTTCTTTAAGACAATTGTGCCCGAGATTTATTGGTCAGAATTATTGGAGTATGTGCCGTATGAAGCTGTTTTGAGTTGAGCTGAGGCATTAGGCCAGTGTGATTGTTCTGGGTTGCCTGCAAACTAGGTTGCTGAAACCTAGCGATTCGGCAAAAGTATTTGAAATTACTGTTAGAAATCTATCAAACGGTAAACTGTACAATTCTAGAATATCTTGCTGATTTGATACCACCAGTGCCATACATTGTGGGTAACTCACGCATGAAAAATTCGGAAAGTATTCTACAACTCAAACTGAAAAACTTAACATTTGAAACGTCCTTTGTTCCATCAAAAATGTAGCTTTGGAATTACCTGCCTGATTATATCAGACACTCAAAAAGAATTTAAAGATTTTAATCTTTGATAAGAAGCTTATTCTTTTACATAACAGGTTAAAATTGTCATTAAGGATGGACAAATGAATGTTACTGTGTGTGTTTTTTTGTGATTTCTTTGCGACCAATTTTGTATTCTCATCTTTCATGACTATATGGTCATATTTAACACGACTTGTCTACTTCTCTTAAAAATTTGTTAATTTCTAACATGGTTTGACAAATCACAAACAAAACAACGATGGTTACCTGTAAAGTTAAATTTTTTCAACAGTTCGGGTGTCATTTTTCAAAAATACGATTGAGCGTTTTTCAAATTTTGATCTTCGAGAACATTATTCAGATTTAAGGTATTTTAGACTTGTGGAAAATGTATCAAAGCCGAATTCTTTGTTCACAAACTGGCTCTATTGTTTCGACCATTCTTCACATTATGTAATCGTTTAAAAGAGCAAATGGCAGCATCATTGTTCTAGTGGTAGCTCAGATATACATAATTTCCTCAAAAACCGCGGCCATGTTCTCGTCGATACGAGAGATATGATAAGTAAGCCACATATCAAATAAATACTTTTGATATTATAATTACAAATATCACGTGATCAAGCAAAATGGTTTATATATATATATATATATATATATATATATATATATATATATATTTATTTATATTTAACCTGGCTTAAATTTAAGTATGTGGATAAATTGATGAAAAAGGACTTTCAAATGGCAACAAACTTATAAAAACAACGCAATACTGATGACATTGCTTGTGTAAATATACAAAATTTCAATGAAATTGCGAAAGAAATTTACCCCAAATATATCCCTTTGGAGGGTAACAATTGAGATGGTTTCAGAGATGTTTTTCTGGACTTGGATATTCAAGTCGCTAACGACAGGTTTTGTATTAAAGTCTATCATAAAATAGGTGAGTTCAACTTTGAAGTAGTTAATTATCCTTACCCGGACAGTATTATTTCGTAAACTATTGGATATAATACTTTTTTTGTCACAGATTTTGAGATTTGGTCGTATTTGTTCTAAATTTCAGGACTTTGCATCTACAACCATACTTGTTTACAATAAACTTGAGTCAAGGGGCTTCAAAGATGTACTTTTGATCAAATATTTCTGCACATTTTCCTGCAAATATCTGGGGATGGTTAGAAAGTTTGGCTTCAATAATTTTAGAGATTTTAGACTTGGCTGTTTTGCTACTTGGTTTTATCTTTTGGCATCATCTGTTTTAATTTTCACCTTTCAGACATTTCAGGCTAGCTTCTTTTCTGTCAGGTTAAACCCCCAGGGGCTATCGGTAGCAAGTAGCGGCCTACGACAGCTACAAGCTTGCCTAATTGTACATGATATCTGATTAAGAAATATTGTATTTTCATTGCATTCTCTTGACTTAAATAAAAGGATTTTCATTCTTTTCTGACTTGCCTTATGAACTTTGCTGTTAATATCCGAAGATTATCAGAAAGTTTGGCCACAATAATTTTACAGTTTTTAGACTTGTCTTTTTTTCTACTCAACTTTATCTTGTGGCATCATTCTGTTTTAATATTCAATTTTAGGCTTACATGTTTTCTGTCAGGTTAAATCCCCTTGGGGCTATCGGTAGCAAGCCTACGACAGTTACATGTTTGGTTAATTGTACTTAAAATCGTGTTAAGAAAAAAAGGTTTTAATAACATGTTTTTGGCATAAATGCTAATGACTTGCATATTTACTGAACATTAAAATAATCTCAAAATTGACAGTATTTTCTCAAATGTCACAAACCTGTCACATTAAGTTGAGACATTGACTTAGGGTTGGCAATGAAATGGCGCTTATTTGTTTATAGACTTTTAAAGTGAGGAGTAGGTGTCGTCATGGAGCATGTTTTACATTTATGGTGCAGGGTGTCAATTGTTGCAGTCCTAGTTAGGATTTCTCTTAGTTTGTACAGGTGGTGTAGCTGCAACTGTTTATTTTACAATCACTGGGACTAAATATAATGCCCCAGTTTGTTTCCACTTCAGTTGTACACTGGCGGACGGTTTAACTAGGATAAGCTGTCCAGCCAGAAAGGGTACATATTGGTTCAGGGGCAAGTCAATTGTTCTTATCTGAACCTGTACTTTACAAATTTAGTAATTATGGTTTGTTTGATAGAGATTCTTCTTTCAGAATGAAGCTCTGCATTTATAAGCAAAACTTCACACATTTAGCTAATTCATCATGTCCCACGTTCATATTTATTCATTATTATGTGGGTTGTCTCTGCTGAATATTTGGCTTAGACATGGAACCGCTACTCAGAGAGACATGTACGGGTAATAGGCTCCGAAACATGTTCTGAGTAGTTACCCGCTGAAGACCCTTTAATTTATTTGGGCTAATATAGCGTATGTCAATATATTAGAGAGGAACGTGTGCAATATGGATAAGAGGTACTTCCATATGTATATAGGTTAGACAGTGACAGGTGAGCTTATGAAGAGTAAAGAGTTCAGACTGCGCGAATAGGGTAATGACTACAAGGAAGTGGTTCTGGACACAAACACACACACACACACACACACACACACACACACACACACACACACACACACACACACACACACATTATACATGACCGATCGACCAAGCAAAAAGCAGGGTGCAGAGCCACTTTGCAGAGGATGGGTAAGGGGTTTCCCGTACTGGCGTACTGGAAGTCCTCTTATTTTATGTACTTTGTACTATCCAAAATTTTGAAAGATTTTTATTTTCCGTACCGTGTACTCTAGAAAAATAATTACCTGTACCGGCGTACTAACCCCCTTACCCCCTTTCTTTGCAGACAGACTACGAAAAAGAAAAGACATGAGTCACAGCTCTATGGTAGAAATTTATATGTACCTGTTGAAACAAACGTGATATCGTAATTTTTTATGATGTATTGTACTTTTTCTGAAAAGATTCTGGGCAGCACACATGGTGTAAGCTGTAGTTTGGCATTTGAATGTGGGTGGGTTTCCGTGTAGATCTCCATGTGCATTCTCTGGAGTGACATATCTTTTAATCTTGTGGTCTCCTGCTAGGGTTTCAACCCCCAAAAAACACTGATAAAGCAAAAATTCAGATGTATGATACTCAGTTGGTAAGTTAAATGCTTCATCAGTAGAATTTAAAAAGCCATATCCAATATGGAAGCAAGTTTGATCATGCACAGCCACCTCAATTATGCTTAATTCCGTTCCTTAAATTCCTCAAACATATATAAATCGTAAATGCTTTGCAAACTTCGTTGATATGATACCAATAATTGATTTAATATTTTGCCCATTGATAGATGCATGCACTTTAACCACATGCAGAAATGTATCTCAAAACATGCATGGTGGACCACCATCTTGTAGAAAAGAAAAAAATATGCCATAAAGAGCTCAATTATGTATTACATTGAAAACTATTATATAGCAAACTTTTTTAGTGATCAACTACCGAACCGGAGTTCTGGGACTTATGCCAGTGAAATTCGTGGACACGTATCGGTGCATCATGCGCACCTCGTTTGGTTTTTTTGTTTTGATTGTTTGTTTGTTTGTTTTTTTGTTGTTGTTTTTTTTTTTTTTTTTTTTGTGTTGTTGTTTTTTCGTATGGCATGACATGTTGGCGGGAAATATTATAACTTTTATGTCAAAACACTGTATTAAAGACCCATTTTTTTTCCACCGAACGATTATTTTTCCACACGAACACTACCTGTGAAGGACTTTTCCTCTTGGTCCTTGGCGCTGATAATTTTGGCTTTAAGTTTATTTGTTTGTTTACTTATATGCTTGTTGGCTTGTGTACAGAGTTTAGTTCAAGGATCACAGTCTAATATTTACCGTAAATATTATCATTAATGCAACATGTATTGAAATTTGCTTTCGAATACCAGTTTTACCTGTTCGCTCGATCTTGGTATCATGACCGTCAGCTTAGCAGTTCTGTTTAGTACTAGCAAGATATAGTTATAATAATAATAACAATAATAATAATAATAATAATAATAATAATAATAATAATAATAATAATAATAATAATAATAATAATAATAATAATAATAATAATAATAATAATAACAATAACAACAACAAGATATAATAATAACAACAAGAACAATGAACTTGTAAAACTACCCCGTTACATCAGGGGCACCAATCAAGCGGGGTTATTTAATGGTGCGTACACACATTTCCTTTGAATTCATTTGTAAAATACGAGCATAAACCATAAAAGTTAAAGTATTCAGTAGATTTATTCCGTTAGGTAACATTTGGGAAGGTGTTAAACGGAAGTGAAACAAGCGAAAAGCACAATATTGCGAAAATAAGAAAACAAGAAAACGCTAATGCGAAATCACGAACATGTGAGTGCGAAAACACGACATAATTTCTGTCGTATTTTCGCGGTTGTTTTTTCGCATTTTCGTTTTCGTTTTTTTATTTTAGTGTTTTGGCATTCGTGTTTTCTTGTTTTTGCTGTTCTGTTTTCTTATTTTCTTATTTTCACCTTTGCATTTTTATGGAGAAAGAAAAAAGTTTTATTTGGCACTTTTGTGCCACCATAGTTTCTGTCATTCTATGTGGACGGTGCTCTGATATGCCTACTGTAATTTTGGCCTTCATTCCTTGTCTATTCAATTGAAACAATAAACACCAGACTCATCCTCTGTGCAAAAAGATGACCGTACACCTCCATTTGTATACCCGGATGAGCGAACTCGACAATTTGGGACAAACAGGCAGTGATATTATTGTATTGTAAAGCTGACACTACCAAAATTTAGGATCAGATTCTGATGCGTTTAGTATTTGTTGTAACTGTGATGTCACCTTGCCATCAAAGGAGACATAACACAGCAAAAAGAAAACGCATTATGTGTGACGCTTTGGTGGCACAAATGGTGGCACAAAAGTGCCAACTAATTTTTTTTTCTCTCCATAACAATAAGAAGGCGAAAACAAGAAAATAAGAAAACAGAACACTTAAATATAAAACTCAAAAGCAAAAATGCGAAAACGCAACCGCGAAAACACGACAGAAAGTATGTCGTATTTTCGCACTCGCATTTTCGTGTTTTCGTATTAGCGTTTTCTCGTTTTCTTGTTTTACTGTTTTCTTTCCTTGTTCGAAAACAAGAAAACACGAATGCGAAAACACTAAAGTAAAAACCACGAAGACGAAAATGTGAAAACACAACCGCGGAAATACGACAGCCATTATGTCGTGTTCTCGCACTCGCATTTTCGTGTTTTGGTATTAGCGTTTTCTCGTTTTACTGTTTTCTTTTCTTGGTCGAAAACGTCACAATTTTATAAAAGAAGTAATTTGGGATTTTCAGAATTTCAGGGGGAAGTATTTTCAAGATGAAGTTTATATTATTATATTATGCATATACATACACCATTTATGTTAGGTAGAGGAATTAATCTACTGAACACTTTAACTTTTATAGCTTGTAATTGTATTTTACACAATGGATTCAAAGGGAATGTATGGACGCCCCAAATAACCCCGTTTGATTGGTGCCCTGGTTGTAACGGGGTAGTTTTCCAAATACATTGTTGTTGTTGTTGTTGTTGTTGTTATTATTATTATTATTATTATTATTATTATTATTATTATTATTATTATTATTTATCTCGCTTATGCTAACTAGAACTGCTTAGCGGACGACTATGATACCAAGATCGAGCGAACAGCTAAAACTGGTATTAGAAAGCACACTTTTATACATGTTGCATTTGTGATAATTTTTACGGTAAATATTACATTTTTATCCTTGAACAAACTATGTACACAAGCCAACAAGCATATAAGTAAACAGACAAATAAACTTAAAGCCAGTCATGTCAGAGAAAATTGATGCTGATTCACGGAAATGCTGGTGACAAAATTATCAGTGCCAAGGACCAAGAGGACAAGTCCTTCATAGCTTGTGTTCGTGTGGAAAAATAATCGTTTGTTGGAAAAAAAATGGGTCTTTAATACACTGTTTTGACATAAAAGTCATCATATTTTCCCCAATATGTCATGTCATATGAAAAAAAATGCATTCACTTTTTGTTGCTGGAACAATGCGTGCATGATGCAGCGAAACGTGTCTGTGAATTTCACTGGCATTAATCCCAGAACTCCGTTTCGGTGGTTGATCACTTAAAAATATTGCTATTTAATAGTTTTCATTGTATTACATAATTGAGATCTTTGTGGCAGATTTTTTCTTTTCCACACGATAAAGTCCACCAAGCATGTTTTGAGCTACATTTCTGGATGTGATTAAAGTGCATGCTCTTATATGTTTCTATCATTGGGCAGAATATTATATCAATTATTGGTATCATATCAACGAAGTTTGTACAGCATTTATGATTTATACATGTTTAAGGAATTTAAGGAAAGAAATTAAACGTAATTAGCGTGGCTATGCATGATCAAACTTGCATCCATATTGGACATCGCTTTTTAAATTCTACTGCTGTAGCATTTAACTTAACAGCTGATTATTTTTATCTGATTTTGCTTTATCGGATTTTGGGGGGTTGAAAGCCTAGCAGGAGACCACAATATTAAAAGACATGTCACTCCAAACAATGCACATGGAGGTCTACACAGAAACCCACCCACATGCAAATGCCAGACTACAGCTTACACCATGTGTGCTGCCCAGAATCTTGTCAAAAAAAGTATAATACATCAAAAATTGCGAGATCACGCTTGTTTCAACAGGTACATATAAATTTTTACCATAGAGCGGTGACGCATGTCTTTGCTTTTTGGTAGTCTGTCTGTAAAATTGCTCTGCACGCTGGTCTTTGTTTGGTCGATCGGTCATGTATAATATGTGTGTGAGCGATCTGTTGCGTTGCCACTGCACCCAAGTCACAAAGTTTCGGTTTTGTGTCGCGATCAGTGTATTGCAGATCTTCACTTGTAAAGCCACACTGGTTACATATTTCCACAGAATAAAATTATATGAATGGCAAAACCGGGGAAAAGCATGACAGTGTGTATGGTCCCCTTTACCACGAGAAAGGCGAAAATTTGCAGAGAACCAGTGAAATAGGCTTGGCATGAAATCATCACTCCTGACAACCTTACATACCCGCACCCAAGCCAAAGCCAGGGAGACTGAACTCTGCCCTAACTGCCCCATCCCTTTTCCAATTCCGTTTTGAGGGAATTGGATTTTTTTTGCCTGCGAAACAGACTTACTTTGCGTTATTGTTAAATGGCAATTGAAGTGCGTGTAGCACTGTCAGATCAATAATATTATGCAAGCAAACACAGTTTGTCTTGGCTGGCAAGAAACAATTACCCATGCGTCCAAACTGTAACATCATAACCTCGGTCATGGTGTACTACTAGCCTCTGTGTTGTTTAGTTTCTCACGTATTATATATGTATATTTTTGTAATATATATATGTAATATACAAATGTAAAAATATATATATAGAGATACACACACACACATATATATATGTATATATATATATATATATATACATATGTACATGTAGCTATACAAAATATAGTCTGATAGGGTACGGATCTAAAGAAAATAACTATTGGTAGTTTAATATCGGATATAAGCATATTTTTTCTCCTATGTTTGGGAAATGAGAAGCTTTCCAAATCCCACGTCATTGCTCATTATAATTTTTATTGTCGCTAACATATCATAAAATAATTGTACGAAATCCTATGTTCACATTTGTTCTGTTTTTAAGAAATCCAAATATATTTAAAATGTTAACATCAAAGTTGTTCGTGGTAAATTTGCTCGTTTTGCAGCCAGAGACCTCCAGCAAAAAATTGCCTGGGATCGGGATCGGTGAGCTGTGAAACATTTCGGACAGTTTCCATGTCACTGGTTGATCAGGCAGCCGTTACAGTCACTGGGGAGACAAGAAACATAAAGCAAACATACACACAAGGTATGCTCCGTACAGTTTTTGTTGTTTTTTATCTGCATAGTGTTTACTTTCTATGTATTTGTAACATAAAATCTCTGACTTCCGTCTGAGTACTTCCATCATTCAGCCAAGCAACAAATATTATGTAATTAAACAATATTACACTTAATACAGAGCTACTTAGCTAGATGCATCCGGGGTCTACCAACTTTTGAGCTTTATTATATCTAGTTGAAGCAACCCTTTGAGCTTGTTATACTGTGGATTTTCTTTTGAAAATAAAGTTTAATACAGGATACCCAGTGAAGGCCTATACGGGTCTTTAAAAGGTCATCGACATAAAGACCGAATCTTATCAAGGCAGGCCTCTCTGGTGTTGTGAGTGATGCACGGCGCTTTGATTCCGTTCAAATGATCCGGCAGGCTGTGGAAATAATAGACGTTGCCTTAGATTGTGTGTTATCTTTCAATGAAAGAGCACTTTCAATGTGCCATTATCGAAATGTAACAATGGGGCGTCCATCCAATTTGCAGTATGTGTCTCCTATTCCGAGCACTTGTCTTTCCTGGGGCTTGAGTTTGAAGTTGGGATTACTTTTCTTGTGAAAGTGCTTATTCAATAAGTCACTGTAATTTGTTAGCACGTGTACAGCCGTTTCTAACAATACCTTAGTATTTATTGGGTCAGTTTTGCAATGTTAGATCTCTGGCTGAACATTGCAATGTTCAATTTACATGATTTAATCAACAGATATCTAAGGTATATGCAGACAAATACCTTTATTTTCCATATATGTCATCGCACCTAAAGGACTACAAAATCTGAATTAGGCCCATGGTACAAGAGTTAAGCTCACTCACAACTACATAATATAAAACCTTAAGCATGGACCGTCAAGAAAAAATAAATACATGTATTTTACACACATTAGACTGTTCCCTTTACACACCACCCTTCAGAGACTATAAATAATAATAACAAAGAACACGAAATGTGACGTAACTTTTTTTTTGTGTTTTTGATCAGGCGAATTGCAGTGCTGGAATTTAGGGTCCCTGATGGGACCACATGGGGCTGAGCTCGTGTACAAATGAACCAATCATATGCAATAACATTGTCAAGTGATGCTCCCTGGGGTCCTAAAAAGAAATATTGATTTGTTTATGATTGAACGTGCATATATCTTTTTGAAGAAGCTGCATCTATACACCACTACGCTTTAAAATGATATTAAGCTTCTTAGTCTCAGAATTAGTGTGCATAATAAATTATGCATAGATCAAATGCCATGCATGGCCAACTTCAGACATGTTTGGTGTTTACTTCCCAAAATCATTATGCACAAACCTGTTCTCACATAAGACTTTATATTCTCTGTTTTGAATTGTAACTCCCATATTGTCTCCTACATATGTGCCATTTTATAGCTTCTTTGTCAGAAAGTCTCGAATAGGCACTACATTCAATGACACGTGGAAGCAGTGCTTCACTAGAAGTTATGTATGCAAATATATCCAAACTGAATATAAATGGGTACATTAAACTACACTGTACACTGTGACTGCTGGTTATCAAAATGCTACAACATAATATGCAAGAGGGTATAAAACTTTAAGAAATACTTTAAATATACGTGAGTAATAGCTAGTCGTTGAAATGCCATCCGCCGTTTTCCCCTGGAAAATAATATGCCCTGATCAGCATACTTCCCCGTTGGGAAGAAACTTGATACAAACCTCCGCAAGCAGTTTTATTTTTAGGGTCGCTGATGGAGTCACAACGGGATATGACGAGCTGTTTACCATTCCCGTCGTGCCTCCTGGACGCTCTCGGGGCGCACCGCGACAAGTGTGTGTCTGGGAAATCAGGCCAGTTGTCTTCAGATAAAATCGGGATTTATTGGGTGTAAGTGAATCATTAAATATCATTCTCCCCCCTCCCCTCTAAAAACAAATTTGGGAGTCTTTGGTTCGAGAAATTGACAGTTAAAGATAATAGCCAGGGTTCCACACCCACGAAACTGATGGACTCATTGATGGACCAAACATGTGAGTGCAATTGCCAAAATCTGTGGACAAGGCCCACAATAAATCCCAGTTCTTATCAAATGCAATCAGACTTTACTGTATCGGTCAGCTAGAATATGAAATGCACAACCTAGCAGCCCAAGCGTCTCATCCGGTACCCTTGTGATGTCTGATGTAGGGCAAAGGCTCATCCGGTTTTCCGGAATATGTTTCCTCCAATATATTATCATTGATCGCGGAGTTTGTGTTTTTGTCTAATGTTTAAAATTGTATGGGTGGTGCCGTGTGCAAGCATTACTATTTACGTCTTGTTTCGTTGGTTCCCCTTCTAGCACTATCCAAATCACACGTTTTTCTTTGAACGGAATTTGGTACAAGTATATCTATTCCATGGGCATGCTGTTTTTGATTTTATAGCAAAAGCATATTTGTGTGAATTAAGAATAACAATCATTTCATTTCTCTTTTCTATTTATATAAGGGACCTTGTTCAAAAAACATGAGTATTTTCCTGAATTTTAAGGAAGACAGTTTTAAATGGATCAGGTATTTTAATTTGACTACTTCATTTTGCTTAATGAAGATGAAAATGGTACGATGGAACCAACGATTGACAGACAGTTCATCAGTGACATATAACATAATCATTATTGGGTCAGCAAAGACTGGACTCTGGACGGAAGGCTTGACATATTATGTAAAAAAAAAGCAAACACTTACAATCACCTTCAAAATATGGTAAAATAATCTAGCATGGTATCCCTCCTATCGCGTTTTGACTTAGAATAATTAAAAGTTAAAGGGGAGTCCCATGTGTACGAGGTGACTGTAATTTTAAAAGAAAAGGATAGGACAACGCGGCATAACGTAAAACATCGTCAATGCAATTTTAGAGATGTGTCGGACAAAATTTAAGTGTGCAATAATATGGGTTATTTAATCGATTGTAGCAATAGTATTTCAGCATTTGCATTGGTAGCTTCAATTTCACGTCTTACTCAATACATTCTTATCCCAAATGTATTTCTTATATTCACCTCTTTCCTGCTCAAAGACACTCAAATGTGTCCAGATGTAAATTGTCGGCTGCTTTAATATTTGCACTTACTTTTCATAATAATAGAGAGCGTTTGGTGGAGAATTGTACAAAAGACCTTCCAAGATAACGTAGCCTTAGTCAAATGACTTTCCTTGGTTCGGGTTGGGCGCCGATGATGAAAGCTATGGACGCAGTCTTTTTTTGACCACGAATGATTTAACATATTGACAATTTGAAGCTTCATAATTATTTGTACTTAAGACGAAAGGTGTAAAATTACACAAATGACAAGTGCACAGGCCATATCCAACCCCATAATAAATAAATAAATAAATAAATAAATAAATAAATAAATAAATAAATAAATAAATACATAGATCGATATATAGATAAATAAATAGATAGATAGATAGACAGACAGACAGACAGACACACAGACAGACAGACAAACAAACAAACAAACAAATAAATAAATAAATAGATAAATAAATAAGTAAATAAATAAATAAATAAATAAATAAATAAATAAATAAATAAATAAATAAATGAGGTATCTAAAATGGAGATTCAATTGAATAAAGACCACTGTGTGTACGTATAGTGCACACCCACAGTGATGGAATTTTGTGAGGAGTCACGTTTAGAGAGGGACATATATCTGGGTACATTGTTCTGTAACGATACAGAATTTCGTTATTATTTATATCCTTTAAACACAATAAATGTAAATGAACGGTTTTATTTACAATTAAGTAAAATGTCTGATTAATAACTTATAGTTATAATTTGTGGGAGCCTTAAATTTAGTACATTTCAGGACATGGTGAAATCTGTCGTCAATGATATAGTCTGTGTTTTATTATCTGTTTGTTTGTTCTGTAATTTCAGTGCCATCCCCCTTTTTCTATTGTATACGTCTGATGATAAGATTTCCTGTAAGTGTAAATGTTTTCCCATCGTCTTATCAATGATGTTGTATTATAATATATATGTAACTTGTTTTATGTCCCTTGTCTCTCATATCTCCGTATGGAGATGCCTGTGTGCTTTGTTTTTTTCATGTTTGTGTATTTGTATTTTTAGCTTGAATGTACATAGGGTGAGACTATCTATCTATCTATCTTTCTATCTATCTATCTATCTATCTATCTATCTATCTATCTATCTATCTATCTATCCATCCATCCATCCATCCATCCATCCATCCATCCATCGATCCATCCATCAATCCATCCACCCACCCACCCACCCATCCATCCATCCATCCATCTCCTTTCTCTCTCCCTCCCTCTCTCTCTCTCTCTCTCTCTCTCTCTCTCTCTCTCTCTCTCTATCTATCTATCTAGCAAGCAAAGATAACAAATCTGTGTTGGACCGGGATTTCATTTGTCATGATTGCTTTGGTCACCCAACTTTCATATTAAACTTTGGTGCTCTTATTTGCGTACACTAGTGATTTTTGGTTTTAAGTTCAATTTTTTTTATGATGAAGACATTGTGCTGGACTAAAATGTTATTTGTATAAAGGATAATGATGTACCTTTTTTGTTTTCATAATTTTGCGATGTCAGTACAATCTTTTGCTACAAGGTAAAATTGTTTATTATTAAGGGTCCGCCCCATACGGGGACCCTTTCTGTTTTAGGCCTGTCCTTCCGTCCCTCTGTTCGTAAGTGTCTGTACATGATTCTGTACATTGGTTTTTGTTTGTCACATGAATATGAATCAATTTCATATAAACTCCCTGATTCAATGAAGCACGTGTTGCCTATCGCAAGCCAAAGAGACGATAATAAGCTTCCAGTTAAGAGCCATTTTGCATATTAAATAGGTGAAAATCAGGCCGATATGGGGCTGACGCACAGGGCTTTGTCGTCCACGGCCTCACAAAGGCTAATCAGAATACCAAATGAATGAGAATCATTAAGCTATGCTAATATTTGCGGGCCTGCTTTCAGGCTTAGACCTCGTGGCCAAAGGCAATGGAAAGGCAAGGGAATCGAATGCGGAAATTCATACATTGAATTTGATTCCCAGGAATGGCGCAAAATTGTCACTGTCGTACACATATCTGCATCATCACGCTGGATAAATACTTGGGAATCATAAAAGAGTTGTTACAACAATTTATATGTGCTATGATACCTGTCGTTTGCACGACGTCCTCTCTGGAAATTTCCCACTGTCTTACATTTATTTCAAATGGATTGGTTTTCCTAGAGCGAACTTTAGTCGTTTCCAGAAAATATTTTCATTACTATATTTAGTATAGGTATGTGTTGCCATGTATGACCTAAGATCTGGGGGTAAATCCAAAACATTGAAATCATCCATGAGCACAAGAACGAGGCGTTCGGGGCGGCTGTGGATAGCTTCGTAATGTGCCTGTTGAAATTCGTATTGACACCACTCACTGGTAAGGTAACCCGAGGACAAAAAGACAACAGTCTTGTAACTGTTAAAGATGGATCTTGTAATGTTGTCTTCGATTGAGTCGCCAGGTTGAAAATCACGAAGATGAATACACAGGCGATATGCAGGATCTGTCTTTTGTTCTAACTGTTGAACGACAGTGTTCAATATAAATTCTTCCTCATTTTTATGGAATGACATAAAAGCATGATATTCAAATTCTTTTCCCAAACACACAATGTCATCTGGCACACCAAACTTGTCATAGCAGGCCAGTTTTAGCTTTTCACCGAAAAAGAAGGATATAAATGTGAATACGATAACCAGGCATAGAAGCGGAGATACAGCAGCAAATGCTAAATGTTCGTCACGGTCGTTTTCAGATGAGGAAGTCACCGGGTAACAAACTGGAGCACGTCCAGACCAACTCCCTGAATAAGAACATGTTCGATGATGACTTCCCTTTAAGATATAGCCCTCACTACAGCTGTACATTGCAGATGCGCCCAACGTCTTTTCACTGTAGCTGACATTACCCCACTTTGGGGGTGTGGGTTTCCCACAGTTTACTTTCCTGTACACACACGTACTGGAAACGTTGTATGATTCAAAGCAATTACAGCCAAATTCAAGATCAACCTTAAACTTGCGTATCATTGGGCGACAGCCGGCAAGGGCATCTCTGCACATTTCTAGGCAGGGAAGAGTCACAACGGAATTGTCACAGCGCGGAAAGAAAGAAAGGCACGTGAAAAACTTTGCATGTTGGGAGCAGTTCACCTGGTTAATTAGGCTATTAACCAACTCTCCTTTTATGACTTTCAGAACCGTCTGCTGACTCCCGTGCCCAACCACATTGGGAAAAGAAGTTTTTGTGTAAAAATGGCGACAAGTCGGTAGCCGCACCCTTTCACATAATTTCGGTGGTATACTCAAGTTGAAATAATATGATATAGACATATTTTTCCGTGTGTATATCACTATGTAATATGGTCTGTGTTTAGCAGAGCGAAAACCTATACTCACGCTACACTTGATCACGTATTTCGATTCGTTGTCCTGGTCTGTACGAATACAGTAATCGTTTGGAAGGTCAGGGTCGAAATGGATAAATTGGTTATGGATATACTTAGGAGAAGTTAACCAATATGACGCTTTCGGTATGAATCGGTTAAGTCCACGGCCTTGCCCTTGCACTACCGCTAGCATTGGTGCTGTTTCTGTTTCTGTGAAATTCAAATGTGCTTGGATAGCCAGGGTCCAGGTCTGTATGCTCTCAGCAACACAAAGGTGGTCCTGTATATTTGCTGTTCCGGTAAACACTTTTGACCAGCCAACTGCACTTGAAGCATTGTTGCTTTCAACGGCGATTGACTTCAGGAAAGTGAAACAGAAGAAATATATCTGGACGAAAGTGGTCATTCTACAAATGTATTGAAAGAATTTCATCTGGCGATAGCAAAGATATCTGCGGTTGTTTTAACTCTCAACTGAGAATCATATCTGAAAGAATAAAAGAAAGTTCATTTTTTTCTATTGGTGCCACTTAAAGAATAATACAATGGATGGAAAATACATCTCTAACGAGACAGAGACAAACTAGTAGGAACAAAATACCCTATACTTGCGCTGCATTACCTTGAAATATTTTTCCTTGACGAAATACGTTTGTCTAAAATTTGATAAGCAGATATGATTGTGGCTGTTGCCCAGTTAAAAGGAACTTTTAAACAGTCATTATAATGCAACATCCATTTCTTAAGTGAAGTTTGCTGATATGCCATTGACATACGAGAGACAAAGTAAATTAAAAATCGAAATAATCACCTATACTACAGTATAGAAAGATACTCATAATAAATCTGTTTTGTGGCCATACAAAATTAATTCAGAGGGATTGCCTTCCTGCGCACAAAATCCTACACCACAAGGCACAATGTTTGTTAATAAATGCGATTCGAAGCGAAATTGTATCTTGTCATTTTAAGCAGCCATTTCATTCGTATAAATGGTGTATTTTAATATATGTTCTCGTAATATTTGCATTTTTAAACTTAAATGTAAAAGCAAACGTACTCAAATACACGTATAAATCTAGAGGCTAATCGACACAGCCATATGTGAGACTGTAACATATGTAATAACATGTAATATGAACTTACCACATGAAGTATTCTAAGCGCAGTTTAAGAAACGACAAATGACATTTTAACCTCCAGATGGTAGCGCTCGAGTGAAATTGAAATACGCACTTCACTATATGTAGAGTCGACTTTGATAATGACAAAAATGCATAGGCTTCAAACGTCCGGTTGCGAATATAACCAGCATAAGTACTGTTCTAACAAAAACATCCGCAAGCAGGGCTCTGCTCCCACCACAAAAGATATACACGTAACATTGTCCTGATAAGGACTTTGTGTAACGGTATAGTAGAGTTACCCGTATAAGTAAAACTCACTGATCATGAAAACATCGTAAATCCAATGATGGATTTTGAGGATATTTTGGAGGACATACTTGCACTGTTGCTAGCACTACATGTCAATCTTTTGTGGATGCAGGTAGAAAATGCCAAATCCAAAGCAGAGGATGTAAATATTTACCTGTTCTGCTGAGAGCATTCGGATCTTAGGTTTTTGGCATAACTCAATTCAATTTACCTGGAGTTTTGTATGCACGAAAAGTATACTTGTAAAAGTAGCTTGCCTTTAATTTGGTGGACTGCAATATTTTTGCCATTTGTATTTTGCATATGAAAGTACGTGTGTGCATATATACCGTAGAATTTCCAATAAAGACCACCTCCATAAAAAGACCACTTGTGCACGAAGACCACGAATTTCTGGACCCATCTTGTGTATCGTTACTTAAATTATATCCCCATTAAGATCACTCCCATAGCAAGACCACATTTTCAGTCCCTTAAGTGGTCTTAATAGAGAGATTCCTCTCTGTCTCTGTCTCTGTCTCTCTTTCTGTCTGTCTGTCTCTGTCTCTGTCTCTGTCACTCTCTCTCTCTCTCTCTCTCTCTCTCTCTCTCTATATATATATATATATACATATATATATATAATCTACCCATAGATGAAGTCAAAAGTTCACTTTCAGAATTAACAAGCAAAATGTTTAAACATAATGGCAAACCATACATAAATATTAATTCATACACAAAGAAAGCATATTGGCCACACAATAAATATCCAAAAAGCAACATTGAATCTTACACTGTTGAAACTTTGATAGGTGCTATAAAATTTCTTTTGGATAATACTTTTGTTCAATTCGGCCCATTGGTTTTTCAAGAAATAAAAGGCATTCCAATGGATAGCAACTGCTCACCTTCACTGGCAGATTTATATTTAACCTGGGTTAAATTTAAGTATGTGGATATATTGATGAAAAAGGACTTTCAAATGGCTACAAACTTATAAAAACAACGCAATATTGATGACATTGCTTTTGTAAATGTACAAAATTTCAGTAAAATTGCGAAAGAAATTTACCCCAAATATATCCCTTTGGAGGGTAACAATTGAGATGGTTTCAGAGATATATTTCTGGACTTGGATATTCAAGTCGCTAACGACAGGTTTTGTATTAAAGTCTATCATAAAATAGGTGAGTTCAACTTTGAAGTAGTTAATTATCCTTTCCCGGACAGTATTATTTTTTTAACTATTGGATATAATACTTTTTTGTCACAGATTTTGAGATTTGGTCGTATTTGTTGTAAATTTCAGGACTTTGCATCTACAACCAAATTTATTTACAATAAACTTGAGTCAAGGGGCTTCAAAGATGTACTTTTGATCAAATATTTCTGCACATTTTCCTGCAAATATCTGGAGATGGTTAGAAAGTTTGGCTTCAATAATTTTAGAGATTTTAGACTTGGCTGTTTTGCTACTTGGTTTTATCTTCTGGCATCATTCTGTTTTACTTTTCACCTTTTAGACATTTCAGGCTAGCTTCTTTTCTGTCAGGTTAAACCCCCAGGGGCCATTGGTAGCAAGTAGCGGCCTACGACAGCTACAAGCTTGCCTAATTGTACATGATATCTGATTAAGAAATATAATATTTTCATTGCATTCTCTTGACTTAAATAAAATGATTTTCATTCTTTTCTGACTTGCCTTATGAATTTTGGGGTTAATATCCGAAGATAATCAGAAAGTTTGGCCACAATAATTTTACAGTGTTAGACTTGTGTGTTTTTCTACTCAACTTTATCTTGTGGCATCATTCTGTTTTAATATTCAATTTTAGGCGTACATGTTTTCTGTCAGGTTAAATCCCCTTGGGGCTATCGGTAGCAAGCAGCGGCCTACGACAGTTACATGTTTGGTTAATTGTACTTAAAATCGTGTTAAGAAAAAAGGTTTTGAAAACATGTTTTTGGCATAAATGCTAATGACTTGCATATTTACTGAACATTGAAAAAAATCTTAAAATACGGGCGTTCCGAGTTAGGGATATTTTTTAACACCAGGCTTCGCATGGTAGATTTTTTCCTTCCGCGCATGCCCGACATGCCTGGTAACGCAATTCCGCGGTCAAGCTTTCCCGGGGAAATAGTAGGCCGTGACCAACACAGCGTGACAGCGAAACCCATAAGAGAATCGACATGCAACAGTGATCGTTCTGGGATTGCCCCATTCAGGACGGTGGCCACTAGGCTCTACAAAATCCATCCTGGCTAACTTTGTCATATCGACAGACAGCCAAAAAAATCACAGAACAGAACAGAACAGAACAGTGATCGTTCAGTTTCAGTGAACATGGCGGGAAATACGGACGACGGAGCTGCGATTAACGTGATTGAACAGACGGAAAAAGAACTACATGATAAATTCTCAAAGATGAAAGTGGTTGACCTTAAGAAGTTTCTAAAGATTGCATACCTAATAAGCAAATGTGACTGGACACCCAAGAATGTTCAGAAGTGCCGCGAATCCAGGGGCTACCAACTTGCGGAACAGGGGCGCATCCATGGGGTTAAGTTTCACGTGCTGTCGAACTTTGTTCGATGCAAACTTTTGTATGTGAAGGCACTTTGTACAAGACCAACCTCGCAAGGCGAGGCACTGAACCAAGTCTGGGGAATAGTCACGGAAGAAGGGGTCATCCATACTGGCTTTAATAATAATTATTCGATATTGATTTATTGTTTAGTGTCGCAAATCTTAAACAAATAATAACAGCTGATCTGAAAATGCTTGAAGGCCTACAGTGTGCCAGTGATCAGGTGACAAAGTGTGCAGACAGTGTATTGAGAATTTAAGTCAGGTGCTTTACTGTTAATTTCTAATTGCACCCGTCAAGCGCTAATCTGGTTAGTGGTCAGCCAAGCGCGAGGATCTTCAAAGCACTGGCAGAAGTGCGCCCTAGGCTAATCCCTCAGAACTCACCGAGTCAATCAAGGATGACTTAATGTATGGTTAGTTGTGCCACAATGCAGGCCCCAATTTGTATAGGTTTTGTCTCAGGTTTTGTGTCAATATTTTTCATAGTGACCGTGTTTTCTGCTATCTTTGGTACATCCTGGTATCTTACAGTTGTACACTGGCATGCTTTCTTGCAGTTACACTTGTAGATTATTAAAATAACCGGCGTTAAGAAAAGGACACCAACTTTCCCGTGTTAACTTAATGGGGAAAAATGGCGAGACTTGAAAGCGTCCCCCGAGACTTGGAGAAACGTCCGTGACTTCGCTGGAACATAGTAGTCAGCGCCACCGGTGGCAAAAATTGTCCCTGTCTCGGAACTAAGATATTGACAGTATTTTCTCAAATGTCACAAACCTGTCACATTATGTTGAGACATTGACTCAGGGTTGGCAGTGAAATGGCGCTTATTTGTTTATAGACTTTTAAAGTGAGGAGTAGGTGTCATCATGGAGCATGTTTTACATTTATGGTGCAGGATGTCAATTGTTGCAGTCCTTGTTAGGATTTCTCTTAGTTTGTACAGGTGGTGTACTGCAACTGTTTATTTTACAATCACTGGGACTAAATATAATGCCCCAGTTTGTTTCCACTTCAGTTGTACACTGGCGGGTGGTTTAACTAGGATAAGCTGTCCAGCCAGAAAGGGTACATATTGGTTCAGGGGCAAGTCAATTGTTCTTATCTGAACCTGTACCTTACAAATTTAGTAATTATGGTTTGTTTGATAGAGATTCTTCTTTCAGAATGAAGCTCTGCATTTATAAGCAAAACTTCACATATTTAGCTAATTCATCATGTCCCACGTTCATATTTATTCATTATTATGTGGGTTGTCTCTGTTGAATATTTGGCTTAGACATGGAACCGCTACTCAGAGAGACATGTACGGGTAATAGGCTCCGAAACATGTTCTGAGCAGTTACCCGCTGAAGACCCTTTAATTTATTTGGGCTAATATAGCGTATGTCAATATATTAGAGAGGAACGTGTGCAATATGGATAAGAGGTACTTCCATATGTATATAGGTTAGACAGTGACAGGTGAGCTTATGAAGAGTAAAGAGTTCAGACTGCGCGAATAGGGTAATGACTACAAGGAAGTGGTTCTGGACACACACACACATGTATATTGCCCGATGAATGTTTTCACGAGATGTGACATGGGCTTATAAGGGCATCACACAAAGCCAATCCTTGCACGTGTAAAATATAATTGAGTCACAAGAAACGCGCATTGAAAGAGACGTTTATAACCGATTTTAACCCTACATTTTTCAGGGGGTTATCTAAAAGCAGACCTTTGTTTTAGATTTTCGAAAATCTAAGATGAGTGTCACCATGACAAAACAAGAGGACGACGTAAATGAGGATAACCTTTGGCTAAAGTATGGTATCAGAATATTTTCAAAGGCATTTTCGAGGAATAAATCAAAGCTGGATGTTTTGCTCTTATTTTTTCTGATGGCAATTCCTGGTTGTAATCTTTTCAACAAAGTAGTGTCATATGTTGATTACGTTTTTGCTTCATTTTTGGTCAACCTTAATTTTTGTTTTCCAAATAATCCACAGAAAATCTTGGACAACAGGGCTTTTTTAATTTTTGAGAAACATTAATCCTTCAAAGTTAATACAAAGGCGCCCAAACGGACTTTTGTGACAGTTATGGTTTACCCAAGGTCATTTCAAGTTCATCTTGGAATCAGTAAACATGTGCAAATTACATTTACCCCAGTGGTCCATAATCATGCAAAGTATGATTTATTAAATGTTGTGCCATCGGTCGAACATGAATGACATGCCGGCCACTAGATAGTCATTTCACCTCAGCATGTTGCACTGGAAAAATAGCAATACAAGCACTATCTAAATGCAAAATTTCGTATTATGTTTGTTTAAATATATTTTATTCACCTAAAGTACATTGCTCTTGTTACAAACATAGATTAAACGATTCGGAAGAGGGATCAGCCCGATATTAATTCCTCTTGTGAGAAAAGACAAGTATAGACAGGACAGCACGAGACGCACGTGGTGAAGTCGGGAATATGCTGCAGATGACAACACCCAGACAGACAGACAGCTGGGCTGCACCAGTAATATTTTTTTTACCCATGTAACCTGTACAAGTGAGTGCTGTGAAGCTTAAATGACAAGTTATACATATACCTCGGTCCTTATATTCACGGTTTATTCATACTGGGGTCTTGAACTAGACGGGATGTTCATGTGAACTTTTTACTGACAATGCAGCTTCATTAATTAATTCATGAAGGCTGAAGGGCAGGCTGCAGAGCTGAGCTAACCCAACCACGACAAGGGATTCGAAAACCCTTGGATCCCCCATCACAGCATGGAAACGCAGCGTTGCTGTCACCAGGCAGAGGCTAGGTAAACTAAACGAAATCAGCCAATACCCACAGTACGGAAGCGCCCAGTGGCATTTATATATTCGTGTACAGCCAAAAATGATAGTGTTTTCGGAAAAAAGACCATTGTGGCGAGCATATATGGCAAAGTATGTAAACTGAAAGAAACAAAAGGGGCAATTTTGGTATGTAACTGGGAACGCGGTACCATAAACTTTGGACATGAGAAGGAGAAATGCCAAGTATCCTCTCGTGGTGAACCACAGGAGCATTCAGGAGTGTCCTTTACTCCAATCGTAAAAAGATGCGAATTTAAAGGACTAGTGTCTAAGCGCAGGCGCGTGTGATAAACAGTTAGAACTCTATTTCCAATGTCATACAATCCAAGATACTTAGTGGGACGTATTAAACAGTTCTGTCCGGGCCCTAAAATGGGGAATATCGAATTGTTGTCGAGTGTCATATGTTCGAATCTCAATAGTATTTTTAATAATAAAGCAAAGAGATTCGGGCACAAGCCCACCAATTTATGCATAAAAGTAAGTTTTGCTGCTTCCATACGTTCAACCAAAGTCAGCCAGCCAATTTCTTCACAGAGCTTAGCGTTGCTTGTCCCATGCATTGCACCGGTTACAAAACGGGCTGCATTTAATTGAACATTTTCAAGCTTTCCTTCGTCAGATGCTGTACAGCCATTCCACACCGAACTACCATATTCAAGTATAGGCTTGACAAAAGAAATATAGATAGTTTCGAAAGTGTTTTTGTCTAAAAATTTTACTCTTCTTAATATTAATTTTTGATTTGACATTTTAGTAGCTTTGATTGTGATCTCCGTAGCGTGCTCAAACCAACGTAGGTCCGAGTGTATTGTGATCCCAATGTGATTACGTTGATATACATCATCCAACATATGACCTCCGAAACTGATGGGAGAGTGATTTGGTGGGTTCGTGTTCCGAGATATAAGCATGGAGTTAGTCTTTAGGGCGTTAAAAGTTACTGGCCAGCCTTTGGACCACTGTTCAATATCAGAGATATCTGAGGTAAAGTATTGGCAGCAGCGATTGGGTCATCAATTGTGAGATATAAAGAAGTATTATCAGCGAACATTTTTATTTTTGAACAGACTATGTGTACAATATCATTAATATAGATTAATAACAAGAGTGGTCCTAACACTGATCCTGGGGGCACACCGGCATTAATATTTCCCCAATTGGACCCTGGATCACAACTGGAATGTAGCGATTACCTAAGTAATCAAAAAATCATTCAAGAAGATTCCCAGCAATACCGGCCTTCCTTAACTTTTATATTAGGCCTGAGTGCCAAACCTTATCAAATGCCTTACTAATGTCTACGAAAATTATGGGGAGTTTTCCTGATGATCAATGGCCAAACACAGTTCGTGATAAAGTAAGAGTAGTTGGTTACCAGTTGAATCTCAAGGTGTAAAGCCAGATTGATATGCAGATATAACTAATTTGTCCCGGAAGAAATTAAATACATACTTGAACACTTTTTCAAACACTTTCCCTGAACAGCTGAGAGGTGACACAGGTCTGTACTTATTACATAGATTTTCAGGGCCTTTCTTATGGAGTGGAGAGACATTTGCCTTTTTTCAGGAAGAAGGAAATTGTTTCATTTTTAAGGAAAGATTGAAGAGTTCTGTCTGGGAAGAAGATATGACAGATGCAGCTTCTTTCAAAAGTTTCGCACTAATGCCATCAGGGCCAGAAGCTTTAGATATATCGAGGTTTAAAGGTGTTTCCAGAACCTCTGGTTCTCTGATAGTTATAGAATCAAGACTTGAGTCAGGATAATCAAATTTAGAATTTGGGTTCATGTTTTTCTGAACTACTGGAGATTTGTGTACGGAAACATTCAGTTTCTTAGGGACTTCCGTCAACAGATCATGACATTTCTCCAAAGTTGGTTTGGGCGGATGTGGAACAGGACTCTATCAAGGTTGTTCAATAATCACGTGCCCGAACATTGCTTATTTGTAGAAATGATTTTTTTTTTTTTTTTTAAACATACTTTCAAAACTCTTCCATCAAACTACCTGGTCATCGACCTAAAACTAACATACGAGCATAGACGTTAACTTGTATGACAGGTGGTGTGGTATTTACACTTACTGTTCAAGGAATTTTTGTTGCTTTTTGTTTATTTAGCAAAATACTTTGTTTTATCCAAATCAACATGATGAATTTTTGAACGTGTTGGGAATGTTCTGCTTGCTTAATTATTAAGTATTTTTCTGATGTAAAATATTTACTTCTAACCCACAGATTGTATTTCCCTTAAACTCGGAAGCAATGTAATTAGATTTAGTGATTCAAAAAGGTGCTATGCAGTTGCTGTTGCTCTCATTTCCTGATTTACAGACAGGGTTATCGTCAGTAAATGTAAGATGAACCCAGTTAATATAAGGACAGTAGTTTTAATGCATGCACAATGTGCATGCACTTTCATGAAACCCGTAGACGCCTCCGATACCATGCAGGCTTCAACCTTGCAGACATGAAGATGGGGTGAGTCTGCAAAGTTCATTAATAACACCAATGCTCGTTTCGTCGGTGCCGAAGTAATGCTTTGGATTCTCATCTAACAGGGTGTTAGTTCGTGTACTTGCCACTGGTGGGGCAGCACTAACTTTCGCTCTGTATGTATGTAAAACCATCGGGTAACATAAGACTTCAGATCATCTTACCTCAAAGTATATGTATGATTGATATCCTTTGAGAATCGAAGCAGAATACAGAGAAACAAAGGTGTAGAGGGAGGTGCTAGGTAAACCTTAAATTTATGCGCCATGAACATGAGGAAAAAGCAGTTGCCAACTAAATAACCTCAACAATGGACAATGAATTCTGACCAGTGAACCATGTACATTTTCGAAAATATACATGAACATGTTGCGACGGTTATGCTGGCGATTTCCCCATAACCACCCGAAACGTGTCATTCATTTAATGGGACACAAAATTATCTGTATGTAGGCCTGTAACTGTTATGGTATAGGTGGACTTAGATTTACGGTAGATGGCACGGTTTTGTTTTAGTAATCGGACGGTGATGCCATATTATTACCGCCTGTTTGTCTGTGTCACCAATTACTTTGGCCATTGTGAATGGAACTTTTACGCTAAAGATATTTTCTGTGCTTACCTCCTGACCATTTGTTTTTAATTTTTGGTTTTGTTTTTGTTTTTTTGTTGTCAAAAATGTTAGCATTTCTGCAAATACAACTGAAACATTTATATTTTTAAAGTACAGAATGTCTGTCTGTCTGTCTGTATGTCTGGGTCTGTTCAAGCTTTGTTTTTTCTTTTCAAAAGGGGTTTCCTCGTAAACTGCTTGGCTAACTACTTATTGCACGATATGGAAATATAGAGGAACATTTGAATTTTGGAAATAGTTATGAACACTACGTACTCCGAGTTCAAACTCTGAGCAGCACGGATGTATGACCTACGGCATTATTGTCTCCTTCGTTTTTACAGGAATAATATTTTCTGAATATAATGCTGTCATTTAAAATTGATTGTGTGTGTGTTTGTGTGTTTAAATTTTCCGTATAACAAAAGGCTGGTTTCCCACAAGTTGAGAGAGATTTACCTTAGCTACGTGTTAGCAAGTTTTTTTTTTTACTCTAAAAGGCTTATGGATTGTTCAAAATGCTTATTGTAATGGTAATGAAAGAGTGATATGTTTTATAACAGTAGTGACGGCATCAATTGTGAACGGCGGAATTTCTTGTTTCCTGAACAGTTGTTGACTAGATGCCACTCAAACCCGATGAAAGTACATAATGGGTAGGCCAGCAGAATACAGATCGCTTACAAGGTCTTCAAGTTTTAAATTTTACCCACACATGGGCAGAAATTTGACCAATGATTGGCACATGGCAATAAGAAATGGTGCTGTTTTGAAATTAAGGCAAAGTGAAAGGCTTTTGTTGGTGTTCATTACTCTGTCCAAACAACATGGTGATTAGGAAAGGAATTTTGTCGATATAAATATGACACGATGTAAAGGTTTCTTTGAAGATCTTACCTATGAATACTAATTCACCATAGTTTGAACTATCACAACGGATCCATATATATGGGAGGCATGAGTTACAAGGTTTGTAAGTAAATGCAATTTAAAGCGAAAAGTACATCAAGCCATTTTAGGTGCTATTTCATTCGTATAGATCTGTATCTTAATATATTGTCTCATGTAATGTTTGGACCTTTAAGCTTAAGAGGAAAAGAAAACAGACTGAGACATCAATCTAATGGCTAATCAACACATATATATGTGAAAGGGCAACATATAAAACGCAATTATGGACTTACCAGTTAAAGTAAAAGAAAATAGACTGAAACGTCGATCTAAATGCTAATCAACATGTACGTTTATAAAAGTGCAATATATAAAAACGTGAAGATGGACGCATCAAGTCTTCTTGTGACTGCTTGAAAAAAAAATCAGTTTATAACTTTTCACTTTGCTAGGATATGAATGAAATTTGAAACACGTACGTCACTATATGTTTACTCGAATTTGATAAGTACAGCAATGAGTGTGTTTTGAAAATTGTGTTCAGCCCAGCATATGTACATATAGGGGCGGGGCGAGGGGGGGGGGGTATTCTCCCCCAGTCACGGTCGTCAACAGAAGAAAAAAAACTCCAAGGGAACACAGGATAAAGTTTTATATATCCGCAAAGATAGACACAAGAAGGGCACTGCCTACAGCACAAGAGATGTATTATATACGGTCTTGATAAATAGTGAAGATACTTATCTGTATAGTCACTAGATGCATATTAGTATTGTGGCTAGATGCACATTTGTAATGTCACTAGATACACATTTGTATTGTCACTAGATATATATTAAATTATCATATTCGTATTGTCACTAGATGCATATTGAATTGTCATATTCGTATTGTCACTAGTTACATATTTGTACTGTTATAGGGGGGGGGTATTGTCACTAGTTACATATTTGTACTGTTATAGGGGGGGGGGTATTGTCACTAGATGTATACTTGTAGATTCACTGGCATTACATCATACATTTGTTGTTCCAGACACCAAAGACGGATCCAAACCAAAATAGTACGGTGCAGACATTAACCTAAATTGCTTAGGGTTTATGGGTTTTGAAACGAAAAGTGAAGTTACAAATATTCAAGTATGTTCACGCATTGTTTTTTTTTTTGACATGAGACATCTGAATTCAATCACAAGAATTTAGGGACTATGATGACTTCTTTCATTAATATAATTTGCGGACGGATGACCAGGCATGAGACCTGAAATGCTTCTGACGATCAGAGAAACTTTTTAATTATTAAATCATAGGTGTCATTATGTACCAGAGAGCCATTATGGGTACCAAACGCCAAAGTCCCACTAACGTGGATGAATATTTGAAGAAGTTATATTTTTGCACCTTTTGAACCTGGAATTCGGATATGAAGGTTCGTGCCATCTGTAAAAACCTGTGAAAATGTATGGTCTATGAAATGTCAAGTTTATTCGTGGTGTTATTTATTGTGTTTCACCAGGGTCAATTCTTGGGCCCTTGTTATTCTACTTTGTGACAATGATTTAGGTCAAGTGTCACAGGATATGCATTCTATATGCAGACGATACTAGTCTACTTCGTAGTGACAAGAACATGGATACACTACATGGTAAAAGGTGTACTGTTTTAAATGAAATTATGAAATTGTTTCAGCAAATAAATCATAAGTGAATATCGGAAAAAAAACCCAAAACAAATTACATGATATATCAAACTCAAAACGGTAGGAAAAGTACCAGTGGCTTTTCATTGGATATTAACGGAACTCCCTTGCAAAGAGTGGACACTTATAAATTTCTAGGTATTTGGTTTGACGAAACTTTAGACTGGAAGTCTCAAATATTGTTTACTTTGAAAAAATTAAGTAAGGTACTTGGAACTCTCAAAAAAAGTTAGACATAATTTTCATATAAAGATTCAATTACCACTATATAATGCTTTGGTGTATCCATATCTTATCTACCGTTATACTACATGGGCAGTAACATACACATGTACCTTAGATACAATGGTAAAGATTCAAAAGAAAATTATACGGATAATACCTTTCTCGAGCTATAATGCTGACACTGATGACCTGTTCCATACATTTAAATTCCTTAAGTTTCAGAGTTTGGCTAAGTACTTAACAGGAATATTAATGTATAAGGTAAAATATCATCTAGTTCCATCTATAATACAAAACGTCTTTACAGATATTGGTGATACACATTGTCACAATACTAGACAATACCATGGTTTTTATATCCAAAAAATGTCGTACAAATTTGAAAAAGTCTTCGATAGTATGTCATGGACTTTCAATTTGGCAAATAATTCCAATTTACATACAGACAGCAAATTCAATTCACAGATTTAAAAAATACCTGAAGCAGCATATTCTAGCATAACGATGAATTAGCTACAGTGAATACTTCCTTTTTGTTTAACACCTCTGAATAATTTATTTGTAATAAACTACTATAAATATATGACGTTTTGCATATTGTACACACTCAAGGGCCCTTTACGTTGGGGGAAATATAAACCCCGTGGGGTTTCCTTCTCCTAGCTGAAAATCTTTTTGTAAAAAATTTTCTTATAACTTTCTTATTATATACATATACTATTTGTTGAGAATATTTGTAGTTGATCTTCTGCAATGTATAACGATTTTCAGCAATAAAGCAATGCAGTACAATACAAAAAGTTCAGTGTTGTGAACCTGTCTCACCTCACGAATGATCCCGCAACTTTGGGAATAAAAATGATCGATAGAAAGCAAATATATACACTAAACAGGTCATTGTAAAGGAGGAATGTTCGTGTTATACAACTTTGTTAAAGGGAATTTTGCACAATTTTCATGGGTAAACCAAATACGTGAGCCAAACGATCGATGGTTGTGGCAATGTTTACCAAACATGGCCGCAAGCATCGACATTACCGAAAAATAATCATAGGTTATTCATCCATTTGCTCACACAGGGTAACCAATTGGAATGCTTCAATTTTATCCCCAAATATGATACTGGGTATTTAAAGAAAATGACCGGCTAACAATGAAATGGCTTCATGTAAGTATCTCAAACATATTTATAATATACATTCCAATTACCAGATACCATAAGGTGGGTGTATTAATTTTAACGTGTCGTAAAACCCCTTCTCTGTCACACATGTTGAATGTTCTGCGCTTGATTTTGGTGTAAAAGCGGAAGGAATTTAGTGATAGAGCCTGGACTTCGCAACGGTGAACCTCTGATAACTAATCTGAATGTTTATCTTCGCGGTACCAAATGCATGGAAAATATATTTTTTGGCGCACGTACACTTTACTCTAACGAGATTAACGTGTCTGTACTCCGTTATTATTCAACATTAAAAATTCTTTAAATTTTGAAGAATTTAATTTTGGACGAAAAAAAAATCCAGACAATGCAGTGACCCTAGCAGTTGACGCTGGCGGCTCCCACTCAATGCCAGCCAAAAATAGACAAGCGACAATAAAGATAAGATAAGAACAGCACTGAACATGTCAGGTATATTATTAATGAAGAACATGTAAGAGTCTGGTACACACAATTCTGGGTACAAATCCTGCCCACGTACACATTTATTTTTTCATTGAAATATGTAAGCAAAGGTTCAACTGGCACTCCAAATATGTCGGGTAGATATATTTGAAATATACCCGCCCAGAGAGGATACATTTCAAATACACTAAGGACCAGGCAAGCTCCACTGGAAAATAGTCTCCATTTATGATAAAAAAATTAGGCTCAGTGGAGTATAATGCAAGGATTCGTGCTAACAAATGCTGTGCACATCTACAGAGAAACGAACGGACCTTCTTCAACCTCTATCACACATCTGAGCTGCCATCGCGGGCCTTTCCTTATTTGCTGCATCCGAATATATAATAGTGTCAAATAAAGAACGTATATGTTTCAAAACTGTGGCAAAAACAATGAATGCAGTTCCAAGAGGCATACTTGCCACCCAGTAGGCTTACAACAGGCGTGATCAATGTGGATCTGACAACTACCTCTGCTATCAACTGATGCATCAAAGGCTCGAAATATACTCTTCATATGCGTTTTGGCATATTTCTGGCAATGTCCCAGAGTTTTGTACTTTTTATTATTGCGTGGCACCTTCGGGAGCATTTCTAGAGACTATTTTGAAGCTTGCTCGTTCATGACCTTTATGTTGTTGGTTTGTACCAAAAAAAAAAAAAAAAAAAAAAAAAAAAAGAAGAAAAAAATAGACTCGATTGATGAAGTCATTTGTCAGTGTTGCACTTCAGGCAATTTTCACATTTTGTCAATGATTTGCATGTGTATCACTTTAATTTTGCATGATCTCTGGGATGGATTTACTTGCATTCTTTCTTGATCTCACTCTCAGTCGTCTTCTTTTTAGGCAAGGACAACAATGAGCCGCAGACACATACTACAAGCTCTGCTAAACTGAAAATGAAAAACACGAAAACACTGAACACGATGCGATACAAGGATCCAAACATTCCTGAAAAAAAAACAATATATGTGTTTCGTAAGGATAACAGTTCAACAACTTTGGTTACTCGTTTTCTTTGAAATTTACACTGTACAGAAAAAGCGTTTTCAGCCTCTCTTGATTTTACTCTTACTAGATTATAAAGGTAGCAGCAGATGACATTCAGTGTAACTTTAAAGGTGGGTGAATCAGGGTACATAAAGACCACACCGAACTGATAATTTTCACTAAAACAAGCATCCACTACGATGGACCCCTGCAGCTTCACAAAGAATAATTCTCAAAACATTGCCACGCCCCGGGATTTATAGTCAATATGGCAGCAAAATATCGGATCTTAGCTGTAGCAGCATACATGATTTGTACGATGCAGGTAAAGTAAACTAAAGATTATTTTCATCCTCGCCTTGTTCAGAGCACGGCAAGTTTGAGAAGAGACCACGTTTAGTGTATATTTGTAGTACATACAACAAGTTTTGTTGTGTAAACTAGCATATATCCATAAAAGCTGCCAAAGCTCCGTCAATGATCAATATTTCCATCATATCAATTTCACTCTTTTGTGAAGTATTGGTTTGTTTGTGCACTTACATACCGCTCAAATCCTTCTAGCAACAAGGGATATATACCGCTCAGTAAATGTTATTGTCAAATGTTTGAGGAAAACATTATGGTGTTCTGCTAAGGGAAGATATCTTCAGTGACCTTTTGGAGTCTGAAGCTATCAAACAGATACTGGACACAACAGATGTCATGACCTCGGTATGGTGGTGCTTCACGGAGGTAATTCTTCTAGCTTCTTTTCGACCTGGCCTCGGTAAGTTCGCTACATATTTCCAGAACCGAATGCGTCTATTTGGTGACAGTCTTACACGCGCCTTAAGTTGTTGCCGGTACAGTTTTGAAAGACAAGCTAAGCTGGAGCTCGCCTGCCGAGCAGGTTTCACCTTCTTGTGTAACTTTTACAGTGCCATGTTTTGAACCGAATCAACAGCTTTCCTCGGCGCCAAGAAAAGCTGTTGACCCAGACCAGTATAGTTTATGGGAATATAGACATGCTGGTACTTAATTGAGAGGCCATTTTACGAAGAATATTAATATAGTGTCCATTGGATAATTCAGAGAAGTTCATATTAAATACTTCGACTTTGGCCACAGTTGGCAGCGAAAGAGGCAAAGGCCTTCAAAGAGTGGCAGTCAGACAAAGCAATGACATGCTGGCGAAAGGGGTATACTGTTCTTTTAATATTCAGTTGGTGTTAGCAGATGAATCTTTCCCTTTGTCAAGTAAACTGAGACTCCAAAACAGCACTTTGTTTAATACCAAGACATCAATTCTGCATCACATGCGTATCGGAAGTTGTTAGTATTTAGGTTGGGGATCACACCACGCTCCCCCACAAGTCCGTAACAGGTGAAAATCCAGCTAAAATGCTGACCCAGCCCCTGTCCACTAACAGGTATTTCCATTTTTTCTTTGCTATCACGTTGTTGCCGCTCAGTGTGTTCTGCTAATGTTCTGTGATACATGTCATATGAACAACCACTTTTATAATTTGTTACATGGAGGAGAGTTCAAAAAGTGCTTAGACCTTTACAATTTGTTAATTATAAACATTTTGTTACTAAATCACAGATGCAGATCAAATTTCCATGGAAATTTCATTAACCACTGTACATCAAACTAAAGTGGAAAAAGTATGATGTAGCATGGTAAACTATGGAAATTATAGGCATTTCCAATTTGGATCCTTCAGTATTGTCAAAACCATGATGAAAATGGAAAATCTTACATGGATGAGTGTGAGTTACTATTTTTTTCTCAAGAGGGATCATTGTTGGTGGGGAAAATCACGAGTGACGCAGGTTACTTGTTATTTTCCACACCGACAACGATCCCTCGTGAGAGAAAAATAGGAACTCACTCTCCAACCATGTAAAATTTGGTTGTTCTATTTTTAATTGGATATTCATCGTTACTACTTTTGAATTTTACTCTAGAAAATGATAATTCACTCTCAAACATAGAATAAATATTATTCTACTTATTACCTGTCATTCTAATTTGTGGGCACACAGAGTTACTAGTAAGCAAATATTTCTCCCTCCCTAATTCTATTAATGCTGAGTGCGAAGTGACAGTGCTTCCGAGATTGCTTTTAAAGTATTAGTTGTATAAATAAATAAATAAATAAATAAATAAATAAATAAATAAATAAATAAATAAATAAATAAATTAATAAATAAATAAATTAATTAATAAATGAAAAGATAGATATATAAACGAATAAATCGACACATCAATAATTTAAAATATAAATAAATGATTAAGTAAATGAGTAAATAAATAAATATATAAGGAAATGAATAAATAAATGATGAATAAATAAATGATGTATAAATAAATGATGAATAAATAAATGATGAATAAATAAATAAATGATGAATAAATAAATAAATAAATAAAAAAAAAAAAAATAAATAAATAAATAAATAAATAAATAAATAAATAAATAAATAAATAAATAAATAAATAAATAAATAAGTATATAAATAAAAAAAACCAACCAACCAACCAAATGAATAAATAAATAAATAAATAAGTTAGTTTAAACGTATTTCATTTTCCATAACGTGAAAAACAGGATTGGAGAACAAGCTGACGGCTTCTATCAACTCCTCTCCTTGATACAAAGTTACAATACAACATTACAATATGAAAACTGACATGACGGCCCAAGTACTGTCAAGTAAATAAATTAATAAAATGATTGTGAAAACGTATTGGTGGCTGATTTTTGTACGTGATTAGCTGGCATTAAATAGCCTATTTCTTAAAATTTCTCAACAGATTTTTCACTCAGGCATCAACATGCCTTCCATAAAGTTGATAATTTTGCATTTCTTCGAATCCTATCTGGAAGATGAGTTACCAAGTCAGGGAAAACAGCTACAGTAGAAGGGGTTTATAACATTAAGAGTTGATTAAGTACATGAACGTTTGAAATGAGTGCAAAGTCAGTTAATTTACCTCAACGGATGATGTGTTTTAAGGGAAACTTTATACACTGCACAAATCAAAAGTATTGGATCAACATTTAGGACTCTATAGGGATTGTCACGGACATATCGGCGAACGTAGCTAAAATCAATGTGTCGTGAAGAATAATACATGAATGCTTATGTTCTTTCGTAAAATACGTGACTGAAACAAATACAGACCAATCGGTAAAAAATATTCTGTGTTTTTAAAGCTTGAACAAAAGCAAACATAAAGTTTATATTCAGATGAAAAACCTCAATATTTTGTAAGTCAGGAGCGGAAATAAATAAAGAACCATGAGCATAAAGTTGGGGTACTACATGTGATTGTGCCAATCTCTAACAAAGGGAATTTGAGTTAACCCAGAGTCTTTGCGCGCTTACAACTGTCAATATATTCAAGTGACATGAAACCTAAAACTATGAAGCATTTGGTTTCAACAGAACATTCTGAAGAAATTTGCCTGCAATTCAGCGTTTTGCAACAGTTGTATCTTTACCTTTCTTCAAAATATTCGTCTGTACCTTGGCTAGTCTGGACATAAAATACCCGGGGGCGAGTTGCATGTACTAATTGAACGGTTACTCTGAACATATGCAGAAAATCGACGTGGTGAATGTTTCATATCCATTGTATGAAATATGTTGACACGTCTTGGACAATTCCCAGTGAACAATCACGTGATACACGAACAGAGGATTGGGTCCTTGTACCAAAGATCACGAGGTGACACATTTCTTTTCATTTCACTATCCCAACGTGTTCATGTGTTCAACAGACAATGAATACATATTTTTATTGTGCGCCCCGCAAAAGAAAACATAGGCAAATAAAATATAAAGACCGCATAATTATCTCATCTTATCAAGCTGTGCACTGTTAGAATTATATTTTATCACCCTAGCCTTTGGCTCATCATTGGTCAGCCGAAACTAATGACATATTCCCCAGCTGAGGTTGCAGGTATGGGGATCCTTCTTGCGAAGTGCAAGCGGTGTAGAGCGTTAAAACTGAAATGTGTGCGTGTACCCGTGTGCGTGCACCCGCGTGCGTGTACCCGCTGTTGTTGAAGTGCTTCAAATCAGGAGGAAAAAAAAGGGACAACCCCTACTTTGCAATACTTTCCTGAAGCCGAAGAAATTTACTATGAAGGTGTTCGATAAAATGAAATTTGATATTCACAGTGCATGACTGTGTTTTCCTGGTAGTAATAAGAGCTTAATATTGGCATGCTCACCTGAGTTTGGTCTGGTATCAAACACATCAACTCGTGCCATTCCCATCAATACCATCGCTTGATCAACCACAAGTAAAGTTTACGTAGTGGCACCTCGTTTCATTAGACGTGTCAATGGGGATGTGCACCAGAACTTCTGAAGGAGGAACGTGTTGCAAAGAAAAAAAATAAAATAAAACAAAATAAAAAAAAAGGGAAAAATGTCGCGGAAGGATTTTGTATTTGTGCTATAAACTTATTTAAATTGTAACAAAAAATCAAATTAAATGTTGAGTCTTGTAAAGGTTGCAACATTGAATTTATTGATTTGATTCAGCAACTTTTTTCACTGCAGTTTTGACAGTCACGGACCGTTGCTTGTTGTATGGTGGTCTATAGATCAAGTTTATTGCTCATTTGCTCATTTAATTTCCAAAACGCCTTTTGTTTATGATGAAGCTAAAAAAAAAAACCAACGATGAAAAATTGCTTCGGAGGCAATGAGTATTTATACTATTCTAAAATGACATATAAGCAATGCAGCAATCAACAATATTTTTTTTTTTTTGCAGTGTAAAACTAGATTATAAAATCTTACTTGCAGCGCAACCAGTTCCAGTCGGAGTTTGGTCCTTTGACAAAATAAACGGGGGTATGGACCTTTCTGGCAATGGAAATTCCGCCACTTTTGCTCAAGCGCAAACTTTCACTACAGGACCAAATGGAACATTAGGAGGTGCTCTGCAATTGGACGGAACACCCGCAGCCTGTATAAAGATTCCAAACAACGGTGCACTAAAAGTGCAAGGATCATTCTCACTTGCAGCTTTCATTAGACAAGATGACAGAGTAAGAGTACATGTTTTTTTCTTCTCGGACACATATGTTCCAACCGGTATCATGTTTGCAGTATTTGGGGACAGTATGCAATTGATTTTGCAACCTGATGTAAATCACGACACTATCAGCACAGAGCTAGCGGTTGACAAGGATGAGTGGAAGTATGTTGCAGTGACGTATGATCATATGAGAGGAGTAGCCACCTTGTGGCGGGATGGAGTACCAATACAATCAAGACAGATAGGACGGGTGGAGTATAGATCCAACACTTCACTCCGAGTAGGACGTGCACATTGGAACAACGCGGACTACTATCTCTTGGGAGATATATCTTGTTTACAGCTGTACAACGAAGCCTTGACAATAAATCAAATGAGAGCGTCCATGAAAAAAGCCTATGCTGGTTGCCAATGTAAGTATGCCTAAGTACATGTTGCACAGTAAAGTAGAGTCTTGGATTTAACAATCTGTCAGTTTTGGTATGTCCAAATAACGTATCAGCCATATAGATAGTTAGACTTGAGACAGGTGTTACCTGTTTGATACCAAAAAGGAGTAATGGCCATAATACAACAAATAGTTAAATGCGCACCTTCATGCCTTAAATCAGCCCAAACTGGCTGGTGATCAAATGTAGCCTGCTTGTTTTCAACCAATTCCAACAGTCTGAAAAACAATTTGCTTGAGAGTTATAGATGAGACCCATCAAGACCAGGTGGTCCAAATCAACCGCTTTCCTTGGCATCGGTTGGGCACTCATGTAGTGCCCAACCCATGCGAAGGAAAGCTGCTGACACAGTCTTACTTCAAGGGGAAAGGGTTAAACTTTAGTGGAGTCGGGTTCAAGTTCTTGCGATGACGTCATTCTGAGGCAACTTTTGAATGAATTTGCATAAAAAGACCAGAGTGATATGTCGACTTATGTGTGGAAGCTGGTTTTCATTACGTTCCCTCAAATCTAAGTAAGCCAAGTGGCACTGATATACATTGAACAATTTAACATAATATTTAATGTTTAACTTAACATTTTTCTAAATCGTAGAAACACTGAAAACTAATATGACAGACACAATTGGTACTATTTTAAAGGGCTTCTGAGCTTCTTCCCCTGTGAAGGTTTTTGCTAAAATATCTTTAAAATTCATGGCAGTCATTCTTCTTGATTTATTTTCTTGTTAAAACTCTACGAATATTATCACTTATATACAGCCTGCAATTACGTATTTTTCTATATAACAAACTTCAAACTACATGCACCAACTAATTACGTATGTATGAATGCTGAATAAAGTTTCTGTACATGTCATACAATTTTTAAGAAAATAGAACATGAAACGGAACGAAATGCTTTTCATTCAGTTTTGCCCAACGCACGCTGTTGTATCACCTCTTTCACTCTAAATTTCCAATAATGGACTGGCCCCCATTTAATCAGCAATTTTTTACGGAAAATGACATGACTTCACACATGGAAAGCTATTCAACAACCAAGGAGGTTTAAGATATCAAAATTTCGTTATAAAGGGTGGATGTTAAGGTCATGGGACATTGTTGCAAAAATAGATCTAGGTCACTTAAGATCACGTGAGCCAGAAGCCATCTTGGATTTTTGCTGTTTTTCATCACATTTCAGCATTGGTTGGTTGTCCATTAATCACTCAAAAACCCGTTGGCAATACAAAAGAAAGCAGCAGATATATGAAATGAGATATTCTGGCAACCATTTATGCTATTTCAGCCTATAAAGTGACAATTCAGTGGGTCAATATCCCTATTGTCACCCAAAAGAACCATATGAATCTTTCATTGGTTTTCATTTATTTCTTGGCATAGTCTTGAAAATTCTGTTAGAAGGATTAGTAACTATTTCCTACAAAACACGAGACAAAATGTTTTCAATCTGTTACAACTAGGGATGTGGAAATCGTGCTTTTCAGTTCTGTGGGAAAAAAGCATCTGAAGGTCGCTTGACGTGACATGACCCAGCTGCTATAGTGGATTTTTTCTGCTTTCCTCAAATTTAAGCATGATGTGACTGCGTTATATTTTTAGTCACTCAGAGATCCATTTACAATACCAAACAAACTTGCAAAAGATATGAAATCAGATATTTGGCATTATTTTATATGTATACATTTTAGCTCATAAAAATGACAATTCAGGGTGTCCACATTCCTTGGTGTCTGACCGTATCGTTCAGACTGCCTGCTCCCACATTTTTTGTGGCTTGACATCTTGTATCCATAAAAGGCTATCAGGATGCTTTGGGGCCATCATGTGACTTCTTATGGGATACTTTTACACTACATCCATGACTAAAATTGATGCACACTGACAAACACATTGGTATTTAGGTTTATATGTTATGATAGTTTTGACAGGCAGTGACTGATTGGATTAGACATTATAAATTCTATAAATTCGACTATAGTCGCTTTTGGCAGGCTACCGTTGTTCAACTATAGTGGCTTTCGGCAGTGCAAGAGTATGTAGACCCTGAAACGAACGACCGCCCATTGTTTGTTATTTGCGGCGTGACGATGCACATATATTTTTACATATGCTGGTGCCAGTAAAAGGCTGTGTCGGTAAGGGGATGACCGATTAGAATTAACGTTTTTGCCAATGACCAGATAAAGAGTTATACTTCCAGTTCTGTCAGGAACAGCCTCAGTAGACGTAAAATATAAAGATGTATCAATAAAATTATAAAATTAGATTAACTCGTTGAGCAGCAACAATAAAAACATTAATCATGCATGTCTTTGGTCTGGGAAAGGTGAACATTTGCCTGCAGCACATACCATGTTCGTTTAGTCATGAAATTATTCTTTTCAGTTTCAGATCCTGCGTCAAGAATCAAGACAGGACTTTATCGACTTGACGATGTAAAGAGAGTGCAAAAACGGAGGTTGAATGATATCATTGCACGTGTTTATGTGAAAAGTGTGGTGCAATGTGGCGGCCATTGCCAGACAACAGAAAGTTGCCAGTACCTCAGTTGGCAGCAGAAAGCCAATGGCCAGGGCTATGGACAATGTGATCTCAGTGCTGATGTCACACTTCATGTTTTCGAATCAGATGAAAATATGTCATATTACAGACTTGTTTATCAGGAAGTCTGAAAAATTGCTGTTTAGTTGATGCTGTCTCTTTGACATATTCAACGATAAACCTGACCTGTTTAAGTAGCGGCAAAACTTTGTTAGGACAATCGATCCGTCGTGTTTATGCGGCTGCACGAGTTCGTTCCTTCACCTCGGTGATTTGGAGTTTGGCTTAGCGAGGGATTCAGCATCTTATATGTTTTCAAAGTTTCATGGGGAATGTTTTGTTTAGCAACGAGTTTAGTGCACTCTGTAAACATGCTTATTTAACTCTTTTATTGCCATGTTTTAGACTGAGTGAGCAGCTTTCTTTTGTGTGCAAGGAAAGCTGAGGAAAGCTGGTGACCTGCAGCATTATATTCTCTGGAACTGTAGGCTTGCTTGTACCTGAATGAACTGGCTTTCACAAGGTAGGCATACACCTAGAGCTGCTGATGTATGCTTATCTACAAGAAGGAAGGCCACTCATACCACACAAGTCCCCCGCAGGATTTGCTTTAGCTAGATCTTTACAATCCCAATGGCCATCTTGGGACTGTCTTTCCTAGGAGGACTTTAGTATCTTCACAAAAATTTAAACCATTTCGCACCACAATTATTTTGTGGAGTTTAATATAAATATGTTTCTTTTAAATCACCCTAACTCAGCTTTGCTGAGTTTTTTTTTTCTGTCATGAGTCTGTTTCTTCTTGTGCCTTCATTTTTCTGATGTCTCTGCAAAAGTTAAGAAGCCCGACAACTCGTTGATTCTAGTGCTATTACATCCAATTACTGCCCAATGCTTCAGTACTTTTATATTTTACACTGAATGTATCACCCTATACATCGCGTGTGAAAATATCGAAATATTTCTTACTGTGCGCTCAGCACTTGTTCCTCTAACTTGAAATGTGAAGTTTAGGGCGGAGGGGGGGGGGGTGGGCAGCGACAAATACAACATGACTACAGGACACCCTATATTAGCCACCGCGAAGGTGACAAATACCCATCATAAATTGCAAGCTATTCAAAAGGGTCGTGACCCCAGGAATGATAAGTCTGAAGACTAAAGAGAATTTGTCGATACGCATGAGGCCATATATAACCCAGCCTTGGAGAAGCCTCTCAGTCAGGGTGGTTAGTCCTAGGTTCGGGGTATAAAAATTAATGTAATCTAGTATTTATGACGTGCAGCAGGCTCAGAGTTCGCAGAATAGTAGGGCAACGAGGAGGTTTGCCGGGAGGGAATGCATTGGTTACACTTGTTAACACTTGTTGACGACGGTCTGATGGAACTGTGGTCATTGAAAAACTAAAAGTAGGGCAATCCGTCGGTATACTCTCCAATCAGATCTGCTGCATCTCGGAGGGCAGCCAAAGAACGACGTGGTGAGGGGCGCTGCCTACTAGATACCAAGCGCCTACACTGTAGGTCTTCGGTGCCGGCTACTGACTCTTTGACCTACTAATATTCTCAGCGTGTAACTGCATAGGTTAAAATTATATTTCAGCGGTGTTCCCAGTATCTGCTTGAGGCAATATGGATGACACAGGGAAATGTACAACATGTTTTAACCCCCCCACCCCATATTTCTTAGAGTATGCAAGTGAGGTTTTGAAGAGGATACATCCCAAGTTCAAGGGATTCCAGGTAAATCACGAAAACAAGGCATGTATCCTTTTTATACCATGCCTTCTTTGTTTTCATGAATATAAATGCATTTTAAAATGTATTCACCAAAGCAAATCAGTCCTGTGTTGAAATTTAGCCATATAAAGTTAAAGCAGGGATATTTGTGTAAGCAGGTGACATATATATCCCTTGAGAAAACAAAGGAGGCATGGTATAAGAAAACCTCGGTAAATAACAGAGTGTCCGTTTTGGCATGGAGCTCAGAGAGAAAGATGGGCAATTTGTGGTTTGAGGTGGAATCTATCAATTTTGTCCTATGTACTGTTTGTATGCGAAGTAATTGTGTCTTAATATCGTATATTTGAAGTTCATATTAAGTGCGTTCACAAAAAATTGAAGGAATTTTCTCTTGCACATACTCTGCAGGATACCCCCAAATACAACATTTATATACAGTGTCTCGACACATTTCGATCGTCAGACAGGGCAGGCTTTGGTGGGGAGAATGTCTGGACAGTAAAGTTTGTGGGTGTGGAATAAAGTCGCAAAGTGTTCATTTTTTGCTCAACGGACCTTGATTTGGTTATATAATCTAATTTTGTAGGAACCTAATCATCCTTCTTCCAAACACAATTAAGAATTCCGTTTGGTGCAAAGGTTTAAAAAATAATTACTGCCATTTTACAGAAGCAAGGTGACAAAATTTCATCAGAAATGTACAAGAATTTTACTTCAAACCATTACAAATGGGATTTGCAATGTGTATACACTGTTATGGATCAGGAACAAAGAGACTTTTAATGAAGGTACCTTGCAAAACGGATGGGTCACGATGTCTGGCTGAAAAACTGTTCATATTTTCAATCGAATGGACCAACCCAAACGAAATAATGGTGCCTCAACGAAATGATATCATTACTGGACGAAGTTTTCCGTCCTCTCGGCCCTTTGGTGTGGATAAACGTTAAGGAATATCCTTACACATTTGTCTAGGTCGTGAACACACAGCTTCATATTTGCCACATGTGTCGTTCACAGAATCTTTGAAATGCATTGGTCATCTGAGCCAACATGCGTAAAGAAAAGAGCACTACGCCTGATGAATAGAGCTCTCCTCAATTCCAGAGGCTGCTGCGTAATCACAAATTAACTCTTTCTACCCTAATGACACTTTTCCCCGCTAGTATGTAAATATCGTCTGCCAATTGTATTTTACTAATTTAGGGATTAATTTTCAAAATTTTGGGAAAAAACTTGCATGGAAAATTACTCCAAATTGTATGTCCATGGTCAACAGCCTTCCTTGGTGCACTCTGGGCGCCCAGACCGCGCCAAGGAAAGCTGTTGACTCGGTCTTCTATCAGGGTGGAATGAGCTACGGTACCCTTCTGTCGAACTGTTTCATCAACTGCACTTGTTGCCCATTGACTCGCACAGGTAGGACTTCGCAGGCTGCACCCAGAGGATCGCTCCCGTGAAAAGTTCTGCATTCAACGACTAGCTCCATTGAGCTCGACACAATGATCGCTCTCATCTTGGTTATAATAATAGGTATATTCACGAACTATAGAGCGCGCAAAAAGATCTACAAATCCATCATGATGCTGCAGGATGCAGGTCAGAAAGGCCGTAATGTCTTTATAAACGAGGACCTGACCAAATATCGCCACAAAATTGCGACCAAGGCCAGAGGCATGAAGAAAGCTAAGGAAATTAACGATACGTGGACTATGGATGGAAACATATTTGTTCGTACTGGCGCTAACACCGTAAAACAAGTAGATCGTCTGGAGGATTTGGCAGCTTTGTCCAACCAGCTACATGCACCTAACACAAATCCCTAATTCCTCCTGATAAATAAATATGTTTACATAATAAATCAAACACAACAAAACACTAAAATAAATATAATTTCTTAATTTTTTTGGCCGAGATGAATGAGGAAGTGTACAAACAACAATTGTAACATAAACTTTTAAAAGTAAATAACCGACAAAAACCAATACAAAACACTTCCCTGCTTGAAGCTGCTGTAAAATTAAATTAGGGTGGGAGGGCGTGGAGAAAAATTTCCGTACTGACTTTCAGCGAGTTGAAAAACGAAGTGAAGAAGGGAAAATTATCGCGCCAGAAGTCACGTGAACCAAATGAAAGAGAGACAAAGGACTTTTAATCAGAACAACAGATATGGAAATGAACTAAAGTATAAAAAAAGGTACTGAGTAACCTAGCCCTGGTACAAAAGGGCTTGACCAGAAAGTATATGACCAAGTGTCTTAGAGCCAAAGAGTTTTTCCAGCAAAGTGTATATGATGAAGTTAAGAACCAAGTATATATATTGTAATCAGGAATTAATTAACTATTTTGAATGCAAAATACACAATTTTGCGAAACCGCAAACAGCTCTGGTCGTGTCAGCAGAACGATGTTGGTTGCTACCTGTACATCCAATAACTATCACTGATTATTCAGTGTTTAAGCGTGACCACATGGAAATCACAAACAACGTACATTTTCCACACATTGTGTTATGTATTTTCTTTTTCACAGCAACAAGCTTGATCATCCAAGCACAACTAATTCCATCCACGAGAAACTTTGTCAGCGCACCCAATGTTATTCCACAAACATGTGGAATTCTTGTTGAATGTCAAACATTCTTTCAGTTAACGTTATGACCAGGAAATCTGCGTCGAGTTGCAGTGCCTGTATTTGTCTAGTCACCATTGGACATATTTTCCTCATTTCTAGCTTCCTACCAGGAGCTATGTATCGTAGCGCCGACTTACCGGGAACTGTGACACTCTTACTTTACTTGTTTACAATCTTGTTTTCTTGGTCATGTGTAATTCTAATGTTTTCATATTTTCAAGTTTCAAACTTCCTTGTTTGCATGTATTGTTGTGAGTGTCAGTGTTCTAGCTAGCCAAGCTTTGTAGTGGTTGTCAGAACTTTGCCAGAGGTGTGAACAACTGCAGTCACCTGAACACCCACACACCATGATCTGGGTGCAGAACAGATTAGGCCATGGAGCTGGACAGACACTATTGTGAAACCTGTTGCCAGGCCTGTGACCAGCACCACAATTGGACACTGTCTCTTGTGTAATGAGGCCTGAAGATATACATATGTACATGACTGCGATTTTCATGGACAAAGAAGGTATAACTTCAGTTTACAACAATTGGTACCAGACTACAGGAGCGGACCCTATAGGACAACACAATGTCAATGAGAGACTGTGAGTACAGATCTGCTCATTTACTTGGCAAAATCCTGGAACTGGAAGAAATGTGGAAAATTCACTTTACTTAGCAGAGAACCCACTGACCAATTCAGAAACTTTAGTTCCGCAGTTTCGGCATTTTTTCATTACAGACCATTGGCTGAAATTTTGAAAAGAGGGAAGTGGTGTACATGATTGTTGTAGTTTATTGACTTTTGTATGTTACTGATTTAAAATATTCTATCTGGAATCATATGAAAAGATACTGGATGCCTTTTAGATTGAGTCTTTAATGTTATGGGTGAAGTTTTGTTCACTTGTATAAATTTTGCTGATTCACTGCAGACTTGGATCTAGTATTTGATTGGCGAATCTGTATTTTGTGGATGGAAGCAAACAGTGTTTCATTAACTTGTATACGTGTGTATTGTCAGATGATTGGTGAATGCATGGTTTGCAGTTGCATGGTCTTGGAACATGAAGCACTCCTTGACCTGCCAGAGCCAGATTGTTTCCCGGGCTTAATTACTTGATTGTTTGACCGGCCTTTGCTTTACATACATAGTCTTTCCACTGGGTCAGTGTCTGCGTATGAAGATTGTTGGCTTCATACAGTCAGTATGTGTGCATAATTTGTGCAGAATGTGTTGGCATTATTCATTCTGGTCATAGCTCAGTCTGATTTGAGCATGTTTGTGTACAATCTTATTTTCTTCAACTTTGATGTTCATTTTGTCAATTTTTGACGAACATTTCTTTGATCTGGAGAATTTATTTTACACATACACAGATATTGCTTATGATTTTCTCTTTTGCTGATACTGGATATATGTACTTCAGACTGACAGAACACTATATATTCAAGTATTTTGTTCTGCCATGGACCTGCTATTTAGACTATAACATGTCCCTGTTCAGCCAAATACTTTGGTTGGAGTAAGTGTATTCCACTGTAGTTAGTTTTGTGGGTCGGTCCACAGACTGATCTACACAATTGGTGAAGTTTTGTGTATTTGATACACTTGAACAAAGTATATATCTTTCATCTATATATACAGTTTGATTGAGAAGACAATCATAGCAGTCATCTTGATAAGTTCTTGTGCTTGATTCAAATTTCCCAGTTTCAGTGGTGAGATTAATTTGACATGGATTATGCAAGCCATATCTAAGGTCACAAGTGTATAGCACACCAAAAGTACAGTCATGAACAATGAATTATGTATGCAATTTTGATCGGACCCTTGTCTGATTGAATTGCATCACACATGACATGTAAATAATGGTTACATTGTCATGCAATTTTTTTCGGAACTTTGCCTGATTAAATTGCATTACACAAAACAGAAGTCATGGATTACACTGTGTACATTAATTTTTGTATGTGTGAAGAAATATGGAGTGTTCTCAACATGATTTCACCATGGGAGGCAGCCCTTATTGTGAGGAAAAGGGCAGAAGAGAGTGGTATGATAACACCGTACACCATTCTGTCTACCCAGGGTGCCAGAAAAGACGTCATTTACCATTACATGTGTGAGAACAAGATCTCATTTTAACATCCACTGCATAAACAAGGACTTCCTGCATATGCAGGAGAACAATATATATCCAACCAATTGCAGAATTTTTGTCTTCAAGTTGGTCAACTCCATAGATATATTTTTCAAACAGACTTCCGATCAGAATTAAGTGGAATAGCAGAACAGTGGCTCCAAGAATGGACCTCTGCCAAATGTAGACAACTTCACACTATAGCTTCCCAACTACCTGTCACCATCAGTTATCTTCAGAACATTTATTTCTCTCATGAGACCATCTTTTTGGACGAATGTAAACAGATGCTAGAGCAACTTAAAATGCAGAGAGACAATGAAATCGAAGTGGAAAGACAGCAAAGAAAGCAACTGAAACTTGAAATACAAAGAAACAAGCTGGAGAAATTGAGTAAGCAACACCAAGAAATAGGGAGAGAAATACAGGAAATAAAAAACAGGGTATTTTTCGTAAAGAAAACTACTGAATTCATTTCTGAGTTCATGTAAAAGTGCTGCAATATGATGAAGGATCAGATGCATGGGTCATCCACATCTGCATCTTGCAGGTTGGGTGCTACAGGAAATGTATGTGATCAAAGCACAAGGACAAGTGATGTAAAAAACAGTCTGCAGGATAGACCGGAAGTAAGTAACATCGCTGGATATGATACAACAAGGATAATGGAAAGTGACCCATCTGCTTCCACGATAGAGTTAAATGAGGAGCTTATTGAGGATTGTGTGGAGGGTCACAAAGAAAGCTGTGAGATACCTACAATCTCCAATGCATTTGTGCTGATTGAAAAACCAGATGATACTACCAGAAGATGGGAAAAGGCATGACACAGTCCCACAAGATAACAGGGAACCTTCTATTGGGGGCAGTATACAGGAAGAAGGTGGAGCAAAGGATTCATGTGGACAAAATTGTGGAATTGCAGATAAGCTTGTTGGTAGTACAAGACATGTTAATACTACAGACATCCCTGTCAGTAATGTGGAGGAATTATAAACAGAACAAACGGAGGTATCAAGAACAATAGAATGCAGTCTATCAAATCCACCAGTCTTCATAATGTACATGGAGAAAAATACCAAAGTACCCAGTCCAAGTACATCAAGAACAATGGTTGTAAATTTAAAAGATATGACATAAATATTAAAATGAAGCAAAAGTGTTTGAAAGCTAGTTGGACAAAATGTCATGGTTCACAACGGAGTTGGGAAGAACCAAGGCACTACATCAGTACACCAAACCTGATCGATTCAGCCATTACATTGTTGCTGATACAAGGCTCTATAACCCACAGTCTTATGGTAGTTACAAAGACTGGATTACAATGGTAAATTTGCATGTATCTGGCTCGGGTCAAAGCTGTAAATAATACAAATTAAATGATTAAATGTAATATTTGTTTAAAATACTTTGACTGAATCGATCTAGTCTGATAGTTGAGAATTTTCTAAAAATTAATGCATATACATGGTGGGTCGGATTTGATCTGACTGGTCATGTAACATACATGTATGTAACTGTGTGCTATTGAAATACAGAGCTGACCATGCTTTGTATAGGCCTATACGTAAACAGTTTATGTACTTCTTGGACACATTTTTGACTGTTAATTGTTGTTTCTGGGATGCATTCCCAAGATTACTCTACTTTGGTCATGGTATTGACTTCAGGGTATTTTAGGATCAATTTTGGTCAGCTGTACAGCTTGCTAAGCTTGCTGTTCCTAATGTACAGACTTCACTGAAAGATAAAAGGTCTGCTGTGCAAGCATGGCTTGCTGCAGATTCTGATCTGACATACTTTTGCAATTATACGATATAATATCAGTTAAAGTGCATTTTTTTCCAATTTTGGTCTGGATGCTGGGCAGTTGTACATACTTCCACGTGTCATAAATGCTCATAGTAACACATTTTGCAGTTTTTAGTGAAACTTTTCCAATTTCCTGTTGAAATTACTTGGCAATCTTGGACATGCTGTCATGGTCTATGGGAAAGGCATATTTATACCTTCTACTCTATCATGTCTATTGTGACTGTGCTCTGTTTACATGTGCTTGATGTACTTGGCAAGAAATGTTACTGTCATACACAAGATCACATTGCACCAATGGACATTGGCATCTATAAATGGATTGCATTGATGGCAGCTTGGTTGGACCAGATGACGAAATGTACATTTGTTCACCTGTGAACAGTATTGCTGTGTAAGCATCCCTGAAAATCTGGTAAATGTACTCTTTTGTTTTGGTTTACCAAGGAGTGCTGAGGATCTGTATGTCACGCATGTCTTTGGTATGTTTTGTCAGTTGTAGTTCATTCAGTATTTAAGGAATGTTTTTGTTGTACATGTATATGATGCCAATTTTTTTATTTTGCACTTGGGTCTACTTTTTGTGTGTAACGAGGGTGCCCATGTTTTTCTCCAGGTATTTTTCCTCTGTGCTGTACATACTATTGTGCGATAATATTCAAGGTCCCTTTTGTGTGGAGAGGGAGAGGATGTTAATGTCACATGGTTGGATAGCTGGTTTATCTCTCGGGCAGTCAAGTTGGTTTTTAATTTTTGATGTAGGGAGATCTTTAAACTGCAACCCACTCATTACATGTACACCATCCATACGATTATAAGAAACTTTTAAAATGCCATGGTTTTATCTTTCAAAAAGGGGAAGAATGTTGTGAGTGTCAGTGTTCGAGCTAGCCAAGCTTTGTAGTGGTTGTCAGAACTTTGCCAGAGGTGTGAACAACTTCAGTCACCTGAACACCCACACACCATGATCTGGGTGCAGAACAGATTAGGCCATTGAGCTGGACAGACACTTTTGTGAAACCTGTTGCCAGCCCTGTGACCAGCACCACAATTGGACACTGTCTCTTGTGTAATGAGACCTGCAGATATACATATGTACATGACTGCGATTTTCATGGACTAAGAAGGTATAACGTCAGTTTACAACAGTATTTGTATTTATTGTGTTGTTTTGAACATGCCTGGTATAATTTGAAACGATCCCCACGCAGTGTACAAACATATGTAAACAAAAACAATGCCAAATATGTTGTTTCTGTATTATTCTTGAATCAAAATTTGTATTCAGTAGGTGTTTCTCCCATACTACACTTGTTCCTTATGGACACTGGTATAACCTTATGAGCAGTGACTCCCAAGCAGTATACCCCGGGAGAACACCTATATCTTCAGTCTTGACAGACGATTCAAGTGGCAATAATGTTAGTTGGTTATCCTCCTCTGAATCAAAACGGGATTTATCTGTGTTACATTTAAATGTACGTAGTTTGAAAAACATAGTGGGGGACCTAGCCACATTCTCTCATGAATACGATGTTATTGCGTGTACAGAAACGTGGTTAAACGACTCAATAGAAAATTTTGAGATAAGAATTCCGGGCTTTCAAGACCCTCTGAAAAATGACAGAAGTAGTAATGTAGGAGATGGTGTCTGTCAAATACAGTTGAGTCGTATTTGATGTTGTTGTTGTTGTTGTTGTTGTCCATTGTTGTGTGACGTAGGTTTCACCCTTGTCTGCTGCCTTTCCCCCATTGTGTTGTTGTGGGTTTACCCTGTACTTGTACGACCTTGTTGACTCTGACCTAGATGTTTCCCGCGCGTTCCGGCGCATGTATAAAGGCGAAGAATCTTGTTGCGTGCCCCCCCCCCCCCCCCCCCCCCCCGGCTTATCAACCGGCGTCGCTGTTCAATGAGAGTGTTAGAGTTCAGTTTACGTTACCCGCTTGCGGGCGCCATGGGACTATGTTCCCCATCTATTGTACATAATTAACAGGCACATGGGAGCTAATACCACACTTGTAACAGGCACGTAGGGTGCGTGCATTTGGCCAATGCACACTTTAATTCTGTAAATAACATGGGGTGGTTGTATCGCAGACACTACAATAGTGTTCCTGTAAGTATATTAAGAAGTTTAATTTGATATTAAAATGTAAATATGCATACATATACAAACTCCTAACTAAATGTACGCATCGTTCTAAAAAGGTAACTCGTGAAAACGCGTTTTACTGGGTCATGTTTTTTGCCATTAAAGTACGCTAACTTTTTTTGGGTGATGCTTCACATCTAATAGTAATATAAGGTGTTACGTGTTTGTTTTCAATGTAATTTACATGCTACGAGTTTATGAAGTATATTGAGTTTTTTTTCGAACTTCCTGTATTGTCTGGTAAAAGTTTGGTGTTACACATGCGAGCGTTGTATGTTTATAGAAAGACTTTCCAAGATATAAAGGACGCGCATATGTCACGCTGTGTCAAGTCAAAGCATTATTGGTATTTTAGATGATGGTTTCAAACTAGAATTGTAGGGGTTTTTATTCTTTGTAATATATGGTTGTGCCGTTCATTTGCACATATGACTCGGTATTGTTTGTTTGGTACTTGTGCGCGACGTGTTAAAGGTGGCAAAATGCCGGGTATGTATTCCCTAATACTGTAGGCACAAGTTACTTGCTTTTCACGTCGTAGTTTAAAATGATTGAATGAATATTTGTTATCATAAGGTACTCTGAAGTTTGACGGTAATCGTATCAACTTTGTGTGGTTTACAATTTTTGTTCACGGTTATATAAGTGACAAAAGGGCCGCGCTTAATATATACAATTTGGACTTTTCGATTCAATGTAATTATATGAATTTAACTATGTGTGATATATGAATGTGGCTTTCATATGTGATATACTGTGTTAAAGGTTCGATTTTGATATGGAGATACTTAATGTTATGAATGTAATTGCACTTAATGCGATGAGGGATGTACGCTGAGCGGTAAACGATGGATTAAATCAGGTGAGGTGTAAGCGACCAGCGTGATGTAAAGTGTACAAGATCAACGTTATTAAAGGCAGCAGTTCTGTGTTCACTCGTAGTTGTTCCGAGTACTCAATTAGTCCCGTGTAGTTCACAGTGTCTGTATTTATCTCAGCGAAAATGTGACGGGGAAGAGACGGTCCGACTTAGAGGATTCGCTCCTCGAGAGTGTCTGGTGTGAAATATCTTCATTAAAACACGATAAAGTGTTGTTTGGTGTATTTTACAGACCCCGTAGTGAACATGCTGATTTTTTTAAAAGGTTTGAAGTAAATATTGATTTAGCAAAGGACTCAAATATACCTCATATCGTAGTCACTGGAAATTTAAATGATGATATATTACAATATAGAAAAAGTAAGTTATATTCTATTTTAGAGAGTAGAATTTTTTCCCAGTTAGTAACAGAACCTACACGGGTCTCATCTCATAGTTCACGATGTATTGATATCATTGCAGTTACAAATCCTGATTTAATCAATGTCGCTGGTACAGTAGATTTAAGTTTAAGCGACAACTTCGCTGTGTTTTGTTCAATTTCTTTTAAAGTGAAAAAGCAAAAACCGTATTTCAGACAGGCCTGGCGTTTTGAACGCGGTGCTTTCAATGGTTTAAACGAAAAACTGGGAAACATAGAATGGGAAAAGGAGTTCGAAAATTACATGTGTCTGATATGGTAGTAAAATGGTCAAATATATTCTTAGACACGGCAAAAGATTTTATTTCATGTGAAAAGGTAAAAGTTCGACCTGGTGACCCCCCTTGGCTCTCCGGCGAAGTGCCAAAGCTTATGCGGAAGCGAGACCGACTTCGTCGGAGGGCAAAGGCTGCGGAGAAAGCAAACAATAGTGATTATCCCGCATTGTGGGCCAAGTATAGGACAGCACATAATGTCACTGTTCAGAAATTAAGGGAAGCAAAACTCAAGTATAAACAGTCGTTAACCGACAAGGTGCAGGCGAGTGACTACAATGATACAAAACTGTGGTGGAGAATTGTCAAAGAATTGTTTTCAAATGGTCAGGGATCATCACAGATTCCTCCCACTAAGGATGGTAATAATGTCATTAATGATGACCAAAAAAAGGCTGAATTATTTAATAACTACTTCGCCAAACAGTGTACGGTAGACTACCACGGGAGTGAAGTTCCCGATATTGATTATCCCCTTGTTTCTTTATTGGACAATATACATGTTGTCGCCGACTTAGTAAAAGACTGTGCCCTGCAACTAAATGCCTCGAAGGCCAGTGGACCGGACAACATCAGTCCTAGCCTTCTAAAATCATGTGTTGCATCAATTGCTAAGCCACTTAGTATTATTTCTAATAAATCCTTACAGTCATCTATTTACGCTGACCAGTGGAAAGATGCAAACGTAAACCCTTTGCATAAGAAGGACTTTAAACAAATAATAAAGAATTTTCGATCTACTTCATTGTTAGATATTGCTGGAAAGTTGTTCAAAAATGCGTATTTAAGTCGTTATTTTATCATGGTGTGAACAATAATATACTGACTAGATTTCAATCGGCCTATCAACCAGGCGACTCACCTATTTCACAATTATTAGAAACTTATGGTATCATCTTAGAGGCGATGGACGAGGGTAAAGATATAAACTTTGTTTTCCTTGATGTAGCAAAAGCTTTCAATAGAGTGTGGCACAAGGGCTTTTTGCGCAAAATACACGCTATTGGTGTGAGAGGTACTGTGCTGAAGTGGTTTGATTGTTATTTGTCTAAGAGACGGCAGAGGGTTATTATAAAAGGCCAATCATCAACTTGGAGATATGTAAATGCCGGTGTCCCACAAGGCTCGATCTTGGGCCAATTGCTATTTTTAATATACATCAACGATTTAGCATACATAGTGGGATCTAACATTCGTATTTTTGCTGATGATACATCCCGCTTCTTTATCTCAGAGAGAGATTTCCCAGAATTAAGCCAGGTAACCCGAAATGGTGACTTGTCAGCCATCTCTATGTGGGCACATTGAAATCCAAGTAAAAACCACGGTCAAACCAACTACGTAATTTTTGATTATTGTTAAGAAAATATCCCTGACGCAGAAATTCACACCGACTTGCTGTACACACGAACACGGTTCCACATACCTGAAGCGCTCCACAAAAATTCCTTAATATGAGACCCAAAAGACAATAAGTTTGCATATCTAATAGAACAATTTTAGCGATGCGTACATCATTTTGGATGGACCTAATGTAATGCCTTCTTTATTCTGAAATTGTTTTTTTTTTATCCATGGAAGAGTAAAGGATATTTTATCAATTAAGCTGCATATTGAAATATATACTGTAACAGTCAATTATTCTGCTCCTAAGTTTATTTGGAATAACTCAAACACGGCAATGATGATTACAACGATGGGGACCATTATTACATTGGTGTTTTTTTTCACTGCTACTGAATATTCCAAGTATTGACACCAGCGTTTGCTCTCCGCCGTTTGAAGCAGCAAAAACGAATGAACGAGGGTCAGTTTACGTGGAAGAAACCTCAGCCGCAAGACAGATAATCAACAATATTATTTCCTGAGTGCCTCTAAAGCACGTGGAGGAATGTTGTTGAGCTGCAAAACTCTCGAACTGACGGTTTCAGACCATACTTCGTGGTACTTTCATGAAAGGGAAGCTTTTCAATATGGAATCTTGAAACGCAGGAAAAAATGGAGTACATTCCAGACTAAAGGTCCCATCCGTCAATCACCGCAAAGTATAATGCAATGTTGCAACCACCAAGTTCTTAAGACTATGGAGCTGTGAATTTCAAAATTAAGATATAGCTAGAATGCTTAATACATGCACAGTTATGTAGTTGTTTAGTTTCTAAAGTATATTATATATATATATATATATATATATATATATATATATATATATATATATATATATATATATATATATATATATATACATACGTATATTTAGCTATACGTACAGGTGGTCTAGCTGCAACTGGTTATTTTAAAATCACTGGGACTGAATACAATGCCCCAGTTTGTTTCCACTTCAGGCATAAGCTGGCGGGTGGTTTAACTATGATAAGCTGTCCAGCTAGAAAGGGTACATATTGGTTCAGGGGTAAGTCAAATTGTTCTTATCTGAACCTGTGCTATACAAATTTAGTAATTATGGTTTGTTTGACAGGTATTCTTCTTTCATAACAAAGCTCTGCATTTATAAACAAAACTTCACGTATTTATTTAATTCATTATTTGCCACGTTCATGTTTATTCATTATTATGTGGGTTGTCTTTGGTGAATATGTAGCTTAGACAAGGAGCCGCTACTTAGAGAGACATGTACGGGTAATAGGCTTCGAAATATGTTGAGTAGTTACCCGCTGAAGAGCCTTTAATTTATTGGGGCTGATACAGCCATGTCAAAATTTTACAGAGGACATGTGCAATATGGACAATAGTAATTCCATAATTATGTATATAGGTTAGACAGGGACAGGTTAACTTATGGAGAGTAAAGAGTTCGAACTGCGGAATAGGGTAATGACAACTAGGAAGTGGTTCTGGGCAAAAAGACACAAATACAATACAGAATCTAGTCTGATAGGATACGGATCTAAAGAAAGTAAATTTTGATAATTTGATATCGGATAAAAGCAATTTGTTTCCTATGTTGGGGAAATTAACGCTTTCCAAATCCCACGCATTGCTCATTATGATTTCTATTTCGCTAACATGTCATAATAATAATTATACGAAATCCTATGTGCACATTTTTGTCTGCTTTTAAGAAATCGAAATATGTTTATAATATAAACATCAAAGTTGTTTGTTGTAAATTTGCTCGCTTTGCAGCCAGAGACCTCCAGTCAAAAATTGCCTGTGGTTGGGATCGGTGAGCTGTGAAACATTTCGGACAGTTTCCATGTCACTGGTGGACCAGGCAGCCGTTACAGTCACAGAGACAAGAAACATAAAACAAACATACATGTTAGGTTTGCTCCGTACAGTTTTCGTTCTTTTTTTATCTACAAAGTGTTTACTTTCTATGTATTGAAATAACTGACTTCCATCTGAGTACTTTCACCATTCAGCCAACCAAAAAATATTATGTAATTCAACAATATTTCACTTAATACTGAGCTACGTAGCTAGATGCATCCGGGGTCATTTGCATTGGATCAGTTATGTGTATGACGGTTTAAACTACAATAGTTAATGATCTAATTAAACAATATTACACTTCATACTTATCTTACACGCCCTGTTCTATTTTGTGTCGCTTACGGCAAATCAGTTTTTCATTGACCTCAATCATCCTGAAGCGGATATATTGCGAAAGTGTCACTCTCGGGGCGCACCGCGACAAGTGTGTGTCTGGGAAATCAGGTCAGTTGTCATCAGATAAAATCGGGATTTATTGGGTGTAAGTGAATCATTAAATATCATTCTCCTCCCTCCCCTCTAAAACAAATTTGGGAGTGTTTGGTTCGAGAAATTGACAGTTAAAGATAATAGCAAGAGTTTCACAGCAGTAAACTGATGGACTCCTTGATGGACCAAACATGTGAGTGCAATATAAATTGCCAAAATCTGTGGACAAGGCCCACAAGAAATCCCAGTTCTTATCAAATGCAATCAGACTTTACTGTATCGGTCAACTAGAATATGAAATGCATAACCTAGCAGCCCAAACGTCTCATCCGGTACCCTTGTGACGTCTTTTGTAGGGGAAAGGCTCACCCGTTTTCAGGAATATGTTTCTTCCAATATATTATCATTATTCGAGGAGTTTGTGCTTTTCCATAATGTTTAAAATTGTATGGGTGTTGCCATGTGCAAGCATTACTTTTTACGTCTTGCTTCGTTCGTTCCCCTTCTAGCACTATCCAAATCACACGTTTTTCTTTGAACGGAATTTGGCACAAGAGTATCTTTTCCATGTGCATGCTCTTTTTGATTTTATGGCGAAAGCATATTTGTGTGAATTGAAAATAACAATCATTTCATTTCTCTTTTCTATATATATAAGGGACCTTGTACAAAAAACATGAGTATTTTCCTGAATTTGAAGGAACACAGTTTTAAATGGATCAGGTATTTTAATTTGACTACTTCATTTTGCTTAATGAAGATGAAAATGGTACGATGGAAACAACGATTGACAGACAATTTATCAGTGACATATCACATAATCATTATTAGGTTAGGAAAGACTGAACTCTGGACGGAAGGCTTGACATATTATGTAAAAAAAGCAAACACTTACAACCACCTTCAAAATATGGTAAAATAATCTAGTATGGTATCCCTCCAATTGCATTTTGACTAGAATAATTAAAAGTTAAAGAGGAGTCCCATGTGTACAAGGTGACTGTAATTTTAAAGGAAAGGATAGGACAACGCGGCATAACGTAAAACATCGTCAATGCAGTTTTAGAGATGTATCGGACAAAATTTAAGTGTGCAATGATATGGGTTATTCAATCGATTGTAGCAATAGTATTTAATCATTTGCATTGGTAGCTTCAATTTCACGTTTTACTCAATATATTCTTAACCCAAATGTATTTCTCATATTCACTTCTTTCCTGCTCAAAGACACTCAAATGTGTCCAGATTTTAAATTGTCGGCTGCTTTAATATTTGCACTTAATATTCATAAGAATAGAAAGCATTTGGTGGAGAATTGTACAAAAGACCTTCCAAGATGACGCAGCCTTAGTCAAATGACTTTCCTTGGTTCGGGTTGGGCACCGATGATGAAAGCTGTGGACGCAGTCTTTTTTGACCATGAAAGATTTTACATATTTACAATTTGAAGCTTCATAGTTATTTGTGCTTAGGACGAAAGGTGTAAAATCACACAAATTACAAGTGCAAAGGCCATATCCAACCCCCATAATAAATAAATAAATAAATAAATAAATAAATAAATAAATAAATAAATATATAAATAAATAAATAAATAAATAGCTAGATAGATAGACAGACAGACAGACAGACAGACAGACAGACAAACAAACAGACAAAATAATAAATAAATAAATCCCAGAGGTATCTAAAATGGAGATTCAATTGAATAAACACTACTGTGTGTACGTATAGTGCACACCCACAGTGATGGAATTTTGTGAAGAGTCAAGTTTAGAGAGGGACATATATCTGGGTACATTGTTTCATAACGATATAGAATTTCGTAATTATTTATATCCTTTAAACGCAATAAATGTAAATGAACGCTTTTATTTAAAATTAAGTTAAATGTCTGATTAATAATTTATAGTTATAATTTGTGGGAGCCTCAAATTTAGTTCATTTCAGGACATGGTGAAATCTGTCGTCAATGATATAATGTGTGTTTTATTATCTGTTTGTTTGTTCGGTAATTTCAGTGCCATCCCCCTTTTTCTATTGCATACGTCTGATGATATGATTTCCTGTAAATGTAAATGTTTTCCCGTCGTCGTATCAATAATGTTGTACTATAATATATATGTAACTTGTTTTATGTCTCTTGTCTCTCATATCTCCGTAGGGAGAGGCCTGTGTGCTTTGTTTTTTTCACGTTTGTGTATTTGTATTTTTAGCTTGTATGTACATAGGGTGAGACAATTATAAAATATCTATCTATCTATCTATCGATCTATCTATCTATCTATCTATCTATCTATCTATCTATCTATCTATCTATCTATCTATCTATCTATCTATCTATCTATCTATCTATCTATCTATCTATCTATCTATCCATTCCTCCATTCACCCATCCATCCACCCACCCACCCGCCCGCCCATCCATCCATCCATCCATCCATCCATCCATCCATCCATCCATCCATCCATCCATCCATCCATCCATCCATCCATCCATCCATCCATCCATCTATCTATCTATCTATCTATCTATCTATCTATCTATCTATCTATCTATCTATCTATCTATCTATCTATCTATCTATCTATCTATCTATCTATCTATCAATCAAAGATGACAAATCTGTGTTGGACCGGGATTTTATTTGTCTTGGTTGCTTTGGTCACGCCACTTTCATATTTAACTTTGGTGCACTTATTTGCGTACACTATTGATTTTTGTTTAAAGTTCGATTTTTTTTATGATGAAGACATTGTACTGGACTAAAATGTTATTTGTATAATGGATAATGATGTACTTTTTTGGTTTTCATAATTTTGCGATGTCATTACAATATTTTACTACAAGGTAAAATTGTTTATTATTAAGGGTCCGCCCCATACGGGGGACCCTTTCTGTTTTAGACTTGTCTGTCCGTCCGTCTGTTCGTAAGTGACGGTACATGATTCTGTACATTAGTTTTTGTTTGTCACATGAATATGAATAGATTTTATATAAACACCCTGATTTAATGAAGCACGTGTTGTCCTATCGCAAGCCAAAGAGACGATATTAAGCTCCCTTTTCCAAATTGAATAGGTAAAATTCAGGCCGATATGGGGCTGACGCAAAGGGCTTTGTAGTCCACGGCCTCATTAAGGCTAATCAGAATACCAAATGAATGAAAATCATTAACCTATGCTAATATTTGCGGGCCTGCTTTCAGGCTTAGACCTCGTGGCCAGAGGCAATGGGAAGGCAAGTGGATCGAATACGGAAATTCAGACATTGAATTTGATTCCCAGTAATGGCGCAAAATTGTCACTGTCGTACACATTTCTACATCATCACGCTGGATAGATACTTGGAAATTATAAAAGAGTTGTTACAACAATTTAAATGTGTTATCATAGCTGTCGTTTGCACGACATCCTCTCTGGATATTTTTCATTATGTTACATTTATTTCAAATGGATTGGTTTTCTTAGAGCGAATTTAAGTCGTTTCCAGAAAATATTTTGATTACTATATTTAATATAGGTATGTGATGCCATGTATGACCTTAAATCTGGGAGTAAATCCAAAACGTTAAAATCATCCATGAGCACAAGAACGAGGCATTCGGGGCGGCTATGGATAACTTCGTAATGTGCCTGTTGAAATTCGTATTGACACCACTCACTGGTAAGGTAACCCCAGGACAAAAAGACAACAGTCTTGTAACTGTTAAAGATGGATCTTGAAATGTTGTCTTCGATTGAGTCGCCAGGTTGAAAATCACGAAGATGAATACACAGGCGATATGCAGGATCTGTCTTTTGCTCTAACTGTTGAACGACAGTGTTCAATACAAATTCTTCCTCATTTTCATGGAATGACACAAAAGCATGATATTCAAATTCTTTTCCCAAACACACAATGTCATCTGGCACACCAAACTTGTTATAGCAGGCCAGTTTTATCCTTTCACCGAAAAGGAAGGAGATAATTGTGAATACAATAACCAGGCATAGAAGCGGAGATACAGCAGCAAATGCTAAATGCTCGTCACGGTCGTTTTCAGAAGGGGAAGTCACCGGGTAACAAACTGGGGCACGTCCAGACCAACTCCCTGAATGAGAACATGTTCGATGATGACTTCCCTTTAAGATATAGCCCTCACTACAGCTGTACATTGCAGATGCGCCCAACGTCTTTTCACTGTAGCTGACACTACCCCACCTTGGGGGTGTGGGTTTCCCACAGTTTACTTCCCTGTAGACACACGTACTGGAAACGTTGTATGATTCAAAGAAATCGCAGCCAAATTCAAGATCAGCCTTAAAATTGCGTATCATTGGGCGACAGCCGGCAAGGGCATCTCTGCACATTTCTAGGCAGGGAAGAGTCACAACGGAAATATCACAGCGCGGAAAGAAAGAAAGGCACATGACAAACTTTGCATGTTGGTAGCAGTTCATGTGGTTAATTAGGCTATTGACCAAGGCTTCTTTTACGATTTTCAGAACCATCTGCTGACTCCCGTGCCCAACCATATTGGGAAAAGAAGTTTTTGTGTAAAAATGGCGACAACTCGGTAGCCGCACCCTTTCACATAAGTACGGTGGTATACTCATGTTGAAGTAATATGATATAGACATATTTTTCTGTGTGTATATCACTATGTAATATGGTCTGTGTTTACCAGAGCGAAAAGCAATACTGAAACTACACTTGATCATGCATTTCGATTCGTCGTCCTGGTATGTACGAATACAGAAATCATTTGGATAGTCAGGGTCTAAACGGATGACTTGGTTGGTGAAATACTTAGGAGAAGTTAACCAATCTGACGCATTCGGTATCAATCGGTTAAGTCCACGTCGTCGCCCAAGCACTACCGCTAGCATTGGTGCTGTTTCTGTTTCTGTGAAATTCAAATTTGCTTGGATAGCCAGGGTCCAGGTCCCTATGCTCTCAGCAACACAAAGGTGGTCCTGTATATTTGCTGTTCCTATAAACACTTTTGACCAGCCAACTGCACTTAAAGCATTGTTGCTTTCAACGACGATTGACTTCAGGAAAGTGAAACAGAAGAAATATATCTGGACGAAAGTGGACATTCTACAAATATATTGAAAGAATTTCATCTGGCGATTGCAAAGATATCTGCGGTTGTGTCTACTCTCAACTGAGAACCATGTCTGAAAGAATAAAAGAAAGTTCGTTTATTTTTTTTCTATGGGTGCCACTTATAGATTAATACACTGGATAGAAAATACATCTCTAACGAGACAGATACAAACTAGTAGGAACAAAATACCCCATACTTGCGCTGCATTACCTTGAAACGGCCCCCGATAATTATGCACTACGAGTTCACATGGAACACATTGTGGTAGTAGCTTTTGATTGGCTAGTGGGCTATTGCCTTGGTATCCAACCCCAGGTCAAAGTCTCTCGCACACCGCTTCAACAAGACGCTACAAACATCTTAAATTTTGGCATCTTTTCCGGTGCTTTTTTCAATGACAATGCCACCATAGCCATCATATAGTAAGCGTTACTGATAAAGCAAGTGAAAGAGTTGCATTGTTGAAAAGATTTGGGTATACCGGCTCTCTCGAAAAGTACTAGCTTAATTATTTAAGCTCCTGATGTACCCATTTTGGAATGTGCTTTTGTTTTTTTAGACAATTGTGCCCGAGATTAATTGATCAAAATTATTGGATTATGTGCCGTATGAAGCTGTTTTGATTTGAGCTGAGGCATTAGGCCACTGTGATGGCTACAGACTACAGTTGTGATTGGCTGGGTGCGCATCCCAACGGAGATAGTCCGTAATTGTGAAAATACTGTGTTTTCAGCATGCTGTAGCTTCTGTTTAAATAAAGTTAGCTAAGTCGGGTTTGCTGCATCGCAGAGTTGCTTCATTGGTGGTCATATGGGTGCACTGTCTTCCAGGCCAGGTGGGAACTTTATGGTGGGAAAGGACAATGATGTGACCCTGGCAAGAGCACAGTTCATACACCTGTATAAAGCTGACATCCAGGTGTTGTTTCGTATTTTAATTATCACAAATTAAGGAGCTGGGAATTGTATGACAAAAATCCGTCCATATTTTTCTGACATTTTTATCTGTTAAATGCCGTTTACGGAATTTCAAAATACGAAAATGCTGATTTTTTAGACTGTAAAATGCTAATATGAAAAATAGAAGGATTTATAACTGTGGTCTGTGGCCTGATGGGTTGCCTGCAAACTAGGTTGCTGAAACCTAGCGATTCGGCAAAAGGATTTGGAATTACTGTATGAAATATATAAAACGGTAAACTGTACAATTCTAGGATATCTTGCTGATTTGATACCACCAGGGCCATACATTGTGGGTAGCTCATGCATGTGTAGCAAATATTGATTTGCTGTGTATTGAAAGAGATGCTGCCGAGTGATTTTTATTGCAGCGGCCTCTAGTGGCCATACATGAAGGGATTGAGACAGGGTGGATAACACTGTGACGTCCCCTAATTTGGAATCACAAAGGCGTGCGGCTCAATAAAGGTGCGACCGGATTGACAAGTGGCACTCTCCTTGTTGGGCGGTGGAACAGAACAGTGGAACTTTGGAGTATGGTCTAGCGGTCACAGCGGGCTTCGGATCTTTTAGCCAGCGTGTTGAAAAGGGTAAGTGTATCTTCTGACTTTCTATGGAAAAGTTACTCATGTTGAAATGAGTTAGGATATACTTACCTGATTCAACCATGGTTGGAGATCTGGAAAATCCAAATTTTCACTGTACGTGTTCACGTAGCATGTTTAGCTAGGCGTTAATAAATATTGGGTGATCCTGGTCATGGTCCCGAGCCAAAGGCCAATTTTGATTAAATATGTAGGGTAAATATTAGGGAAGAGTTCAAGTAAAAATAAACAGAACTAAAATACGTCCGTGGTTTCTAGGTGTAATTTAGCAGCGGTTACAAATTTCATGTTATAAATACCTCGTGGCGGGCCGGTAAGTTGGCTTCCGTAGTACACGTGGTTTGGTCATTTTTCTGTAATAATGGGTCGTCAAAGTTGAATAATTGTTAAGGGCATATGGACGTCCTATTATGGAGCAAGGATAAGTGATTTTCGTGACAGTCGAAATAAATATAACAATGTCTGTTGTGAAGACTGAATAACGGAGATTGTCTTTAGCTGGCTAGGATTATGGTCAAGTTTTGCGCTGGTTAGTGAGCCTTTGCAGACGTTTTGTAATTATTACCGGCCAGAATGAAGAGGTGTGAACCACGAGGGTAAACTTGTCTTGTTCTGGAGGTTCTTGTTGGAGTCTTGTAGACTAGGGATTTGAAATGTAATTGATTAGCGCAAAACATTGATTTAACATGAATTCACATTTTAAAACAAAGACGAGAGAAAATAATTGGGAGAAGATATTTCTTGGAATCGGTATATGCTGATTAAAAATGGATATCAGAACCATTTTCCAAGAAAGAAAATTCTATTTTTTCTGCTCGGGAACACTGTAAGCAGTTCTGTACTTTGATCTCGTTAAGTCTTAAAAATGGTATTGTAAGAACGAGTTTCTGGTCATGGAACTGAAATATATATATTTATAGGAGAGTAAACTAAATACTGGTGAGCAAATTGGGAATATATTCCAAACTTCCATTCTGTAGTCATGGTTGATTAAAAAATTACAATACTAATCTTGGAGAAATATTTGTGTGGTGTGCCCTCTAGTGGCAAAACCAAGAAATACAGGTTATTCTGAATATGTATATGTTTATGATTGAAAGGTTAAAATGCATTGTTTAAAATCGAGAAAGACATTAAAAGTAGTGTAACCAATAGGTTTCTTCCATTTTTGATGTGGAGTTATAGTCATACTGGTAATAGAAGTCTAAGGGTTAAATAGAGAAATTTGAAACTATAGATCAAGGGTTAAACCTGGTAGAACAGGTTTTCCTGTTCATTATATATGCAAATTCTTTATGCTCTACCTGAAGATTTAACCCCATTCCTATTTTCACTATAGTAAGAATTAGGCAGAGAAAACTGAACACATAAATTATGTTAATGAGGTAAAAATTTGCCTGGAAAGACTTCAGTTGAAGTTTCGTTAATTTTATAGAATTATTTTACAAAGTATACTTGTGTCATGGAAATCATAATAAGTTATGATATCTCAAACGCATTCCATAGAGATTATGTACTTTTATTTTATGTTGACCTTAAATATCACAATATTGAAGTTCATTTTTTTTGTGTTGTTTTGAATGTTGACTCTTTTCACTTCCAGAATATATTTAATATGGATGGTCCTATTGGAAAAACAGATAGCTGGATTTCTGATAGTAGATTTTCCATTTTTATACCATGAATGGTCCTATTAGGAAGACAGGAGACTGAATTTCTGATAGTTGATTTTTCAGGAAATGGTATACATAAATTATTATAATTTACCGGAAGTTGACCTTCAAGGTCAAGGGTCATGGGAAGTGACATCACAATTAAAGGTCAACTCTCATTCTTTTATTATGTGGTTTGATGTTGAAACATTGGTCTTCATGAATTGATAAGGTTGAAGCATTGGTCTTCATGAGTTTGATTTTGTGTTACATTGGTCTTCATGAATTGATAATGTTGAAACATTTTTATCTTCTTTTACATTGGAGTTCTGATTGAAGTTTTCTTTAAGGAACACACTTCCACAATCATTATAGTATGAAAATGTTCAGGCAACTTTTACTCAGTATATACATATCAAACTTTCTCCAGGATTATCTTAGGGATAAGTTTAGGGTTTTTCTAAATTTGGGAAGATTTATTAAGTGGGTTGGACTTAAGAAATTAAATTGTGATTTAAGTTAAATACTAAATAGTTAACTCACCAGTTGAAGTTTTCGTATCACATAGTATTTAGTATCTTGCAAAATAAAACATTTTGCAATCCTGAAATATTTGACAAGGTAAATATGGTATAGCTTACACTGCTGCATAAATTATCCAGTTACTTTACGGAGTATCTAATTATAATAATATTGAATATATATGAAACGACAAATGAATAAATTATCTATTTATACATGGATAAAAACAATGAAATTTATATTTGAAAGATTATAAGAAGTCTGAGTGAAGAACTATTAAATCTTAGACGGAAATTACATATATTGATGTTATCAAAATTGTTTTGATGAACTCATAAATATTATAAACTGGGGCCATCTTGTTAAGGCTTAGGGTACTTTAAGAGGTATTTTTCTTTAAATATGGCCAATTTTATTCCAAATTTGTTAACCCTTGTGGGTTTTTCCTCTTAAGTTTTACCTAACCCTTTCAAGATAAATATTCTTTGACAATTGATCTATGAAATTAGATCAGCATTTATTTTTGATTTATTCCGACTTGGAATACACTTAGAGAAATTATTTATTAAATTATTATACAAGAAATAAATATTTTTTTTTTGTAATAGGGAAAGTCTCTGACTCTGGTTTTTGTTGAGTTGCAGTGCAAATACTTGAGCCACGGGGGTTAAGTCGGAAAGTCAAGGCCGATACTTCACCTTTCCTGAGTGGCCGACCTTTCCTGAAAATTGAATGTTTATATGCGGTGGTGAGAACTTGAACAAATCCAGGTTGTGCCAACTTTACACATCAGTATGAACATTCTTATCTTTGGAATTTAATGGAGGTTTACACTTATAGTTTTTTTTCCTTCCCCTGTTGACATTTAAGTAACTCAGGCTCATTTACAAAAGAAATTTTACATTTGAACATTTTTGGATCGGTGAGATTGGAAATTATTCTCAATACTTTGGATTCAGATTTTCATACAGAATTCAACATATCACTTCAGAACTGGGAAGCTTTAGTGAATAATAAATAGGTTAGAACTAATTTTATTCCAAATTAAATAATTAAATTTGGTTTTAATCTATTAAAATACTTTGGGCCGATTAAATTTTTTGTAAATTAGGATTGGATCGTCGTTGGACCTTGGTACTCTGTAATGGCTTCACTCTTTAACATTCTTCATTGTGAGGGCAATGCTCATTCGTCATTGTCACCTTCAAGACAACATTGTAATTGGAAATTTAATTGTTTTAGTTTGTAAACTAATAGGTCTCCAGTAATAAATTTTATTTTGCATACAACTTAAATTTTCTTGATTGTTAGAGCCGGCATAGGTATGTCCGCTTTAGGTTAATAGCCTCTTCAGTGAAATGTTATAAGTTAATATGGTGTCTCTGGAAAAAAAATGAGGTTATTACACATGAAAAATTTGGAAGGTAATCTACAACTCAAACTGAAAACCATAACATTTGAAACGTCCATTGTTCCATCAAAAATGTAGCTTTGGAATTACCTGCCTGATTATATGAGACACTCACTCAATCTGTCTCGTTACAAAAAGAATTTAAAGAATTTAATCTTTGAGAAGAAGCTTATTCTTTTACATAACAGGTTAAAATTGTCATCCGGATTAAGATGGACAAATGAATGTTACTGTGTGTGATTTTTGTGAGTTCTTTGCGACTAATTTTGTACTCTCATCTTTCATGACTATTTTTATATTTAACACAATTTTTCTACTTCTCTTGAAAATTTGTTAATTCCTAACATGATTTGACAAATCAGAAACAAAACAACGATGGATACCTGTAAAGTTATTTTTTTTTCAACAGTTGGGGTTGCATTTTTCAAAAATACGATTGAGCACTTTTCAAATTTTGAACTTCGAGAACACTGTTTGAATTTGAGGTATTTTAGACTTATGGCAAATGTGTCAAAGCCGAATTCTTTGTTCACGAACTGGCTCTATTGCTTCGACCATTTTTCATATTATGTAATTGTATAAAAGAGCAAATGGCATGATTCTAGTGGTAGCTCAGATATACATAATTTCCTCAAAAACCGTGGCCATGTTCTCGTCAATACGAGAGATCTGATTAATAGGCCACATATCAAACATTTACTTTTGATATTATAATTTTTACAAATATCACGTGATCATGCAAAATAGTTTTATTTATATATATACATATATATATGGGAGACCATTCAAATTAAATTGACCAGTTGCGCCACAGCTCATACAGCAATGCACAAAATAAATTATAGAAGGAATTTATGACATGTTATGCCCAGAACAGTGCTTTTTACACTTGTTTATCTTTTTAAGTATTCAATTTTATACTTGCGTCTAGCTTTTGCCTGTTAATTGTTTATTGAATGACAGTTGTAGCGATTTGTGACCTTTTCTCCTGGTCGGGTGTCGAAGTGTCAGTTTAGTTAAGAAGTGTAATGCTCAAGCACAGATAGCGAAAGTTAAATACAATATAAACAAAATGCACGAATGCAAACTACCCCCGGGCTCATCGTATTTTATTTCATGAAGACACTGCAAACAATGAGGCTTAGCTGTGCAATATAACACAACCAGGGAAATTTCTGTAGACATGTATGTATTATCAGCGTAAAAATATAGCAACATCATGAAAATTTCAGTTTGCTTGTGCCTAGAGATCGTATTTTATATTTTTCCTTGACGAAATACGTCTGTCTAAAATTTGATAAGCAGATATGATTGTGGCTGTTGTCCAGTTAAAAGGAACTATTAAACAGTCATTGTAATGCAACATCCATTTCTTTAGTGAAGTTTGCTGATATGCCATTGACGTACGAGAGACAAAGTAAATGAAAAATCGAAATAATCACCTATACTATAGTATAGAAAGATACTCATAATAAATCTGTTTTGTGGCCATACAAAAATTAATTCAGAGAGATTGCCTTCCTGCGCCCAAAATCCTACACCACAAGGCACAATGTTTGTAAATAAATGCGATTCGAAGCAAAATTGTATCTTGTCATTTTAAGCAGCCATTTCATTCGTATCAATGGTGTATCTCAATATATGTTCTCATAATATTTGCATCTTTAAACTTAAATGCAAAAGCAGACGTACTGAAATACACGTATAAATCTAGAGGCTAATCGACACAGCCATATGTGAGACTGTAACATATGTAATAACATGTAATATGAACTTACCACATGAAGTATTCTAAGCGCAGTTTAAGAAACGACAAATGACATTTTGACATCCAGATGGTAGCGCTTGAGTGAATTTGAAATACGCACTTCACTATATGTAGAGTCGATTTTGATCAGCACAAAAAATGCGTGGGCGTCAAAAGTCCGGAAAATGCCAAATACAAAGCAGAGGATGTGAATATTTAACTGTATTGCTAAGAGCATTCGGATTTTAGTTTTTGGCATAACTCGATTCAATTTTCCTTGAGTTTTGTATGCACGAAAAGTATAATTGTAAAAGTAGCTTGCCTTTAATTTGGTGAACTGCAACGTTTTTGCCAATTGTATTTTGCATATGAAAGTACATATGTGCATATGTACAGTAGAATTTCCAATTAAGACCACCTCCACAAAGAGACCATTTGTGCACTAAGACCACTAATTTATGGACCCATCTTGTGTATCATTACTTAAATTATATCCCCATTAAGACCACTCCCCTATTAAGACCACATTTTCAGTCCCTTGAGTGGTCTTAACAGAGAGATTCCTCTCTGTCTCTCTCTGTGTCTGTTTCTCTCTGTGTCTGTCTGTCTGTCTGTCTGTCTCTCTCTCTCTCTCTATATATATATATATGTATATATATATATAATCTACCCATAGATGAAGTCAAAAGTTCACTTTCAGAATTAACAAGCAAAATGTTTAAACATAATGGTAAACCATACATAAATATTAATTCAAACACAAAAAAAGCATATTGGTCACACAATATATAGTCAAAAAGCAACATTAAATCTTGCACTGTTGAAACTTTGATAGATGCTATAAAATTTGTTTTGGATAATACTTTTGTTCAATTCAGACCATTGGTTTTCAACAAATAAACGGCATTCCAGTGGGTAGTAACTGTTCACCTTCACTGGTAGATTTATATTTAACCTGGCTTAAATTTAAGTATGTGGATAAATTGATGTTTCAAATGGCTACAAAATTGTAAAAACAACGCAAGATTGATGATATTGCTTGCGTAAATGTATAAAATTTCAGTGAAATTGCGAAAGAAATTTACCCAAAATTTATCCCTTTGGAGGGTAACAATTGATATGGTTTCAGAGATGTATTTCTGGACTTGGATATTCAAGTCGCTTATGACAGGTTTTGTATTAAAGTCTATCATAAAATAGGTGAGTTCAACTTTGAAGTAGTTAATTATCCTTTCCCGGACAATATTATTTCGGAAACTATTGGATATAATACATTTTTGTCACAGAGTTTGAGATTTGAGGACTTCTCATCTACAACCAAATTTGTGTACAATAAACTTGAGTCAAGGGGCTTCAAAGATGTACTTTTGAACAAATATTTCTCCACATTTTCCTGCAAATATCCGGAGATGGTAAGAAAGTTTGGCTTCAATAATTTTAGAGAATTTAGGCTTGGTTGTTTTGCTACTTGATTTTATCTTTTGGCATCATTCTGTTTTAATTTTCACCTTTCAGACATTTTTGGCTAGCTTCTTTTCTGTAAGGGTACCCCCCTCCCCCGGGGATATCGATATCAAGTAGCGGCCTACCACAGTTACAAGCTTGCCTAATTGTACATGATATCTGATTAAGAAATATTATATCTTCATTGCATTCTCTTGACTTAAATACAAATGATTTTCATTCTTTTCTGACTTGCCCTATGAATTTTGCTGTTAATATCGGAAGATTATTAGAAAGTTTGGCCACAATAATTTTACAGTTTTTTAGACTTGTCTGTTTTTCTACTCAACTTTATCTTACGGCATCATTCTGTTTTAATTTTCAATTTAAGGCTTACATGTTTTCTGTCAGGTTAAATCCCCTTGGGGCTATCGGTAGCAAGCAGCGGCCTACGACAGTTACATGTTTGCTTAATTGTACGTAAAGTCGTGTTAAGAAAAAAAGGTTTTGATAACATGTTTTTGGCATAAATGCTAATGACTTGCATATTTACTCGACATTAAAAAAAATCTCAAAATTGACAGTATTTTCTCAAATGTCACAAACCTGACACATTATGTTGAGACATTGACTCAGGGTTGGCAGTGAAATTGAACTTGATTGTTTATAGACTTTCAAAGTGAGGAGTAGGTGTCATCATGGAGCATGTTTTACATTTCTGGTGCAGGATGTCCATTGTTGCAGTCCTTGTTAGGTTTCTCCTAGGTTGTACAGGTGGTATAGCTGCAACTGTTTATTTTGCAATCACTGGGACTAAATTTAATGCTCCAGTTTGTTTCCACTTCAGTTGTACACTGGCGGATGGTTTAACTAGGATATGCTGTCCAGCCGGAAAGGGTACATATTGGTTCAGGGGAAAGTCAATTGTTCTTATCTGAACCTGTGCTATACAAATTTAGTAATTATGGTTTGTTTGACAGGTATTCTTCTTTCACAATGAAGCTCTGCATTTATAAGCAAAACTTCACATATTTAGCTAATTCATCAATTGGCACGTTCACAATTATTCATTATTATGTGGGTTGTCTCTGCTGAATATTTGGCTTAGACAAGAAGCCGCTACTCAGAGAGACATGTACGGGTAATAGGCTGCGAAACATGTTCTGAGAAGTTACCCGCTGAAGACCCTTTAATTTATTTGGGTTAATATAGCCTATGTCAATATTTTAGAGAGGAACGTGTGCAATATGGATAAGAGATACTTCCATATGTATATAGGTTAGACACTGGCAGGTGAGCTTATGGACAGGAAAGAGGCCAGACTGCGCGAATAGGGTAATGACTACAAGGAAGTGGTTCTGGACACAGACACAAATATATGTATATATATATATATATATATATATATATACATATATATGGTGCGCGATGAATGTCACCAGATGTTACATGGGTTTATAAGGCCATCACACAAAGCCAATTCTTGCATGTGTGAAATATGCCTGACTCACTAGAAATGGGCATGGAAAGAGACGTTTATTATGTTTATCCCTACATTTTCAGGGGGTTATTCAAAAGCAGACCTTCTTTTTAGATTTTCGAAAATCTAAGATGCGTGTCACCATGACAAAACAAGAAGACGACGTAAATGAGGATAACCTTTCGCAAAAGTATGGTATCAGAATATTTTCAAAGGCATTTTCGAAGGAATAAATCAAAGCTGGATGTTTTACTCTTATTGTTTCTGATGGCAATTCCTGGTTGCAATCTTTTGAACAAAGTAGTGTCATATGTTGATTACCTTTTTTGCTTCATTTTTGGTCAACCTTAATTTTTGTTTTCCAAATAATTCACAGAAAATCTTGGACAGAGGCCTTTTTTAATTTTTGAGACACATTAATCCTTCAAAGGTAATACAAAGGCGCCCAAACGGACTTTTGTGAAGGTTATGGTTTGGCCAAGGTCATTTCAAGTTCATCTTGGAATCAGTTAACATGTGCAAATTACATTAACCCCAGTGGAAAGTATGATTTATTAAATGTTGTGCCACCGGTCGAACATGAATGACATGCCAGCCACTAGATAGGCATTTCACCTCAGCGTGTTGCACTGGAAGAATAGCAATACAAGCACTATCTAAATGCATAATTTCGTATTATGTTGGTTTAAATATATTTTATTCACCTAAAGTACATTGCTCTTGTTACAAACATAAATTAAACGATTGGGAGAGAGGGATCGGCCCGATATTAATTCCTCCCGTGAAAAAGACAAGTATGGACAGGACAGCACGACACGCACGTGAAGTCGGGAATATGCTGCAGATGACAACACCCAGACAGACAGACAGACAGCGGGGCTGCACCAGTAATATTTTTTTTACCCATATAACCTGTACAAGTGAGTGCTGTGAAGCTTAAATGACAAGTTACACATGTACCTCGGTCTTTATGTTCACGGTTTATTCATACTGAGGTCTTTAACTTGACGGAATGTTCAAGGAGTAAGTCTTTAGGGCGTTAAAAGTTACTGGCCAGCCTTTCGACCACTGTTCAATATCAGACATCTGAGGTAAGAGTATTGGCAGCAGCGATTGGGTCATCAATTGTGAGATATAAAGAAGTATCATCAACGAACATTTTTATTTTTGAACGGACTATATGTACAATATCATTGATATAGATTAATAAGAAGAGTGGTCCCAACACTGATCCTGGGGGCATACCTGCATTAATTTTTCCCCAATTGGACCCTGGATCACAACTGGCTGGTAGCGATTACCTAAGTCATCAGAAAATCATGTAAGAAGATTCCCAGTAATGCCGGCCTTCCTTAACTTTTGTATTAAGCCTGAGTGCCAAATTTTATCAAATGCCTTACTGATGTCTACGAAAATTATGGGGACTTTTTCTGATGATCAATAGCCAAACACAGTTCGTGATAAGGTAAGAGTAGTCGGTGAACAGTGGAATCTTCAGGTGTGAAGCCAGGTTGATGTGCAGATGTAACTAAGTTGTCCTGGAAGAAATGAAATACATACTTGAACACTTTTTTCAAACACTTTCCCTGAATAGCTGAGAGGTGACCCAGGTCTGTAATTATTACATAGCTTTTCAGGGCCTTTCTTATGGAGTGGAGAGACATTTGCCCTTGTCCAGGAAGAAGGAAATTGTTTCGTTCTGAAGGAACGATTGAAGAGTTAAACAGTCAGGGAAGAATATATGACAGATGCAGCTTCTTTCAAAAGTTTCGCACTAATGCCATCAGGGCCAGAAGCTTCAGATATATCTAGGTTTAAAGGTGTTTCCAGAACCTCTGGTTCTCTGATAGTTATAGAATCAAGACTTGAGTCAGGATAATCAAATTTAGAATTTGGGTTCATGTTTTTCTGAACTACTGGAGATTTGTGTACGGAAACATTCATTTTCTTAGAGACTTCCGTCCACAGATCATGACATTTATCCAAAGTTGGTTGGGGCGCATGTTGGACAGGACTCTATCAAGGTTGTTCAATAATCACGTGCCCAAGCATTGCTTTTTCTGTAGAAATGATTTGCTTCTTTTTTTTTTAAGTTACTTTCAAAACTCTTTCATCAAACCACCTGGTCATCGACCTAAAACTTACATACGAGCATAGACGTTAACTTGTATGACAGGTGGTGCTGTATTTACACTTACTGTTCAAGGAATTTTTGTTGCTTTTTGTTTATGCAGCTAAAGACTTTGTTTTATCCAAATCAACATGATGAATTTTTGAACGTGTTGGGAATGTTGTGCTTGCTTAATTATTCAATATTTTTCTGCTGTAAAATATTTACTTCGAACCCACAGATTGTATTTCCCTTAAACTCGGAAGCAATGTAATTGAATTTAGTGATTCAAAAAGGTGCTATGCATTTGCTGTTGCTCTCATTTCCTGATTTACAGACAGGGCTATCGTCAGTGAAAATACGGTGAACCTAGTTAATATAAGGACAGTAGTTTTAATGCATGCATAATGTGCAAGCACTTTCATGAAACCCGTAGACGCCTCCGATACCATGCAGGCTTCAACCTTGCAGACATGAAGTTGGGGTGAGTCTGCAAAGTTCACTAATAATACCAATGCTCGTTTCGTCGGTGCCAAAGTAATGCTTTGGATTCTCATCTTGCAGGGTGTTAGTTCGTGTACTTGCCACTGGTGGGGCAGCACTAACTTTCGCTCTGTATGTGTGTCAAACCATCGGGTAACATAAGACTTGAGATCATCTTAGCTCAAAGTATAAGTATGATTGATATCCTCTGAGAATCAAAGCAGAATACAGAGAAACAAAGGTGTAGAGGTAGGTACTAGGTAAACCTTTAATTTATGCGCCATCAACATGAGGAAAAGGCAGTTGCCAACATGTTGCGACGGTTATGCTGGCGATTTCCCCATAACCACCCGAAACGTGTCATTCATTTAATAGGACACATAATTATCCGTATCTAGGCCTGTAACTGTTATGGTATAAGTGGACTTAGATTTACGGTAGATGGCATGGTTTTGTTTTTATGATCGGACGGTGATGCCATATTATTACCGCCTGTTTGTCTGTGTCACCAATTACTTTGGCCATTGTGAATGGAACTATTACGCTAAAGACATTTTCTGTGCTTACCTCCTGGGCAAATTTTTTTTGTATTTTTGTTTTTGGTTTTTACTGCTAAAAATGTTAGCCTTTCAGCAAATACAACTGAAACATTTTTATTCTTAAATTACAGAATGTCTGTCTGTCTGTCTGTCTGTTTCTGTTCACGCTTTATTTTTGTTTTTGTTTTTTTGCTTTTGTTTTCAAAAGGGGTTTCTTCTTAAACTGCTTGGCTAGCTACTCATTGCACGATATGGAAATATAGAGGAACATTTGAATCTTGGAAGTAAATATGAACACTACGTACTCCGAGTTCAAAATCTGAGCAGCTCGGATGTATGACCTACTGCATTATTGTCTCCTTTGTTTTTACAGAAATAATATTTTCTGAATATATTGCTGTCATTTAAAATTGATTGATTGTGTGTGTGTGTGTGTGTGTGTGTGTGTGTGAATTTTTTGTGCAACAAAAGGTTAATTTCCCACAAGTTAAGAGAGATTTACCTTGGCTACGTGTTAGCAAGTTTGTTTTACTCTAAAAGGCTTACGGATTGTTCAAAATACTTATTGTAAAGGTAATGAGAGAGTGATATGTTTTATAACAGTAGTGACGGCATCAATTGTGAACGGCGGAATTTCTTGTTTCCTGAACAGTTGTTGACTAGATGCCACTCAGACCCGATGAAAGTACATACTGGGTAGGCCAGCAGAATACCGATCGCATACAAGGTCTTCAAGTTTTAAATTTTACCCACACATGGGCAGAAATTTGACCAATGATTGGCACATGGCAATAAGAAATGGTGCTGTTTTGAAATTAAGGCAAAGTGAAAGGCTTTTGTTGGTGTTCATTACTCTGTCCAAACAACATGGTGATAAGGAAAGGAATTTTGTCGATATAAATATGACACCCATATAAAGGTTTTGTGAAAATCTTACCTATGAATACTAACTCACCATAGTTTGAACTATCACAACGGATTCATGTATATGGGAGGCATGAGTTACAAGGTTTGTAAGTAAATGTAATTTGAAGCGAAAAGTGCATCAAGCCATTTTAGGTGCTATTTCATTTGTATAGATCTGTATCTTAATATATTGTCTCATGTAATATTTGGACCTTTAAGCTTAAGAGGAAAAGAAAACAGACTGACACATCAATCAAATGGCTAATCAACACATATATATGTGAAAGGGCAACATATAAAACGCAATTATGGACTTACCAGTTAAAGTAAAAGAAAAGAAACTGAAACGTCGATCTAAATGCTAATCAACATGTACGTTTGTAAAAGTGCAATATATAAAAAACGTGAAGATGGACGCATCAAGTCTTCTTATGACTGCTTGAAAAAAAAATCAGTTTATAACTTTTCACTTTGCTAGGATTTGAATGAAATGTGAAACACGTACGTCACTATATGTTTACTCGAATTTGATAAGTACAGCAATGAGTGTGTTTTGAAAATTGTGTTCAGCCCAGCATATGTACATATAAGGGCGGGGGGGGGGGTGTTCTCCCCCAGTCATGGTTGTCAACAGAAAAAAAAACTCAAAGGGAACACAGGATAAAGTTTTATATATTAGCAAAGATAGACACAAGAAGGGCACTGCCTACAGCACAAGAGATGTATTATATACGGTCTTGATAAATGGTGAAGATACTTATCTGTATAGTCACTAGATGCATATTAGTATTGTGGCTAGATGCACATTTGTAATGTCACTAGATACACATTTGTATTGTCACTAGATATATATTAAATTATCATATTCGTATTGTGACTAGATACATATTGAATTGTCGTATTCGTATTGTCACTAGTTACATATTTGTACTGTTAGTAGGTGTCTGTATTGCCACTAGATGTATACTTTTAGATTCACTGGCATTACATCATACATTTGTTGTTCCAGACACCAATGACAGATCCAAACCAAAATAGTACGATGCAGATATTAACCTAAATTGCTTAGGGTTTATGGGTTTTGAAACGAAAAGTGAAGTTACAAATACTCAAGTATGTTCACGCATTGTTTTTTTTTTTTTGACATGAGACATCTGAATTCAATCACAAGAATTTAGGGACTATGAGGACTTCTTTCATTAATATAATTTGCGGACGGATGACCAGGCATGAGGCCTGAAATGCTTCTGACGATCAAAGAAACTATTTAATCATTAAATCATAGGTGCCATTATGTACCAGAGAGCCATTATGGGTACCAAACGCCAAAGTCCCAATAACGTGGATGAATATTTGAAGAAGTTATATTTTTGCACCTTTTCAACCTGGAATTCGGATATGAAGGTTCGTGTTATCTGTACAAACCTGTGAAAAGGTATGGTCTATATAATGTCAAGTTTATTCGTGGTGTTATTTATGGTGTTTCACCAGGGTCGATTCTTGGGCCCTTGTTATTCTACTTTATGACAATGATTTAGGTCAAGTGTCACAGGATATGCATTCTATTTGCAGACGATACTAGTCTTCTTCTTAGTGACAAGAACATAGATACACTACATCGCAAAAGTTGTACTGTTTTAAAGGAAATTATGAAATTGTTTCGACAAATAAATTATCAGTGAATATCGAAAAAAATAACAAAAACAAATTACATGATATATCAAACTCAAAACGGTAGGAAAAGTACCAGTGGCTTTTCATTGGATATTAACGGAACTCCCTTGCAAAGAGTGGACACTTGTAAATTTCTAGATATTTGGTTTGACGAAAATTTAGACTGGAAGTCTCAAATATTGTTTACTTTGAAAAAATTAAGGAAGGTACTTGGAACTCTCAAAAGAGACATAATTTTGATATAAAGATTCAATTACCACTATATAATGCGTTAGTGTATCCATATCTTATCTACCGTTATACTACATGGGCAGTATCATACACATGTACCTTATATACAATGGTAAAGATTCAAAAGTAAATTATAAGGATAATAACTTTCTTGAGCTATATCCAAAAATGTCGTACAAATTTGAAAAAGTCTTTGATGGTATGTCATGGACTTTCAATTTGGCAAATAATTCCAATTTACATACAGAGGGCAAATTCAATTCACAGATTTAAAAAATACCTGAAACAGCATATTCTGGCATAACGATGTATTAGCTACAGTGAATACTTCCTTTTTGTTTAACACCTCTGAATAATTTATTTGTAGTAAACTACTATAAATATATGACATATGCAAATTGTACACACTCAAGGGCCCTTTAAATTGGGGGAAATATAAACCCCGTGGGGTTTCCTTCTCCTAGCTGAATATCTTTTTGTAAAAGGTTTTCTTATAACTTTCTTATTATATACATATACTATTTGTTGAGACATATTTGTAGTTGATCTTCTGCAATGTATAACGATTTTCAGCAATAAAGCAATGCAATACAATACAAAAAGTTTAGTGTTGTGAACCTCTCTCACCTCACGAATGATCCCGCAACTTAGTGAATAAAAATGATCGATTGAAAGCAAATATATAGACTAAACAGGTCATTATAAAGGAGGAATGTTCGTGTTATACAACTTTATTCAAGGGAATTTTGCACAATTTTCATGGGTAAACCAACTACTTGAGCAAAACGATCGATGGTTGCGGCCATGTTTACCAAACATGGCCGCAAGCATCGACATTACCGAAAAATAATCATAGGTTATTCTTCCATTTGCTCACACAGGGTAACGAATTGGAATGCTTCAATTTTATCCCCAAATATGATACTGCGTATTTCAAGAAAATGACCGGCTAACAATGAAATGGCTTCATGTAAGTATCTCAAACATATTTTATAATATACGTTCCAATTACCAGATACCAAAAGGTGGGTAAATTAATTTTAACGTGTCGTAAAACTCGTTCTCTGTCACACATGTTCAATGTTCTGCGCTTGATATTGGTGTAAAAGTGGAAGGATGTCAGTGATAGAGCCTGGAATTCGCAACGGTGAACCTCTGATAAGTAATCTGAATGTTTATCTTCGCTGTACCAAATGCATGGAAAATATATTTTTTGGTGCACGTACACTTTACGCCAACGAGATTAACGTGTCTGTACTCCGTTATCATTCAACATTAAAATTTATTTAAATTTTTAAAGAATTTAACTTTGGGCGAAAAAAAATTCCAGACAATGCAGTGACCCTGGCAGTTGACGCTGGCGGCTCCCACTCAATGCCAGCCAGCAATAGACAAGCGACAATAAAGATAAGGTAAGAACAGCACTGAACATGTCAGGTATATTATTAATGAAGAACATGTAAGACTCTGGTACACACAATTCTGGGTTCAAATCCTGCCCACGTACACATTTATTTTTTCATTGAAATATGTAGACAAAAGTTCAACTGGCACTCCAAATATGTCGGGCAGATATATTTGAAATATACCCGCCCAGAGCGGATACATTTCAAATACACTGAGGACCAGGCAATCTCCATTGGAAAATAGTCTCCATTTAAGATAAAAAAATTAGGCTCGGTTGAGTATAATGGAAGGATTCGTGCTAACAAATGCTATGCACATCTACAGAGAAACGAACGGACCTTCTTCAACGTCTATCACACATCTGAGCAGCCATCACGGGCCTTTCCTTATTTGCTGCATCCGAATATACAATAGTGTCAAATAAAGAACGTATATGTTTCAAAACCGTGGCAAAAACAATGAATGCAGTTCCAAGAGGCATACTTGCCACCCAGTAGGCTTACAACAGGGGTGATCAATGTGGATCTGACAACTACCTCTGCTATTAACTGATGCATCAAAGGCTCGAAATATACTCTTCATATGCGTTTTGGCATATTTCTGTCACAGTCCCAGAGTTTTGTACTTTTTATTATTGCGTGGTACCTTCGGGAGCACTTCTAGAGAAAATTTTGAAGCTTACTCGTTCATGACCTTTATGTTGTTGCTTTGTACCAAAACAAAAAAAAAAAAAAAAATAGACTCGATTGATGAAGTCATTTGTCAGTGTTGCACTTCAGGCAATTTTCACAACTTGTCAATGATTTGCATGTGTATCACTTTAATTTTGCATGATCTCTGGGATGGATTTTCTTGCCTTCTTTCTTGATCTCACTCTCAGTCGTCTTCTTTTTAGGCAAGGACAACTATGAGCCACAGACACATACTACAAGCTCTGCTGAACTGAAAATGAAAAACACGAAAACAATGAACACGATGCGATACAAGGATCCAAACATTCCTGAAAAAAAAACGATATATGTGTTTCGTAAGGATAACAGTTCAACAACTTTGATTACTCGTTTTCTTTGAAATTCACACTGTACAGAAAAAGCGTTTTCAGTCTCTCTCGCTTTTATTCTTACTAGATTATAAAAGTAGCAGCAGATGACATTCAGTGTAACTTTAAAGGTGAGTGAATCAGGGTACATAAAAACCACACCGAACTGATAATTTTCACTAAAACAAGCATCCACTACGATGGACCCCTGCAGCTTCACAAAGAATAATTCTCAAAACATTGTCACGCCCCGGGATTTATAGTCAATATGGCAGCAAAATATCGGATCTTAGCTGTAGCAGCATACATGATTTGTACGATGCAGGTGAAGTAAACTAAAGATTCTTTTTATCCTCGCCTTGTTCAGAGCACGGCAAGTTTGAGAAGAGACCACGTTTAGTGTATATTTGTAGTACATACAACAAGATTTGTTGTGTAAACTAGCATATATCCATAAAAGCTGCCAAAGCTCCGTCAATAATCAATATTTCCATCATATCAATTTCACTCTTTTGTGAAGTATTGGTTTATTTGTGCACTTACATACCGCTCCAATCCTTCTAGCAACAAGGGATATATACCGTTAAGTAATATTATTGTAAAATGTTTGAGGAAAACATAATGGTGTTCTGCTAAGGGAAGATATCTTCAGTGACTTTTTGGAGTCTGAAGCTATCAAACAGATTCTGGACACAACAGATGTCATGACCTCGGTATGGTGGTGCTTCATGGAGGTAATTCTTCTAGCTTCTTTTCGACCTGGCCTCGGTAAGTTTGCTATATATTTCCAGAACCGAATGCGTCTATTTGGTGACAGTCTTACACGCGCCTTAAGTTGTTGCCGGTACAGTTTTGAAAGACAAGCTAAGCTGGAGCTCGCCTGCCGAGCAGGTTTCACCTTCTTGTGTAACTTTTACAGTGCCATGTTTTGAACCGAATCAACAGCTTTCCTCGGCGCCAAGAAAAGCTGTTGACCCAGACCAGTATAGTTTATGGAAATAAAGACATGCTGGTACTTAATTGAAAGGCCATTTTACAAAGAATATTAATATAGTGTCCATTGGATAGTTCAGAGAAGTTCATATTAAATACTTCGACTTTGGCCACAGTTGGCAGCGAAAGATGCAAAGGCCTTCAAAGAGTGGAAGTCAGACAAAGCAATGATGTGCTGGCGAAAGGGGTATAATATTCTTTAAATATTCAGTTGGTGTCAGCAGATGAATCTTTCCCTTTGTCAAGTAAACTGAGACTGCAAAACAGCACTTTGTTGAATACCAAGACATCAATTCTGCATCACATGCGTATCGGAAGTTGTTAGTATTTAGGTTGAGGATCACACCACGCTCCCCCACAAGTCCGTAACAGGTGTAAATCCAGCTAAAATGCTGACCCAGCCCCTGTCCACTAACAGGTATTTCCATATTCTCTTTGCTATCACGTTGTTGCCGCTCAGTTTGTTCTGCTAATGTTCTGTGATACATGTTATATGAGCAACCACTTTTATAATTTGTTACTAGGAGACGAGTCCAAAAAGTGCTTAGACCTATACAATTTGTTAATTAGAAACATTTTGTAACTAAATTACAGATGCAGATCAAACTTCCATGCAAATTTCATTAACCACTGTACCTGAAACTAAAGTGGAAAGAGTATGATGCAGCATGGTAAAATATGGAAATTATAGGCATTTCCAATTTTAATCCTTCAGTATTGTCGAAACCATGATGAAAATGGAAAATCTTACATGGATGAGAGTGAGGTACTATTTTTTTCTCAAGAGGGATCATTGTTGGTGGGGAAAATCACGACTGACGCAGGTTACTTGTGATTTTCCACACCGACAACGATCCCTCGTGAGAGAAAAATAGGAACTCACTCTCCAGCCAGGTAAAATTTGGTTGTTCAATGTTTAACTGGGTATTCATCGTTACTACTTTTAAAGTTTACTCTAGAAAATGATAATTCACCCTCAAACACAGAATGAATATTATTCTACCTATTACCTGTCATTCTAATTTGTGGGCACACAGAGTTACTAGTAAGCAAATATTTCTCCCTCCCTTATTCTATTAATGCCGAGTGCGAAGTGACAGTGCTTCCGAGATTGCTTTTAAAGTATTAGTTGTATAAATAAGTACATAAATAAATAAATAAATAAACAAATAAATAAATAAATAAATAAATGAATAAATAAATAAATAAATAAATGAATAAATAAATGACAGATAGATATATACACGAACAAACAGATACATCAATAATTTAAAATATAAATGAATGGGTAAGTAAATGAGTAAATAGATAAATATATAAGGCAATGAATAAATAAATGATGAATAAATAAATGATGAATAAAAAAATAAATATATATATACACAAATAAAAAGACCCAACCAACCAAATAAAGAAATAAATAAATAAGTTAGTTTAAACGTATTTCATTTTCCATAGCGTGAAAAACAGGATTGGAGAACAAGCTGACGGCTTCTATCAACTCCTCTCAGTGATACAAAGTTACAATACAACATAACAATATGAAAACTGACATGACGGCCGAAGTACTTTCAAGTAAATAAATTAATAAAATGATTGTGATTACGTATTGGTGGCTGATTTTTGTACGTGAGTAGCTGGCATTAAATAGGCTATTTAAAGTTTCTCAACAGATTTTTCACTCAAGTATCAACATGCTTTTCATAAAGTTGATAATTTTGCTTTTCTTCGAATCTTATCTGGAAGATGAGTTACCAAGTCAGGGAAAACAGCTACAGTAGAAGGGCTTTATAACATTAAGAGTTGATTAAGTACATGAACGTTTGAAATGAGTGCAAAGTCAGTTAATTTACCTTAACGGATGATGTGTTTCAAGGGAAACTTTATACACTGCACAAATCAAAAGTATTGGATCAACATTTAGGACTCTAAAGGGATTGTCACGGACATATCGGCGAACGTAGCTAAAATCAATGTGTCGTGAAGAATAATACATGAATGCTTATGTTCTTTCGTAAAATACGTGACTGAAACAAATACAGACAAATCGGTAAAAAATATTCTGTGTTTTTAAAGCTTGAACAAAAGCAAACATAAAGTTTATATTCAGATGAAAAACCTCTTTATTTTGTAAGTCAGGAGCGGAAATAAATAAAGAACCATGAGCATAAAGTTGAGGCACTACATGTGATTGTGTCAATCTCTAACAAAGGGAATTTGAGTTAACCCAGAGTCTATGCGCGCTTACAACTGATCAATATATTCAAGTGACATGAAACCTAAAACTATGAAGCATTTGGTTTCAACAGAACATTCTGAAGAAATTTGCCTGCAATTCAGCGTTTTGCAACAGTTGTATCTTTACCTTTCTTCAAAATATTTGTCTGTACCTTGGCTAGTCTGGACATAAAATACCCGGGGGCGAGTTGCATGTACTAATTGAACGGTCACTCTGGGCATATGCAGAAAATCGACGTGGTGAATGTTTCATATCCATTGTATGAAATACGTTGACACGTCTTGGACAATTCGCAGTGAACAATCACGTGATACACGAACAGAGGATTGGGTCCTTGTACGAAAGATCACGAGATGACACATTTCCTTTTCACTATCCCAACGTGTTCATGTGTTCAACAGACAATGAATACATATTTTTATTGTGCGCCCCGTAAAAGAAAACACAGGCAAATAAAATATAAAGACGCCATAATATCGCATCTTATCAAGCTATGCACTGTTAGAATTATATTTTATCACCCTAGCCTTTGGCTCATCATTGGTCAGCCGAAACTAATGACATATTCCCCAGCTGAGGTTGCAGGTATGGGGATCCTTCTTGCGAAATGCAAGCGGTGTAGAGCGTTAAAACTGAAATGCGTGCGTGTACCCGCGTGCGTGCACCCGCGTGCGTGTACCCTCTGTTGTTGAATTGCTTCAAATCAGGAGGAAAAAAAAGGGACAACCCCTACTTTGCAATACTTTCCTGAAGCCGAAGAAAGTTACTATGAAGGTGTTCGATAAAATAAAATTTGATACTCACCGTGCATGACTGTGTTTTCCTGTCAGTAATAAGAGCTTAATATTGGCATGCTCACCTGAGTTTGGTCTGGTATCAAACACATCAACTCGTGCCATTCCCATCAATACCATCGCTTGATCAACCACAAGTAAAGTTTACGTAGTGGCAGCTCGTTTCATTAGACGTGTCAATGGGGATTGGCACCAGAACTTCTGAAGGAGGAACGTGTTGCAATAAAAAAAATTAATAAAATAAAAGAAAGGGGAAAAATGTCACGGAAGGATTTTGTATTTGTGCTATAAACTTATTTAAATTGTAACAAAAAATCAAATTAAATGTTGAGTCTTGTAAAGATTTCAACATTAAATTTATTGATTTGATTCAGCAACTTTGTTCAGTGCAGTTTTGACAGTCACGGACCGTTGCTTGTTGTATGGTGGTCTACAGATCAAGTTTATTGTTCATTTGCTCATTTAATTTCCAAAACGCCTTTTGTTTATGATGAAGCTGAAAAAAAAAACGATGAAAAATTGCTTCGGAGTCAATGAGTATTTATACTATTTTAAAATGACATATAAGCAATGCAGCAATCAACAATAATTTTTTTTTTTTGCAGTGTAAAACTAGATTATAAAATCTTACTTGCAGCGCAACCAGTTCCAGTCGGAGTCTGGTCCTTTGACAAACTAAACGGGGGTATGGACCTTTCTGGCAATGAAAATTCCGCCACTTTTGCTCAAGCGCAAACTTTCACTACAGGACCAAATGGAACATTAGGAGGTGCTCTGCGATTGGACGGAACAACCGCAGCCTGTATAAAGATTCCAAACAACGGTGCACTAAAAGTGCAAGGATCATTCTCACTTGCAGCTTTCATAAGACAAGATAACAGAGTACGAGTACATGTTTTTTTCTTCTCGGACACATATGTTCCAACCGGTATCATGTTTGCAGTATTTGGGGACAGTATGCAATTGATTTTGCAACCTGATGTAAACCACGACACTATAAGCACAGAGCTAGCGGTTGACAAAGATGAGTGGAAGTATGTTGCAGTGACGTATGATCATATGAGAGGAGTAGCCACCTTGTGGCGGGATGCAGTACCAATACAATCAAGACAAATAGGACGGGTGGAGTACAGATCCAACACTTCACTCCGAGTAGGACGTGCACATTGGAACAACGCGGACTACTATCTCTTGGGAGATATATCTTGTTTACAGCTGTACAACGAAGCCTTGACAATAAATGAAATGAGAGCGTCCATGAAAAAAGCCTATGCTGGTTGCCAATGTAAGTATGCCTAAGTACATGTTGCACAGTAAAGTAAAGTCTTGGATTAAACAATCTGTCAGTTTTGGTATGTCCTAATAACGTATCGGCCATTTAGATAGTTAGACTTGAGACAGGTGTTACCTGTTTGATACCAAAAAGGAGTAAAGGCCAGAATACAACAAATAATTAAATGCGCACCTTCATGCCTTAAATCAGCCCAAACTGGCTGGTGATCAAAAGTAGCCTGCTTGTTTTCAACTAATTCCAACAGTAATGAAAAACAATTTGCTTGAGAGTTATAGATGAGACCCATCAAGACCAGGTTGCCCAAATCAACAGCTTTCCTTTGCATCGGTTGGGCACTCATGTAGTGCCCAACCCATGCGAAGAAAAGCTGCTGACACAGTCTTACTTCAAGGGGAAAGGGTTAAACTTTAGTGGAGTCGGGTTCAAGTTCTTGCGATGACGTCATTCTGAGGCAACTTTTGAATGAATTTGCATAAAAAGACCAGAGTGATATGTCGACTTATGTGTGGAAGCTGGTTTTCATTACGTTCCCTCAAATTTAAGTAAGCCACGTGGCACTGATATACATTGAACAATTCAACATAATATTTAATGTTTAACTTAACATTTTTCTAAATCGTAGAAACACAGAAAACTAATATGACAGACACAATTGGTACTATTTTAAAGGGCTTCTGAGCTTCTTCCCCTGTGAAGTTTTTTGCTAAAATATCTTTAAAATTCATGGCAGTCATTCTTCTTGATTTATTTTCTTGTTAAAACTCTACGAATATTATCACTTATATACAGCCTGCAATTACGTATTTTTCTATATAACAAACTTCAAACTACATGCACCAACTAATTACGTATGTATGAATGCTGAATAAAGTTTCTGTACATGTCATACAATTTTTAAGAAAATAGAACATGAAACGGATCGAAATGCTTTTCATTCAGTTTTGCCCAACGCACGCTGTTGTATCACCTCTTTCACTCTAAATTTCCAATAATGGACTAGCCCCCATTTAATCAGCAATTTTTTTACGGAAAATGACATGACTTCACACATGGAAAGCTATTCAACAACCAAGGAGGTTTATGATATCAAAATTTCATTATAAAGGGTGGAGGTCATGGGACATTGTTGCAAAAAATAGATCTAGGTCACTTAAGATCATGTGCGCCAGAAGCCATCTTGGATTTTTGCTGTTTTTCATCACATTTCAGCATTGTTTGGTTGTCCATTAATCACTCAAAAACCCGTTGGCAATACAAAAGAAAGCAGCAGATATATGAAATGAGATATTCTGGCAACCATTTATGCTATTTCAGCCTATAAAGTGACAATTCAGTGGGTCAATATCCCTATTGTCACCCAAAAGAACCATATGAATCTTTCGTTGGTTTTCATTCATTTCTTGGCATAGTCTTGAAAATTCTGTTAGAAGGATTAGTAACTATCTCCTACAAAACACGAGACAGAAAGTTTTCAATCTGTTACAACAAAAGATGTGGAAATCGTGCTTTTCAGTTCTGTGGGTAAAAGTATCTGAAAGTCGCTTGAGGTGACATGACCCAGCTGCTATTGTGGATTTTTGCTGTTTTCCTCAAATTTAAGCATGATGCGACTGCGTAATATTTTTAGTCACTCAGAGATCCATTTACAACACCAAACAAAATTGCAAACGATGTGAAATCAGATATTTGGCATTATTTTATGTTTATACATTTTAGCTTATAAAAATGACAATTCAGGGTGTCCACATTCCTTGGTGTCTGACCGCATCGTTCAGACTGCCTGCTCCCACATTTTTTGTGGCTTGACATGTTGTATCCATGAAAGGCTATCAGGATGCTTTGGGGCCATCATGTGACTTCTTATGGGATACTTTTTACACTACATCCATGACTAAAATTGATGCACACTGACGAACACATTGGTATTTAGGTTTATGTGTAATGATAGTTTTGACAGCCAGTGACTGATTGGATTAGACATTATAAATTCTATAAATTCGACTATAGTCGCTTTTGGCAGGCTACCGTTGTTCAACTATAGTGGCTTCCGGCAGTGCAAGAGCATGTAGACCCTGAAACGAACGACCGCCCATTGTTTATTTGCGGCGTGACGATGCACATATATTTCTACACATGCTGGTGCCGGTAAAAGGCGGTGTCGGTAAGGGGATGACCGATTAGAATTAACGTTTTTGCCAATGACCAGATAAAGAGCTATACTTCCAGTTCTGTCAGGAACAGCCTCAGTAGACGTAAAATATAAAGATGTATCAATAAAATTATAAAATTATATTAACTCGTTGAGCAGCAACAATAAAACATTAATCATGCATGTCTTTGGTCTGGGAAAGGTGAACATTTGCCTGCAGCACATACCATGTTTGTTTAGTCATGAAATTATTCTTTTCAGTTTCAGATCCTGTGTCAAGAATCAAGACAGGACTTTATCGACTTGACGATGTAAAGGGAGTGCAAAAACGGAGGTTGAATGATATCATTGCACGTGTTTATGTGAAAAGTGTGGTGCAATGTGGCGGCCATTGCCAGACAACAGAAAGTTGCCAGTACTTCAGTTGGCAGCAGAAAGCCAATGGCCAGGGCTATGGACAATGTGATCTCAGTGTTGATGTCACACTGCCTGTTTTGGAATCAGATGAAAAGATGTCGTATTACAGACTTGTTTACCAGAAAGTCTGACAAATTGCTGTTTAGTTGATGCTGTCTCTTCGACATATTCAATGATAAACCTGACCTGTTTAAGTGGCCTCAAAACGTTTTTGGGATAATTGTTCCGTCGTGGTTACGCAGCCCCACGAGTTCGCTCCTTGACCTCGTTGATTTGGAGATTGGTTTAGCGAGGGATTCAGCATCTTATATGTTTTCAAAATCTCATGGGGAATGTTCTGTTTAGCAACGAGTTTAGTGCACTCTGTAAACATACTTATTTAACTCTTTTAATGCCATGTTTAAGACTGAGTGAGCAGCTTTCTTTTGTGTGCGAAGAAAGCTGAGGAAAGCTAGTGACCTGCAGCATTATATTGTCTGGAACTGTAGGCTTGCTTGTACCTGAATGAACTGGCTTTCACAAGGAATATCAATTTAGCAACCATATTGTAATTTGAAGCAGTTTGTCTTAAGCAGTTTTACTTAAGTCACAGCAGGCATTAAATTTGTTAAGTATCAGAGCCATAGGTCAATATGCTCTGGAAGTCACATTCCATCAAAATTGACTTTGTGTCATTTTTGGAGAAAGATACTGGTAATCTACAATCATACCAGGTGGCTTTGTCTCAACCTTTTTTTATTTTTATGAGAAGCCTAAAATTATTCATCACAGTAAGCATCTGTCAAAAGTCAAGTCAGGCGTCCGTGTTCATTTAGACATGCTAATCCACCTAAAAACCAGCGAGGGTATGTGCAATGAGGCATGATTTTCCATTATGCACTAAATAACTGGTCTAATTAGGTACCCGTTTATTTAGCAATATGTGCCACAATCATATTCACGATCAAAATGGCATTTGGCCCTTCACATGGAAAATAAAGAAGCTCCAATTACATAATGGCTGAAGCTTACATATACGCAAGATAAAATCAAAACTTTTAATTTCCAATGTTTTCTTTTCACTGTGATAACACATCGAATTGCAAGCCATTTGCATGATTATACCGTAGACAAAAGAAAAAAGTGAGGGAGCCAGTTGATTTCATGCAATTGCCTGTTACTCTATCAAATCTTTTCTATCCCCTTTCACTGCTGATTTCTCGGAAACGTATTTTTACATGACATTTTGAATTTTGTGACAGCCAAGCTCGAAATGTATGTGATCAATTCTCGTAAAAGTCAGTGGAATATGAAAGACAGGAATGTAACTTAGGAAGTCACTTCTGAGTTTTTAGATATTCAGTATGACTTATTAGAAGCACCAGAAATGAAGTAGTTGTCCAAGTCTGCCAAAAACCCTTTGAATGCTCATAAAATAAAAACTTCAATGTTTAAAGAAAAAACAAAATTAGCCTTCTTAATTATAATTTAAGGTACAAAAAAAGGAAATTTTCAAGCTTACATCTGGTATATGTTTCGAAAAGTCGTGTTGCAAAGTGTGAATGAGACCTCTTTACAAAAGCGGCGCTTATGTTTGACCATTATAACTTATAACATTTCTGTTCACGCGAGAGAAACCTACACATCTCTACAAAACAGAAAATATATAGTTTAATAAGTGTAGATACAGAAATATGGTTACTTCAGTACATTTAACTCCTGAGCAGGTGCCAGGATAGCTCTGATACCTTAAACTCCGTGTAATGATTAGCAGTTGTCCCTGCACTGCAGTCTTTTTGCAGCATATTAGTTACGGTTTTCCAAGATTTACCCAGGAAGAGTTCCACCTAGTCTCACACTGTGAATGTGTAAATATTGCAACCGATTTCCTTCTTAATTTTCCTGAAGCATGCACAGAATAAACCAATTAAAATGTGCTCAGCCAAATCAAAAACCGGGTTTGTTGCAAGTGTGCTGTTGCGGACATTGGTCCCGGAAGTGCAAGCAAGAAAGGAAAAGGATTCTCTGTCACCGTATATTATAGCGACACCAATGAATATTTCAGAAGGCTCAGCTTCAAAATCATGAAAAGAACAATATGTTTTTTCCAACAATTGTGTTCGTATAGTAATAGCGACATCCATGGATATTTCAAAAGGCTCAGTTTAAAAATCGAGACAACAATATATTTTTTCTAACAATTTTGATCATAAGTTTTTGTTCAGAATGTCAATGAAACAAATTTACACAAATTGGCGCCACTTAAATTTGGCTCCTTGGAAAATGTATTATGTTATCTGCATTGCAAAGCTTCAGTCCTACTTCATTGTGTCCACGAAAATATGGTACCCTATACTACCAGTGAGAACATTTCATGTATGACGCGCTGACATGTTTGGTCTGCTGTAAAACTCCTCTGACCTACAAACGAGACCTGGGCCTACTGTATAGAGAAACTATATCACAGTCTGAGACAGACTTTATCACAGTCTAAGTAGTTTATTTGAGAAGAACCTTATATTTTATAAAGAATAGCAGAACTACTTGTAGAGGGTGTCTGTTGAAAACAAAGAAGTAGGCCTGCACCTAGAGCTGCTGATGTATGCTTATTTACAAGAAGGAAGGTCACTCATACCACACAAGTCCCCCGCAGGATTTGCTTTAGCTAGATCTTTACAATCCCAATGACCATCTTGGGACTGTCTTTCCTAGGAGGACTATACTATCTTCGCAAAAATTTAAACCATTTCGCACCACAATAAATTTGTGGAGAATAATATAAATATGTGTCTTTTAAATCACCCATAACTCAGTTTTACTGAGTTTTTTTTTGTCATGATTCTGTTTCTTCTTGTGCCTTCATTTTTCTGATGTTTCTGTAAAAGTTAAGAAGCCGGACAACTCGTTGATCATAGTGCTATCACATACAATTACTGCCCAATGCTTCAGTACTTTTACATTTACACTGAATGGATCACCCTATACACCCCGTGTAAAAATAATGAAATATTTCTTACATTGCACTCAGCATTTGTTCCTCTAGCTTTAAATGTGAAGGGGGGGGGCAGCAACAAATACAACATGACTACAGGACACCCTATAATTGCCAACGCGAAGGTGACAAATACCCATCATAAATTGCAAGCTATTCAAAAGGGTCATGACCCCAGGAATGAGAAGTCTGCAGACTGCAGAGAATTTGTCGGTACGCATGAGGCCATATCTAACCTAGCCTTGGAGAAGCCGCTCAGTCATGGTGGTTAGTCCTAGGTTCGGGGTATAAAAGTTAATGTAATCTAGTATTTATGACGCGCAGCAGGCTCAGAGTTCGCAGAATAGTAGGGCAAAGAGGCAGTTTCCCGGAGGGTAATGCATTGGTTCCATTTGTAAACACTTGTTGACAACGTTCTGATGGAACTGTGGTCATTGAAAAACTACAGGTAGGGCAATCCTTTCGTATACTCTCCAATCAGATCTGCTGCATCTCCGAGGGCAGCCAAAGAGTGACGTGGTGAGGGGCGCTGCCTACTTGATACCAAGGCCGCACCAAAATGATCGTCTCTGTGAAAAGCTCTGCATTTAACGACTAGCTCCATGGAGCTCGACACAATGATCGCTCTCACCTTGGCTAGCAGTACATTTTTTTTCAAACTGCACTCTGATAAGGATATAACTCGGGTAGAGGCGGGTTAGATCAGAAGGAAAAAATATAAACATTTTCCCAAACTTGTGAACGAAAATGTGCTTTCAAAAATTAAGGCTCACTATGGCATGACACTGGGCATCGTTGTAGAAAACAATCCAAGATACAACCCCAGCAAGTTTGTCGAGGATGATCAATGAAAGGTTTTGGTGAAAGCTACATGTACATTCTTTGACATTTGTGTCGTCATACTCACCACGCACCATGCAGTCTCTTTGAAAGTGTTGTAAAACACAAAACAAAACAAAACAAAACAACCCCCCCCCAAAAAAAAGCAAAAAATAATTGCTGGGGAAGGCAATTTTGCCTGAATCTGTCTGTATCAATCTTGTTTAGTAAGTCTTGCTTTTGTTTCTTTGTTTCTTTTCTATTTATTAATTTTCAGCAACCATTTTTAATATACATGGTCATGATCCACTGTAAGAGCTAGTTTGAAACTCCACATAAGTGACCAGGAGCTGATAAATGACCACGCAAAAGAATTTGCTATTTACAAATAACTTTTGTGCTGTTACGTTGACATTGACTGAGTTTTTTCTAGGTTGTGGTGCCATTTCAGTCTGGCTATACAAGGCCAGCTGAGCACAGTTGTTGCAATCATCTTGTTTTAAATCCCCGATCGTAAAAACTGTTTTAGAAGGTAAAAGTCCCTCATTGCGTCAAATAAACTACAAACCTAATACTGTTGACGTGGGAACGCTATCATACGGCAACGATAAACTCGGATTTACAGGCATGTCACTCTACTGAACTGCTTTATATTACCAGACTGCGTGAAAATCTGTATTTCGTTTGAACTCTACTCCCATACCTCATATTCTAAGGTACTCAAAGCCTTTATGTAGGATAGTAAGACCGGAGGACAACGTGGGAAGGGACGCATCTGTATACCTCTTTTATTGGCTTCAAGAAGGCGCTGATCCGCAAGATTTGTCTTTCCACCTAAGCACATGGAGATGTCCAGTAAAGTCTCATGGTAGCCGCAGATATGTGGCCTTTGAGAGGGCAGCAGGCTATAGGCGCAGTGAGTTGGAGGGCGATGCGACTGGAGAGCCTCCGACTGTTGGCTCCCTCGGAAGGCCTCAGGTCCACCCATACTCAGTTTCTATTAGAAGCTACGATGCCAGCATCTCACATTGACAACCATGGTTGTTTGCTTTTCTGGCTTCAGATTCTCAGCATGCATCAACATAGAACTACTGCATTTTTTTGTAAACATCTAAATGTACCTCTCTACCGTTAATATTGCCACTTCACATTCCCAGTCTGTTGTTTAATTAGTAATTTTGGTGCATTTGGCGACTGTGCCATCTCAAAATTCCGGCTATGATAATGAGCGACATACAGCGAGATTCCTGTAACCCGGCAGCTGCCGAGGAACACCGAATGTGACAAGCAGGCTTAATTACATGCCAATGTCAACAGTGCCACATGGCCTGCCCTCCGTGAAGGCAGCAGCCCTGGGTAGAGAACTGCGTTGCTACAGTTCTATCGGCTTGCGAACGCCCGAATTTGATTAATGTTAATGAAAATAAACATGTTATTAAAGGCATGGGGTTGTGTCTATTTAATGGGTAAAAAACAGGGAGTGACTGACCCGTACAGGAGAATGGTCAGTTACATCGCGGAAGTGGGTTGCATAAACAAGGAGCATCTGTGATATTTGAAACCTAGCCGATGTTAGGATTATCACCTCAGAGGGGCCCATAAAATGATTAATGCAGTAATGATGGGGAATTCAGTCCAATTCCATAATAAAACACAGATCAAATAAACCCCACAGGAAACATGTGTCTTTGTCCCCACCATACAAGACTACATTTCCATCCAGCTTCTCAACTCAAAGCAGGATCCAAGAACTTTTATTCCAGGATGGATGATTCTAAATTTAATCAGTACTATTCTGATATACAGGAGAGATATAACTTTCCATATTCACTAAAATGGGAACAAAAGCAAGCTCTCATTAATCTTGTAAATGGGGATCATGTGGCAGTGATACTTTCAACTGGATTTGGCAAGACTGACATCTTAGTTTTGTATCCCTTAAAAATGGACATGATTAAGCCAAAAAGTCGGTACCCACATACTGTGATGGTGGTTTCACCACTGAAATCCTTGGTTATGGACATGACCAAAAACATCAAGAGCAAAGGGTAAGAAGTTGCAGCAATTTTGCCACAAGAGGAAATGAGTTCCAAAGAAATAGAGAGTAAGTTTTATTATCATTGGGTTAAATTCCAACCTGTTAAAATATGCGAGATAACAAAATTGATGCAAAGGCCACTATCCAGTCGAGATGCTGACCTGGGTTTATTGAGATGCGAGATTAGGGGTCAAATCAGCAGCCTCGTTCTCGGTTCCATTGCTGGGCAGTGCTTATGTAAACAAAGACGCATGGGCACATCTTAGTCCCTGCTATTTGGGAGTGTTGAGGTGTTCGCGGATCACATGAAAGGGGTGTGATAAGTCATTTACCATTTACAGTAAAACCTTCCAATACCGAACACCCTTGGGACCTGAAAAAAGTGTTCAGTAAGGGGAGGTGTTCAGTATAGGGAAGTTTGCTAACATTGGAAGTATACATTCGGGACCAAGAAATGGTGTTCAATATAGAGAGATGTCCGGTATATGGAGGTGTTCGGTAAGAGAGGTTTTACTGTATATAACAGTCAGTGCATTTATTGGGTTACGATTAATGGTCATTTTACGAGCATCCTGTCACCCGATACCCTGCTGAAGACACAAGAGATGCCTGTTTAGAACACCCACCAACCAGATACTGCTCTGGCATTTTAATTTAAAACAGATCCATGACCCTTTCATGCTGTAACTTGACCAACAAGTGTTCATGCTTTTCAACAGGGTATAAATTTGGGCTGGATTGGGTTAAATTTTCAAGATACAAGTGGTCCAATTTGAATAACAGAACAGTCCATTTTATCAGAAGTAATAGGGGTTTAGAACTACTGATAAAATAAAACCTTTTCTGTAATAACATAGATTAGGCTAAGTTTCATACTAACTGATATTTTAAGTTGTGAAAAAAATATATTTGAGCATTCTAGGGCAAATTGTACAGATTTGATCAAAATTCAAAGGGCCCTACCCCCTAAATATGTCATTTTGGGGTTCCTTCGTTTTTGGCTGAAAGGTGGACACAGGGTTGTCACTATCCCACCACCCCCATTGGATTATGGATCTGTATGCTTTGGCAGTGCATTCTTGTTGCAAATTGCCGGGAATAGACCCCATGGTACAAAAGTGGAGCTTTGTAGAAAAAGTGGATTTTTTTGCAAAATGGCGGATTTTAGAGGTTGAAATTCAAAGTCAGGTCACAAGATTATTTCTTTCTAATTTGGACCTACATCTGACTGCTTGCATCAGGAAAGTATTTTTGCAGTGGATGGCAAAATATTTTGTCATCACATTGCTTGTACAAAATTTGATCAAATTACATGTACATGACTTCTGGATATTAGGGTCAGCAATGGCTGGCAGATCAAAAATGAAATGGACATATTGGACTACCATGGCCCTATTATTAGACTGGAATAATACCATAATGTGGATTTAAATCTGTGGAAAGAGAACATATAAAGGTAAGAGATCATAACACATCTTTTGTACCACTTTTTGCAAATTTCTTATTTGTATGTGATACCAGTTAATATCATGGCCGCCATGTTGGATTTTGTGTATTTTGGTGACGTCACAGGCTAAGGCTTAGCTTGGAACCGAGGCGGGCTGGTAGCCAATCAATCTCATTCATGTCTCAGCATTTCGACTGATCACCCCTCTTGAGTGAAATTTAAAAAAAAGTAAAAAATTTTAAAGCTTTCGAAATATTCAATAATTTTCATTTATACCTGTTGATAATTTGAACTGTTTTCTAAAATGATTAATTTAGTTCCTACCATAATGTACAGTTAAGTCATTTTATTTAGTGGTTCCTTATGTTGTGAATACATCAGTCCATATGAATGTATTTAGTCCAATTCTACAGAAAACATGAATATAAAACAACCAAGCATGTACAAGAATTAAATTTTTATTTTCAGTCACAGATTCGCAAGTAACCCTCATGTCACAAATGAAATGATAATTCCATCAAAAATCATTAGTTACATACACAAATATACACTGTAATTTGTACATGATCCAAATGAAAAAAAATGTTGAGTCATGTGTGCCTAAAAAAATGTCAACATTGTGTAATCATTACACAGTACTTAAGATGGTTGTGTATTATCAGTTATACAATATTTCGGTTCCAGAAATAAAGCTATGCAAATATTCCATTATCATCACATCACCTGAGGCTCTACTACAATTTGGCAGATGGCGAAATATCATTCTAGACAACCCTCTGTATGAAGAAAACACCAGCCTTCTTTCGCTGGATGAAACACATGTCATACCTACCTGGTGACTAATCTTGCCTTTCAATATGTATACAACCAGTATTTAAGCACATACAGGGTATCACTGTTGACCCAAAAATTTTAGTATGATCATTTGACAAATAAACATGTTATAGACAGTATGTGCAACATCTGGAAAAAGGATCTTTATTACACTGTTCGGATCTTCCCCATTTTACAAGGAAACTTTCTCCTGGAAATGTTCCAGAATACATAACAGTTCTAGTAATGAGGGGGCCAACAGTCGGTGGCCCTCCAGTCGCTTCGCCCTTCAACTGGCTGCGCCTATACCCTGCTGCCCCCTTGAAGCCCACATATCTGCGGCTAAGTCTCATGGATACGTTTTCAGCTTTTTTGAAACGTTAATTACTAGAGTGGAATGAACAAGTCTCACGAATGACCAATTTCACAGTAATGTTGTGAGTTGGTGTTTTAAGCCCAAGCAGTGTTAATTAATATACCCGTGATACAAGAGAATCAAACCAAAGATCAGGCAGCTGCAGTGCATCAGATGAACTTCAAATATCATCTTGATGCATAAGACTAATTGTTCTGTTTGTATAGGCCAGGTAGATGACAGACCAAACGTGAGGATTTATTCATATTCTGTAAAGAAAGAAAGAAGGAAGGGAGGGAGGGAGGGAGGAAGGAAGGAAGGAAGGAAGGAAAGAAAGAAAGAAAGAAAGAAATAAAGAAAGAAAGTTTAATACTGAAGCTTCCCAAAACTGAAGGACTTAGTTTTACAAGAGTAAAAACGCCAACCATTGAGTTGTAACAATGAGTGCAGACAAACTGTGTCAATACAACTGATTGGAATATCATTAAAGTCTAAATCACGGCATCTATTCTCAGCCACTTAATTAACCCAAAGGTTTGGTTGCATTCATGTTACTTCCTATTGCATGTAAAAGTCATGGGGGAAACACCATTCACTTGTTTCATTGGAGCAAAACTAAGTTTTTTTTTAATATTCAAGTTCAAATTAAATGCACCCGCTTTAGTTTTTGTCATTTTTACCCACTAAAAGGTCACAAATGTTAGAAAGTCGAAGGAGATGCCTGATTTGGCCATTGTTTATTTACGTCAAGATCATTTTGCATTAGCCAAATATGACAAATTTTTGTATCACTCTTAAAGTTAAACATAGTGCTAAATGTTCAAAGATATGGCATAGCTTTATATTTCTGATTATTTTGTCCAGTGTGCAAGAGCCGAGATCAGGCACAGTGTATGGATCCACAAAAACAGTAATAATACAAACAATAAAGACTACCCTACCATTACAGTCTCAGGCTATCTGGTAGAACTGTAGCTACTACATGTGTTGTAAACAAAAACAGCAAACAGTACAAACAATAACGACAGGCTACCATACCATTACAGTCTGAGGCTATCTGGTAGTACTGTAGTAACTACATGTGTTGTTGGGATGAATTAATAATACAAATGAATAATAATAAAAAAGCACCCTGCTATTTTGCCTGGGACCGGCCTGGGCCCGGACACTTGCACCACGTGTTCGATTCCAAGTCACCACGTCTATTGGAAACCGGGTCACTAAATATTAGTTAATTAACTTATTGTAAAGCTGCATTTTGATTACTAGAGATTCAAGGCAAAAAAATCTTGGCCAATTATATGTGTATATTTTATTAAGAGACATCTGTGCTGGGCAAAGCTGACGGGTTTGAACAAAATTTCAAAAACTCGAGATTTCGAGAAAATAACAAAGCCACGGAATATCAGCCGTTATTCGAAAAATTATAAAACCTGGCGGTTTTGCGCAGGAGTTCTTTATTCTTACCTGTGATAATTGCAAGTGTTCATTTAACTCATTTTAAACAAATGATACATTCGTACAAATTACCCTGTTACGTCCGGTCATTTAAAAAAATCTGAGTTTTGCAGACAAAACCTTGGGTTTGTTACAAAACTAAGTATTTTGGAAATTGACTTGTGTATTGTTATTGAACGAATACAGGTTCCATAGGTACTGGCACTTGTACTGTCTGTTGATACTGGTTGTGGTAAACGTTCAAAAGAGATGTCCTTATTGTCTGTGTTCACACATTCAGTTAATTACGAGAGGCTACAAAACCTGCATTATGCACATACATATCTCAACACCTTCCCTGGTAGTTGACTAAAATTTACTGATTGACTTACAGGAAAACAAATTATGATTTACGAGACAGTTGGAATGTACAACAGCCTGAGTAGGATGCAATGACACGCGGTAGCAATTCTAACAGGTACCAAATGTTATAACCATGCAGTCAAACGAATTCACTAATACGTGTAAGTAGTTTAATTTCTCACTGCGAAACGAATATAGTAACCTCGTAGTCAGATTAATTACAATTAGGTACCACGTTACCCGGGTGTAGAATATAGTTTTTTCATCCGATTAATGGAAATGAATTTATTAATATTTAAGTCAATTTACCACTTTGTGACGAATTTGACATAAAATAATAGTGAAATTGTTTGTTTGGATTCAGATACCTGACCCGCAAAAAGTAAAGGCGACTCATTCAGGATGCATTCCTGATAAAGCGTAACCCACCTATTATTAAGTTGTAGCGGCTGCATATATGTATCTCAAGGGAAGTCCATTGTTATTCTTTTTAATTTCCATCTTTTCGTTCTTAATGTAACGACAATTATAAAGACGGTTCTAGGACATGCAAGCAATATCTCTGGCACACTGTCTGCAAAGATATGAGTCATTCCAGGATATTTGCACAAAAAACCAAAAAACAAAACAAAACAAAACAAACAAACAAAAAAAAAAAAAAAAAAAACACAAAAAACAAAAAAAAAAAAAAAAAACAAAAAAAAAAAAAAAACAAAAAAACAAAAAAAACAAAAAAAATTGGCTGCAGACCATTATCTTGCATATTCCGGCTTCAGTTCACAGGGTCTAGTGATGATGGGTATCTCACGCTTAGTTTTTTTTTTCATAATAAACCGTTGAATTATATGAGAAAAAGTAGGTTTTTCAACATCCGGTTGATACATAACTTCATATATGCATACATACATGCATAAATACATACACACACGCACACATACATTACATATATACATGCATGCATACATACATACATGCATACATACATACACACATACAAACATACATACATGCATACACACACAAACATACATACATACATACACACATACACATGCATGCATACATACATACATATATACATACATACATACATACATACATACATACATACATACATACATACATACATACACACTTTCTAACAGACCTAGAAAAAATGCAGTATAGCAGGTCTACGCGACTTAAAGAGAAGAATAAATTCCCAAAAATTGTGGTTACATTTTATTTGCAGATAGGAAATAAACTCGACCATTTCATGTTCCTAATTTGCTCTTTTCCATGAAAAAAAAAACAAAAAAAAAAAAACAAAAAAACAAAACCCAAAATAAACAAAAACCACCACTCCAAAAAACAAACAAACAAAAACAAACAAACAAACCAAAAAAGCCAAAAACAAAATACCCCCCCCCCCCAAAAAAAAACACACACAAAAAAAAACCAAAACAAAAAAAAAAACAAAAAAAAAACAAAAAAAAAAAACTGCTATTTTGCTCGGGACCGGACACTTGCATCACGTGTTCGATTCCAAGTCACCACGTCTATTGGAAACCGGGTCACTAAATCAAAATAAGGTTATGCACATTAATATGAATTAAAAAACTTATTGTAAAGCTGCATTTTGATTGTTTGATATTCCAGGGAAAAAAACTTGACCAATTATATGTATATGTTTTATTAAGAGACATCTGTGCTGGGCAAAGCTGACGGGTTTGAACAAAATTTCAAAAACTCGAGATTTCGAGAGAGTAATAGAGCCACGGAATATCAGCCGTTATTCGAAAAATTATAAAGCCTGGCGGTTTGCACAGGAGTTCTTTATTCTTACCTATGAAAATTGCAAGTGTTCATTTAACTCATTTTATACAAATGATACATTCGTACAAATTACCCTGTTACGTCCGGTCATTGAAAAAAAAATCTGAGATTTGCAGACAAAACCTTGAGATTGTTACAAAACTAAGTATTTTGGAAATTGACTTGTGTATTGTTATTGAACGAATACAGGTTCCATAGGTACTGGCACTTGTACTGTCTGTTGATACTGGTTGTGGTAAACGTTCAAAAGAGATGTCCTTATTGTCTGTGTTCACACATTCAGTTAATTACGAGAGGCTACAAAACCTGCATTATGCACAAATATATCTCAACACCTTCCCTGGGAGTTGACTAACATTTACTGATTGACATACAAAAAAAAAAAATATATATGATTTACGAGCCAGTTGGAATATACAACAGCCAGAGTAGGATGCAATGACACGTGGTAGCAATTCTAACAGGTACCAAATGTTATAACCATGCAGTCAAACGAATTCACTAATACGTGTAAGTAGTTTAATTTCTCACTGCGAAACGAATATAGTAACCTCGTAGTCAGATTAATTCCATTAGGTACCACGTTACCCGGGTTAAGAACATATATTTTTTCATCCGATTAATGGAATTGAATTTATTAATATGTAAGTCAATTTACCACTTTGTGACGAATTTGACATAAAATAAAAGTGAAATTGTTTGTTTGGATTCAGATACCTGACCCGCAAAAAGTAAAGGTGACTCATTCAGGATGCATTCCTGATAAAGCGTAACCCACCTGTAATTAAGTTGTAGCGGCTGCATATATGTATCTCAAGGGAAGTCCATTGTTATTTTTTTTAATTTCCATCTTTTCCTTCTTAATGTAACGACAATTATAAAGACGGTTCGTGGACACGCATGGAATATCTCTGACACATTGTCTGCAAAGATATGGGTCATTGCAGGAAATTTTTGTACAAAAAAACAAAAAGACACAAAAGAAACACACACAACCCCCCCCCCCCAAAAATGAAACAAAAGCAATACTGGCTGTAGACCATTATCTTGAATATTCCTGCTTCAGTTTACAGGATCTAGTGATGATGGGTATCTCACGCTTAGTTTTTTCTATAATTAACCGTTGAATTATATGAGAAGAATAGGTATATTCAACGCCCGGTTGATACATAAATTCATATATGCATACATACATACATGAATACATACACACACGCACACATACATTACATACATACATACATACATACATACATACATACATACATACATACATACATACATACATACATATATTTTCGGCATTTCCTTAATGCTGGTGGATTTAAGTCCTCGATTCTGGAAATAAATGCCGACTCAGTAAATATACTGCATTACCGTGTTGATATGGCACTCGCACATAACTACCTCCATTGAACTATTCTTTTTAGGAATGGGGATCTGGTCTAGTGGACATGTGCGTTTTCCATTTCAGCTAGGCGACTGGTGCCAAAGGTTGCAGGTTCAAGTCCCGCTCGTTCCGAACATGAAATATACATACATACATACATACATGCATACATACATACATACAGTCTAACAGACCCAGAAAAAATGCAGTAGAGCAGGTCAAAGCGACTAAAAGAGAAGAATAAATTCCCATACAATGCGGTTACATTTTATGTGCAGATAGGAAATCAATTCAACCATTCCATGTTCCGAATCTGCTCTTGTCCATGAAAAAAACAAAAAACAAAACCCAAAAAACCCAAAACCAAAACAAACAAAAACCACCCTCTGAAAACAAACAAAAACAAACAAACCGGCCAAAAAAAAAAAGAAACATATGAAGAAACGAACAATTTTGATGTGTATTAATATACACAGCCTGTTCATTTTTCCATCTGGTTTTCCTAGGACCTACGTCTTAAGAAACATATTATACATATTTATCATCGACGAACCTTCTGAGATTTGAATAACATAATATTAAAATACCTTTCAGTATGCTGGGCTTAGCTTGCAGGCGTTATGCAAGTGTTACAACTTGTTTGGCAGCCTTGAAGTGAATACCGACCACATTGTTGTAGAAAATGTCATAACTTGGTTTTAAATTTATATGCATTTTTAGGTCCCCCCCCCCAAAAAAAATCTAAAAGTTTCATATATTGAACACTATTATGTCAAAATTGTACTTAGTTTCAAAACCCTAATGATATTTTTTGTCATCACTGATCCCTGCTACGTTAGGACGCAACATTGACGCAGCATTGACAAGGACATACATATAAGAAGATAAGACATCACAATCACAAGAAGTATGCATTATCAGAATACAATAAATCTGACGTGGCCAGACAACACTCTACACAACAAGTGCTACACGCGGAAAAACTGTTAAGTACTGACCCGAAAGCATCCTGAAAATTTCAGAAGTTTATTTTAAACAGTTTTGAAGTTAGAGGGGTCTGAAAATTGAAATAAAAAATCACAAAATCGCCTATGAGAGAGAGAGAGAGAGAGAGAGAGAGAGAGAGAGAGAGAGAGAGAGAGAGAGAGAGAGAGAGAGAGAGAGAGAGAGAGAGAGAGAGAGAGAGAGAGAGAGAGAGAAGTCCAGTGTCCAGATAAGCAAATTAAAATTTTGATGGGTGGTTTTCAATTGTTCATCACAAAGTATCAGCATGGTTTAGAAACTGTGGATAAAAAGAGAAAGAAATTTAAAAACAAAATCACCCCTGAGGGGTCAATTTTGTGTTCCGCCTACTTTGCTCGCTTCGCATAAAATGCCAATTTCAGATGCTCATAACAAAAAAATCTATATTATCTAAAGGTATCTTCCTCTCAATATAATTTTTGTATATACCATAGAACAACAACATATATAAATCTGTATTGAAAACATTTCTTTTTATCAAAATTAACTTTAAAAACCAGAAATTATTGAAAATCACACTCGACTGGTGAAAATACCCACTTATATAGCAATTTGACACTATTATTGTGAGAGTTCTACATTAAATACACACCATTTGTTACTTAAATCCAGTGTATATATAGGACTTCATTTGTCATATAAATTCATTTTATGATCTATCAATTCATTGAAATTTTAATGAATTTAAAAAAATTCAAATCTTATCAAAATTGTAATTTTTGGCTTTTCCTTCACTTTTCTATGCAAGTTTATTTTACCACATGACTAGTCTTTGGTACAAATTAATTTCTTTTAAAAAAATGTTTCCATAATTTTACAATTTTTTCTATTCCAAAGTAATAAATAAGCATTAAATTTCAGAGAAATATTGCTTTTAAAAACACCAAATAAATATTGCATTTTAACTGACATGCAAGCCAAAGTCCTTCGAAACATGGGTTTCACCATCAATAGAGAAATTGCCAAACGTTACCTAACCAAGAATTTCATGTACATGCATATGCTGTCTACTCTGAAATATACCTGGGACATTTAGATAGGGAAAAATAATTTGACGAACATACACATACATTTATATGGCACTATTTATATAGCAGAAAGCCACCGCTTTGAGTACCATGGCATGACAACAGAGAACAATAATTATTGACTGTTCCTGCATTAATGAAAAATATTATGTCAAGTGTTATTGAAGACATGCATTCATTGTCCTATTAATGTCTTAAAATTTCAGTCAATTCAATGCAGCGGAATTTGGAAAATTTGATCAAATACTCTATATTGTGTGCTTATGATACTGATTTCAATGAACAGTACTAAAGTGTTGGGTCTTCTGCTCGACACTGGCTGGACATCAAAGCCACACATTAAGACACTTTCATCATCTGTTGCCAAAACATCACATCCTGGAGGCTTTCTACCTAGCCTATGTTGCAAAGAGTATTAAAATAGCATCGTTAGCAATAACTTAATCATGATCATTTAACCTAGTTTTAGCGATGCCAACACATTCAGGATACATAAATGTATATAACAGGATCACGGAAATTGGAGTTACATTAACCCTTTCAGTGCCACATTTTGGACTGAGTCAACAGCTTTTCTCGGCGTGCAATGGGCGTAATGCGCCCAACGCGTGCCGAGAAAAGCTGTTGACCTGGGTATTCTCTCTGCGCCTTATGCGCGCCGAGAATAGCTGTTGGCCTGGGGTATCCTCTCTGGAACTATACGCATATTGGTACTTAAATGAAAGATCTTTTTACGATGAATATGAATCTGGGAGCCTAATGATAATGCAGACCAGTTTGACTTAAGTAGGTCAACTTAAGACGTGATTGGCATTGAAAAGGTTAACACTGATGGAATTCAATAGCTCACGGAATTATCTATAATCAATACTTTCGAAAATGGATTAACCCTCGCGAACCGAGTAAAAAAACTTTCCACCTTGTGCACTTTAGACGCAGCCTGCCGAGGAAAGCATATATATATATATATATATATGTTTATTTATTTATATATATGTAAAATTATATATATATATATGTATATGTATATATGTATGTATATTTATATACACCTAGCCCTGCCCTGCCTGTTTTGAAAAAAAACCCTTCTCAGCACACCTTCCCAATGCTCATCTTTTTTTGTGCCTGTTTTAAGACACCTTGTCTTGAGAGACCACAATTTGGTCATTCCGAGGAATGGTTTTTAAGACAGGTTTCAACTCAGCATATTATTCTTAAGAAAGAAAAAACAATAATAATAATAATAATAACAACAACAACAACAACAACAACAACAACAACAACAAAGACATATGACATTTATGATATCAAACATTTTATGATACTTTTTAATGGCAAAGCTTACCGATCCGTGCACTTTGGTAATTAAGTGAGCTCCATATAACTCGAATTTACCCGCATGACGTCATCATAATATGGAGGTAAAACTTTTCCAGACACCCTAGGTGCACAAAGAGCGCCGCAATGAAAGTTGTTTGCTAACAACATATGTTATCCTGTGTAGTCTCTTCTGAAACTTCATTAAAACGGCTAGCGTGAAAGGAAAACTGAATTTGGAAAAAAACAACAAACAGATCTATCTATCTATCTATCTATCTATCTATCTATCTATCTATCTATCTATCTATCTATCTATCTATCTATCTATCTATCTATCTATCTATCTAACTAGCTAGCTAGCTGTCTGTCTGTCTGTGTATCAGTATAAAAAGTAAGTAAATAAATAAATAAATAAATGAATGAATGAATGAATGAATAAATAAATAAATAAATAGATAGATAGATAGATAGATAGATAGATAGATAGATAGATAGATAAATAAATAAATAAATAAATAAATAAATAAATAAATAAATAAATAAATAAATAAATAAATAAATAAATAAATAGGACTTCATGTAAATGTCGATCCCTATTAGCTAAAACGGGATAAAGTTCATACAATTATTGTCTATAACCTATAATGCATCAAATGCATGTAACACATGCTGGTGCATGGGGTAAACGTTTCTAAACTACAGAAGTGCCTGCCATGACGCTGCAGTGGACAACCAGGAAGCGGACTGACACAATACTCTCCTTGAACCGCATAAGGCCATATGTCAGTTTGTCATCATCCGGCTATGTGGAGTCCAGGTTAGTAGATTCTTACATTTACTATAGTTTTTAGTTGGATTAAACCTATTTTATTTCTTGAAAGAAAAAACGATTGGGGAGCAGGCAACGTCTATTTGAACCCCTCTCGTGAGTTTTTAGTTCTACTTCATATCAATTCTGTTTTTATATAAGTAAGTTGACCTGTCTGTTTCATAACAATAATAATGTGAACAACTCAACATCTAGTCTACATTATCAGGGATTGAACTCGTTACTCTTTTTTGCCCACAGCTGGGAAAATTGGAATAGACTCAGTTGATATTTCGACCATAAAAAATGGATTCTCGCTGGTGGACCAAAATAGACTACTTATTATCTAGACTCGACTAAATGTTTTGGACAATTTTCTCAATTACAGATATCATTTCATATCACATTTTTGAGGGGTATATTATTGTAGCCGATTTTTTACGATAAATCTTGTAAAATAGCAAAAAATTAAGGAAACGATTCGTATTGAATGCGGTTTGAAGAGGAATGAATCGTGCTTACACTTCACAATTCATGATCTTTAAATAATATGTGGCTCTTTGAACACAAGGGATTTTGTAAATAAATATACTATCAACAAGCGAATATTGACCATGAAATATGACTATCTACTGCTCAACATGATTCTTTTAAAGGATATCCTTGTCCCGAAAGGCTGAAGGCTGGATAGGAGAATTGAGGACAAATATCCAGGCAAACACGTGTGTTCTGTAAAATGAACTTACGGACACATTTAACGATCAATGATTAGTACAGGGAAGGGAATAAAGGCACGGTTGATTAGAAATCAGTAACAATTTACAAAGACGTAAATTTCGCATTTTGATATTTTCATATTTTTTGTATTACTCGTTATACAAATGTACATATATATATTAATGTCTATATACATATATATATATATAAATGTGTATATATATAAATGTATATATATATGTATATATATATATATATATACATATATATATATATTTATATATATATAAGTGTCCGAGTCCAAGCATTTTATGCCAAAGCAAAAAATTTATTCTTTAAAATATTTGTTTTTTTTTATTCATGTTTTTTTTTGTTCACGTTCTTTTTCCTGTTTTGATTTTGCATTTTTAGCCAAACTGGTTTGCCCACCACATGCTTCAGCAACTCTACATTTATTGACGCGGCTGAAATCATATTGCAAGAAGATTCATGGCATGTAATTATTGTCTGTTTGTAAACGTTAAGCCGTAACATCATTTGTGTTCAGGCATACTTTGTTAGTGTCCTTTAAAGCCAGGACTGTATCTGTAATAACCTGATGTGTAGCGCCCATGCCACCTATCCGTGTAATGTTACTTACTATACCCACCAGTATATGTATGCCCACTATGTGCAATTGTGTCATGCATATTAGTATATTCGCCATGCGCAACTAGTGTAACATTACTTAGTATCGCCACCATGCGCATTTTGTGTAATGTTACTTAGAATTCCCGCCGTGTGCAAACTGTGAAATGCTACTTAGTATATTCACCACGTGCAACAAGATACTGACTATTCTGTTGGGCACTGCAATGTTAGTATGATACATATAATATATCTAAATCAATATAATTTTTAAAGACAGGTTTCTACATAACCTAGAGCACAACAAATATTTATGATAAACGAGGTATGTTTTCTGAATGTAAAGATATATTTGATTGGCAAAGATAAGTGCAATATAACTGGTTATGGAAAGACACGAGGCCCCAAAGACAAGTGCAAAATCACTGGCCGAGGAAAGGTAATAGGGGCTAGCGATGAATGCAACATGAGTGGTTATGGGAAAGATACATCACTGGTCGAGGAAAGCAAAGATGAGCTAACGATGAGTGCAACATGAGTGGTTATGGAAAAGTTGTAGGAGCTCTTGACAAGTGCAACGACACTCGTTATGGAAACCCATGCCAAGGAAAGTTGTTGACTCAGTCTTATTTCAAGGGGAAAGGGTTAATTTACACTTGTGCTTTGTAGAGACAAGGCCACAGAACACGTGTCGGGAAGAGGTACCATGGAAATCTTTATTTCAAGTGCAATGCAAATCCTTTTCATTTCACATGGTAAGTCAAACCCCTACGCATCCAGATTTCTAATTGGACGTGAATGAATATAATACTTGACGTTTGGATATTAATATATCTATTTTTTTTAATTCTATAGACCAAAGACCTTGTGATTCGAATCTGAAGATCACCTGGATCTATTCAAAATGTCATTGTCGTCTGTCCAAAAGTGACAAAAACTTAACAATCCATCAAATTCGGTGAGGATTTAGGTTTTGGGTATATACTGACTGTCTGCATATATATATATATATATATATATATATATATATATATATATATATATATATATATATATATATATATATATATATATATATATATGTATATATACATATATATGTATATATATGTATATATATGTATATATCTACATATATACACATAAATAAATATATACATATATACATATATATATGTGTGTATGTGTGTATGTATGTGTGTGTGTGTGCGTGTGTGTGTATGTATGTATGTGTGTGTGTGTGTGTGTGTGTGTGTGTGTGTGTGTGTGTGTGTGTGTAAAATAGCGAACACTTTACGGTGTGTATGTTCATTTTATATATAAAACATCCATTGCTTCAATTAATTTACGGAAGGTTGTCAAACGGAAGGTTGTCAAACGAGATGTGATGATTTTATATACTAAAATGGCATTTATTATTTTGAATCGTTGAGTGGGAATCCATGCACGTTATGTTCTAGAAAGACAGGAGGAGAATGAAGTTTATTTTGGTAATTGTGACATATAATTTTTATGGAGAAACTATATCTCTTGGGTTATTCGGACACATTCTATCTATCTATCTATCTATCTATCTATCTATCTATCTATCTATCTATCTATCTATCTATCTATCTATCTATCTATCTGTCTGTCTGTCTGTCTGTCTGTCTGTCTGTCTGTCTGTCTGTCTGTCTGTCTATCTATCTATCTATCTATCCATCCACCCATCCATCCGTCCATCTACCTACCTACCTACCTGTCTGTCTGTCTATCTGTTTGTCTGTCTGTCTATCTATCCATCCACGCATCCATCCATCTATCCATCCACCCATATAGGAAGAAGAAGCTGTTTGTCATGAAAACTTTTTCACTCCCTACTCTAGCAGAGAACTACATGTGTTATCAGTGACCATTTATGTGCAGGATAAGTAAATGTTTTTGAAGTCATAAAATTGAAAGTTTTTGTTGTTCTTGTTGTTGATTGATCATGTTCTCAGTTGTCTACAGGTAAAGTCATTCGGGTTTACAACACAGATATTCTAGTGAAAATGTACACCAGAACATTCACCTTATACCATATATAATTATACCTATGTACGATTTAAATTAATGACCTTTTTATTCCTGACAAAGCCCTCCATAGATAACTCCGGGAAAGTTGTTACAGCCTGTGACATAATCTACGGTGGGTAGATATATCATTCGCCAGCAAACATCCTCATGATCACATCTCTTTGCAGGGGCACTGAACAAACAGGTGTCTGTCGCACATAACAAAATATGCAACGATGAAAATATAACTCCAGGGCTTCATATATGCAATTTAAGTCGCATAGGATTTGTGATATACCACGTTGGTGGGCATAGTGAATATCAGACAACCTCTTTGGCTCCGTGGTTTTCACAATATTCACCCCCTCCCCCCCCCCCCATCCATGCGCTATTTCAAACACAGTGCCAGTGAAAGTGATTATATGCTCCTTTGACACATGGATCAGAACCCCAATTAAATTCGGCTGTACTTTGGCAGCAAGTTGGGTATCTTTTTTGTCTCTTCATGACTCTAAGTGGCTCCTTGATTTTAGAATTAAAATTGTTCGGCTGTTTAATTTCAAAGTGATCCAGTGAAGACATTTATTTGTTTTCTTACCGTGACTTTTAGTCGATCGACATACACATTTTCTCTGTGACCAGTTCTGGCAATAATATACGATAAGCTTGCTATCGTCAAAAAATTTGACACGAGAGACGGTTTCGACTGCCAATTTGTGTTAGAGTTTGCGAGGCATTGTTGTTGGCAGTTAGAAAGGGTATGATGTGAAACACGTGTTTCTACTGACACTTTGCAAAGTTAAATGGTCAAATCAAGGAGGGTTTGGTGCAAGTAGTGACTATAATAGTTGTTGCAGATGGCAGTCGTAGTCAATGGAAACACTAATCTTCATTTCTGGTGAGGCACCATAGCTGCCTAATGGGAGATTTGTTGCATTTTGTATTGGAATGCGCTCTTTCGTGTGTGTGTGTGTGTGTGTGTGTGTGTGTGTGTGTGTGAAGTATACATGAAATAAACATCATTTTTAAAGGGATATTTGTTTATCGTCACACAATTCTCTATTTGCAAAATGTGTGTAAGCCAGTGACAAAAAATATACTGTATACAGTGAATGATAAAGTAGGGTGAATATCATCCGGTTGCATGGGTATTGAGACCAGAAATCAGAGATACGATCCACTTGAAAACCTACCGCGTGGTAATTTAAAGCTGCTTTCACATTTTCCTATTCTCCAAGCGGAGAATGGCTTCGGTCCAGTGCGTCTGGGCAAGATTGTCCAGGTGCACGAGTAGTTCTATAAATTGTTGTATTACGCAGTGATCAAGTACGGAGGATGAAATTCTTCACACCTTGCCATTTACCACAGTCAAGCAACAGACTGGAGACTGTAGCAGTAAGATGGTCTGTTTATCAGTTTGGATAACTATGTTTTTGTTGTTGTTGTTTTCCTCATCTTGGCAGGTGGTCTTAAAATGCAAAAAAAAAAAAAAACAAAATTACAAAAACAAAACAAAGCAAAAAAAAAAAACAAAACAAAACAAAACAAAAAAAACCGACCCCCAAAAAACCGAAACAAAAAAAACACAAAAAAAACCAAAAAACAACCCCCCCCAAAAAACCAACCCCCCCCCCAAAAAAAAACAAAAAACAAAAACAAAAAAAACAAAAAAACAAAAAAAACAAACCGTACATTTAAGAGAATCTCCCTGAAATTAAGTTTTATGGGAGATGGTTTTTGAAAAGCTTTTATTTCTTTCCAGAAAAGGGAGTTTTATAACAGGTACTACTTCATCACCACAGCGCTAAAATATTAGTTCCATGGGACTGTTATATGTTTACTTATAGTTTACTGCTTTTTACTTGAGACGGTTACCAGTAACATGAGGCTTACTGATAAATTTTACCCGGATTTTGCAACAGATATTGGTACCCTATGAGCTATTCTCAATTATGGCAAATAATCCGAAAACAGATCACCCACCATTGAAAGTAAAAATTTTAATAAGTCAGATAAAAGCTTGATTTTACAGAAAATATAATTGCGTGTGATATGGTGCTCAGCTCACCAGTTCTTGAATATAGTTTCATATCCCATCAGGCCAAGATAGAGACAAATCAATCATTTTCCATACAGGAAATTGCGAGATAAAAAAATCATATATTTGCCGATACATAAATATTGAGTTGTCTGCAAAGAGGCTTGTTTTTACCACCTTTTATAACAAAGACGAATCACCTTGTATATCCTTCCAGAAATGAACAGTTATTCAGCCGACGTCCTCCAACCAGCTAATCAATGAATACCTTATCTCTTTTAATGGCAAATTCGACCAGAGTGGAACTGCTTAACATGAACGTCTCTGAATTATAATAAGAGCATTCCGTCCGAAGAGCGCCGAGGAAATCAGTTGATTTAGGTCAAAATGTAGTACTGAAAGAGTTATTCATTACCTGGCCAGTAATGTTTGACATAGTCCTCCTAATGTAGGACAACCCTAATAGCACTCATTGTGCCTGGCCTGTGCTAATAAAACTTGCTGAGTCGTTAATTCCGACCAGATTGGCCTCAAAAGAGGGGATTGCAAGATAGCGCACATTATGTGCAGAGAGAGTGTGGCAGAAGGTCTGTGATACCAAGAGGGCTGAATGGTGATACACTCTGTTACATTGTGTGTACTTCTGCATGGTTCAAGTGATAGAATGGTTCCACACGTTGCACACAGAGGGAATACATACGCGTCAATAAAAATTTGTTGTCCGAAACATAAAAACGAGAAACTTTACTTGTTTATTTATTATATTGCAGCATTATGCCAAAATAATATTGCAAAACACAAGACAACCGACCAAAATTTTAATGCGTATGAAGAAACAAGAGCTGAGCTTGCCGTGGATGGTGACATGCGAACGTTAGGGACGAAATGTGCTCATGCGACGAAATCTGAAACCGAACGCAACGCATGGTGGAGGGTGGATCTTGGTAGGAAAGCGTTAGTCAGCACTGTAACAGTGACTTCGCGCATGGGGTGTAAGCATAATTCTCTCAGAAATTAACACTGATACAGCACGTTGTGAAGCAAACAAAAGCCAGGTAGCATCTCAAACATCACTTTTTCAGTAGAAACACATACGACACGTGATGTACGGGGGTTTGGTATCAGCTCCAAGGACCGTGGTATGAAAATTATTCTCCAAACTATTTTCATGAAGTCGCCAAGGAAAACATGTTATTGTGACATAAAGTATCAAAAGGGATAGAATATAAGAATATTATACTATTACATATATATATATATGAGCTATTCTAAAACTATGCAACTTTAATCCGCTATAGTTTGATGCCATTTTTAGTGAACTTGTTCCGAACATGTTCGTCCGATCTTGATTGAAGGATATCATACGCCAGTTTGATCTTTTCACTGCGAAGTTTGATACCGAGTCAACAATTGTCTTGAATTTATCGTTGCAATTAAGTCCTACCCGATGTGTTATACTTTTTACATTTTCTTTCTTGATATTGATTATTCTGTTCATTTTACTGTTGTCTATGTTTCACAAATTTGATTTAGTTATACAAATTGTCACTTATACCTTATGAATTCATATATACCATTACCACCCAGGGCCTGGCGGAAGAGCAGTGCTGCGTCACTGAGCCAGGGGTCCTGGCTAAAATTAAATAAATACAGTAATAATAAATAATGAATACCTTGTCTGTTTTAACAACACACACATTGAGGTTAACTCATTCCACCCTGATGACGCTTTTTCCCGCTAATATCTTAATGTCGTCTGCTAATTGTATTTTACTAATTTAGGGACTATTTTTCAATATTTTGGATGAAACTTGCATGGAAGATCATTCCAAATTATATGCCCATGGTCAACAGCTTTCCTTGGCGCGCTCTGGGCGCATTGCGCCCAGAGCGCGCCAAGGAAAGCTGTTGACTCAGTCTTCTATCAGGGTGGAATGAGTTAAGATGTCGGGTAATACGCGGTACAGGTTTGATTTGCATGGTTTATTTTTAACCTTTTTCATAATTTGATGAATGTAACCTGCCAGGTTTTGCCTTAACAGTAATGATATTTTTACAACTTTCCTTTGATAAGCCGGAATATTTGGGGCTCACATCATGGTAGGACTACAATCGAACCACAAAACGTACGACTTCTCAGGGTTTACGCTGTGCGGGACGGTGCAACAAAATATGTCGCATTATGTCAATACAGTTTTCACGGCGTGCAAAAACCCAATCCCAGGACGATATGTTGCAGTATGGACAACAGGGGATAACTTGGTATTGTGCGAAGTGCAGGTATTTGAACAAATAGGTGAGAGTTACAATTAACACATGGGATCAAACATTTTTGAAAAAAAGGTGTGAAGGTTTATGATATAGTCTTTAGATGTTTTAGGCGTTGTGTTAAGCGTGCTTGTCGCAGACGAAATCTTTTAGGGATTACTAAATGCGCTCAAACTAGAGATAAATAAATATACATGATGTAGCATACATTGAAGGTGATTAAGCAAATGAAAACGATTTGCAAAATATTCGTCCGACATGAGCTCTATTGCATAATATTAAACATATGGTGCGTATTGCCGGTACTTTTATCGTGATTCACACGCTTTCCCTCAAGAAACAGTTAAAAAAATACATTTGAAGTTAATAAGTATATAGCTCTTCAATATACACAGAATAGACTCATGCGATAAATGTGTTGGTCTTTCAAGTTATGACTTGCACGCCTGACATTGCCTAAATTAATGATTTCTTATGTGCATTAGATACATACGGACATTATATATTCATTGTGCAGAGATACTCATCGAACAGGAGTCTGAAGCCCTTGAATTATATCATTTTGAATTGCACCAACTTAATCGTGTGTATTTTTTTGTTTTTTGCTTATAAAAAGCGATAAATACGTAGCAATTATTTGTGTGTGTTGTATACACCTTATGTCGCAAATCTCTAGTGCTTATCTTTAAAACTTCCATCGCGGCAGGTGCTCTTCGACTTTATGTCCAAGCGATATGCTTGTGGTTCTGATGTATTACGTACATTCTTGGAACCCAGACCTCGCCAGTATGTGAGGGATATTCTAGGCTCCCAATTACATCCTAGCGGGTATAATACAGCTAGGGTTTTTACAAATAAATTTTACACCAAGTAAATAAGGAAAATTGGAATGAGGAAGCGCTTGCATCACTACTGGGGTACATCATTTGGTTTTAAAACGATTTCGCCCACTTTGAAATTATAGTATACACCATATCTTCACCATAATTGCAAATCCTGATAAACCAACTCATGTACTCAATTCGCGATTATCGAATCATATTTCATGAGTATAAAAAATATCAAGCATGCATGGAACTCGTTCGAAAGTATGTTTTGGACAAAACATGTTTTAATGGATTTCCGGCATCAGATTTATATTTCAATATAGCTTGTCAGCTTTTATATTTTGTGAACTATATAATATTAGTCGTAGCTTAAGCTCATATAGGCATCGTCTCTCGATGTTTTCTGCAGACATTTATCTATCTCAAATTTAGTTTTGTTTGTTCGAAAACAGTTATGTCCTCGAATTTGCAGATGATCCTAATCTTGCCCTGGGAAAAAGTGCTGGGCCGCTGAATTGGAAACGTCCAGCTCATTTGGCCGTAGATGGCAATAAAAATCCAGCAATCTCAGAGAATAGCTGCGCAAGAGATGATAAGGGCCGTCACTGGTATGTAGATCTGGGAGAGATCTACAAAATCAGCAAAGTTGTCATTACAGGAAGATATCAGTGTTGCGGTTAGTTGAAACCATTTAATTAGCACCAACGTTCCTCCGTTGGCAAAATGGTATTGTTTTTGTTTCTTACCATGGCGACGGCATTGTTAATAGTAGAAGCTCATGGTTTGAAAACTATATATTGCATCGTGTGGCTTAAAACACTACCATAAAGCCCATTTCAGTATTCAAAATGAATGTAAAAGCCCTGGTGAAATGAGCGCATTCTATCACACTTTTTTTATCGCTTAATATATATGTATATATATTTATATATATATATATATATATATATATATATATATATATATATATATATATATATATATATATATATATATATATATATATATATATATTGTGTTTGTGTGTGCAAGCACACCGAAATCTACTCCTGATTATACTAACTTATGTTATCTCTGAGGGCCAAGCTTTGATAGAGTCCACGCCTTTTTTTCGGCGCTGCGCACAAAGCGTGGTGAGAAATATTGCTTTCTTGTACCGTTATTTTTATGGTCTCCGCTAGGCATGATTGTGCCTGAATGAAAGGTCGCTTTACAAGGAACATGAATCTAGTATCGTTACACCAATTCAGCGCATGTCGACTTCTGTCGGTAGAGACTGCTGCCATGTTGCTTAGTAACCACTGGAAACAAAGAAACAAACTGTATACTAAAAGGGAGCATGAAAATAGTAAAAGAATTTAACATATCTATGTCCGACTCTTGCCTCATCTACACAAAAAGGCACAATTTTTATGGCAAAGGAAGAATGGATTAATAAATGAAAGCGACCAAGAGATTCTTTCCCGTTGTTTAAGTCATTCAAATAATGGGATGGGGTGTGCTGTGTTTGCACCGTGCAACTAATGCACGTTTGCGAACTTTTACAATGTAAGCCTTTCCCCGAGGGAGAAAAGTTACGTATTTTTTTTTTTTTGGAGAAGCATACCATTTTAAATGGATAATAGGAAAAACACCTTTATATAGAAACATTAAATAGTACAGAAAAACATGACCCGTATTCATAAATTCCAAATCCAACAATGACAGCAAAGAAATTCCAGGGTTACCAAAGCATCAACAGTCATCTTTCAATACCAATGTGACGAAATAAATTTCACTGAAGGTATATTTATGAGTTACGCAAAATAAAAAATTCATGTGAAACAGTTTGTGATGCTGTTATTTGTGGTATCTGCAAGTTGATGATTTTAGTTAATCATAATATTGTGGCACCATGTAAGCACCAGCACTGGTGATTGACGGAACTGTACTGAACGAAAGGGAACGGAACGAACCAATAAAGCGTAGCACATAACCTAAAAACAGCAAAAAGGTCATCAAATCAAACCGTAACTGTTAAAAATTATTTCGTGAGTTTGATATTTTGAATGGACTGTCTTTTCAATTTTTCAGATGACGATTTTTCAAAGGCTCATATTTTCATTACAAGAAAGGCAAAAAATTCAAACAAGCTTGTGTGTTACGGCTCGTATTGTGCTCGTATTGGTAAAGTGAGTCGTGGAGTTCCAAAGACAGTGAACTTTGAAAGCTTAGTGGATGGGCGTTTCATCTACATAATAACAAATGGGAACAAGGCACTAACTCTGTGTGAAGTGGAGGTGTACGGATACAAAAGTGAGTCAGAGCACCCAACACACGTCACAGAAGTAATTGTAGTATAAAGATGTAGATATTATCATACAATATATTACTAGCATCTTATGGTAAGGAGACACCGCGGGCAAGAGTAGGTTTTTGTGTCTGAGTGTATCAGACACCACAGTTAGGTGTTGGTTCTTGTGTCTGAGTGTATCAGAAGTGCGGAAGAACTTTTCGTTCACAAAGGGCCAGGAACAACGTCTAAAAGTGGTGTGTCCTGTTCAAGCCACGCTGTTTTCACACGATTCTAATAAGACTTGTACATACTTACATTGTTCAATAATCTTAGAAACTGTATCGAACTATACTTTGCAACGTGAGGTGCATTCTATGCTTGTTGTTTACACGATTATTTCGACCAACGCAAAAAAAGCGTCATTCAGTTCAACAACTGCAGTGCTGTATTGTTTAAACGACACTATTGTCCACATAGGCCAAGATCTAATATCGTCAGATCACTTTATTTTTATTTATTAATTTTTTGGTTCAAAAGTGAGGAGTACACCTCGTATTTCTAAGTCACAAAGACAAGAAAATAGTCAAGCGGTTCCACTGAAATCATTGAAAAATTAACGGCTGATAGAAAAAACAGAAGCGTAGTTTAAATACATTTCACATTCACAGAGGCAATGTCCAACAGACAAAGTTGCTATATTTGAAAGTGTCTAGCATGTTTGTAGCTCCGTAAACGTATATAATTTTGCTTCCTTTGGTTAGTTTTTGACTTAAGCTATTTCATGGCCTTTCATTGGCAATTTCAAGAAAAGCCGGCGTACTCGGAAATGACATATAGGGTAACTAAGATTTGTACGCCTTGCAAAGCGACCTTTTATTCAAATACCAACATGCTTTGCGCCAACAGTTATTAAAAGAGAGCAGAGATGTCAACATTCAAAATGCCATGTCCAGGCCATTCAAGTCAGAACATCGCGGACAGAGCTTATTTGAAAAGAATGTACAAGAAAATACTCAGTTTCTATGCGGAGTAAACACCGTAAGTTGGTAAAATTCAATCTAATTTCTGGGACTGACGATGAGGGACATTTGGCATCTCTGAGAGAGCAGAGACCATCAGAGCGGTCTAGGTCAGCAGGTTTGTCGTTTTGAAAGCATTGCTCCCCCCCCCCCCCCCAGCGTACCGAGGAAAGCGGTTGACGCAGCAAAATTCAGCAATGAAAGAGTCAAAGAAACAGGCTTAGTCAGTAGTTCCGACATGTGAGTCTCACATGCATATTGTAAAGTTTCACAAGGATATTTATGGGCTCAACGGAAAATAATTGTCTTGCAGTGCCTTTCTACCGCACATCTGCAGGGCACATTTATGAATTTCATTACGAGAAGCTGGATGCACAATCGGCGGCAGGTATCTGTGAAGGTACAATTAGCAAGCTGGTGTACTTCAATTCTACATCTACGGGGCAATTTATCAAGGCATCTTTGAAGCAGATGGGGCGAGTAAATGCATGGGTTAGACCAAAAGGTATACTTCCTATTTTAAAACTATGGTTCCTCTTTCATGTACCGCTGCAGGCTTGTCAAAAGACTCGGTAATACATTCATCAAGACATACTTTTTAAAGCATTTTTTGACTACAAGAGTGTTCAGCAGTTACGCGTGTATATAAAATGGCATAAAGCTATCCTGCGAAAATGTAAGATTTCACTATGGCTAGGCTTTGCTCATTTAAAACTGAAGATTTTAATAGACCCAGAGAACAACAGATGAAACGTTTTGATTTCAACATGCTTTCATTTGTAGAGAATAAAAAATTGAATCATGAAATATGTCCTTGCACTTGGGGAAAGGACAACGCTTTATACCTCCTGCAGGACTTTCTTTTCTACATGCACCCATGCATGTACTGTTATAGAAAAAGAGCAAGCAGTTGTTGAGACATGTTTGAAATATTGGCTCTGACAATGATGCCAATAAAATTGTGGTATTTTGAATACGACACCAACGAAAGCCAAAAGAGTTGAAAAATGTGATCTTAAATTTTTGTAAAGGAAAACAAGTTCAGGTAAATGGACAGCAGCTAATATGTCGCAAACCAATATAACTTTAGTTTACTGACAACTGTTGATCAGCTGAAAAAAAAAAAAAAAGAAAATGAAAAACCCCCCACAAAGTCAAGATCCTACGAAGCCCCAGAGGGGACATGTGAAAAAAAAAATGCGCTCCCACGCAAAACTTTTGCGTTTCCTCGCAAAACTTCTGCGTTCCCACGCAAAACTTTTTTTGCCAGGGAACGCAAAACGTTTGCCTGGAAACGCAAACCTTTTAAGTGGGAACGCAAACCTTGTGAGTGCGAACGCAAAAGTTTTGCGAGGGAAGCAAAACCTTTGCGTGGGAACGCAAAACTCTTACGTGGGAACGCAAAAAATTTGTGAGGGAAAAAATATTTTCTTTTCATGGAAGGGCATAAATTTTAATATATTATGGCGTCTCTGGGGCTCCAGATACTGCTTTTTGCTGTTAAAAAAAATTGCGTTCCCACGCAAAAATTTTTTCCCTCATGGCCCATCTGGGGCTCTGTACCAAGAGCAAAGTTAAAACCCGAAAAATATGGACGTAAGAATACATTTTAACATGACTACAGTAAATACGTGTATTTCGTGCGAAAAGTTGCTCATTTGGATATAGAGTCTTACATTGACAAGTCCTATACTGACTACGAACAAGCTGATAGAGAATTATATTTTAAATGTTTCCATTATAACTTATATATATATATATATATATATATATATATATATATATATATATATATATATATATATATATATAAATGCGCTTAGTCTTAGATAACAGTTAGTAGCAATACATGATGAACAAAGTTTTTCCGTGCAACCTTGTCAAATAACACGGCACTATTTTATGGAACATTTCTATTTGGTTTAAACATATTTTTTCGAGGAACAATTGACCGACAGGCTCACCAGCCTATAGTAAGGCCTCTTGTACAACATATAAGACAATACAACATTGATATTACGAAACTGATACACAGGCAACATACGGGACCAAAATTTAAGAATAGGTTGGGGAGGGGGCTTGTGTGATATGTAGTGAGATTACAATTACTTTCATCAGGCGAAAAGTAGTTTCTAAAATTCACATTCATATCTTAAAATTTCCGGAATTCTTTTTATAATGATGTGCTAAAAATTGCTTTGTTTATATTTCGTTTTCCCTGAATTACAAATAGAAACATGTGTGCGTTAAAACTTGCATAACGCATTATTTTAGTCTACAATTTATTTCTCTATAAAGTATGTCTACTACACTCGAGGAAAAAATAATGAATGTTCTCCAATTCGGCTCTGCATTTCTATTTTGAGAGTCAAGTTCATCTTCGTGTGCCGAGGTCGTAAATGGACATTACACGGAGTTATCTGACTGCAATTCACAGAAGGGTTTCATTTGCGAAACAGGTAATTTGAAGTATACATGTGCATTTTACTGATAATATAGCATGTGCACTAATTTAACGTAATTTCACGGTCAGGCTTATTATTTGTACTTAGTCTACTGTATTTGGGGCATTACTCTGGAAGTCGGACAGAACTGATTCCTCACAAAGTATACAATGACAAACTTCTATTAATGGGAATAAGACGAGCCGCAGGGCTATATACACTGCCTCTCAGGAGCTCAGGGAGTGGGTATCTCCTTAACAAATGACACCCTGGCAGACCTGTTCGCAAAGAAAGATGGAGGAAACAGTTACCGCCACAAAGCCGCTGTAGTCTGACGTCGGGGCTAGAGAACCCAAACCAGGTAGCAAAGCATGGCCCGCTTTTTCAGCCTGCTTCTCATTACCTTTAATCGTCAATGATGTGTTTTTCATAAATATAATCCAGTAAATGAACCCGCCAGCAAATTATTATTTAATGAATTGTACTTATCTTGCAGATCTCAAAATGCCAAATATCCCGCCACCGTCCATATTATCATTATCCGAAATCCGTCATCCTTCTGTATCGTATGTCCGTCCCTGTCACTGCCTAGGTCTAAAATATAAAGATTGAAACATTGAAAAATTATTTTATTATTTGCATTCATTTTCTGTTTTCTCTTTTGAAATATTCACCAGATCGCACAAAAAGATTATATCTGAAAATAACCACCTTAAATTGAAAAATAGTGGCAAAACTTGGAATACCCGGATGTGGATCTCTGATTGCGACCTGTTGTCTCAGCTAAACATTGAACCAAGACAACTCATTCGAAAAACTAAATTATATGCGAAGATGAAAGTGTGCAAAAACATTAAAACGATAAATATTTATTCGCTTGTTCGTAAACGCTCTAAAATGTAAGGGTATTGTATGTCTGTAGAATACAAAGCATAAACTGTAAATGTCACGCTATAAGCCCTCAATTGCATATATATATATATATATATATATAAATATATATATATATATATACATATTTATATATATTAGAGCCTGACCGAGCATGCATTTTGAAACCGAACCGGGTACTCGGTACTCGGTACACATTACGGATACCGAACCGGGCACCGTTCGGCTTCCGGTATATGCAAATCAAATATGAAAACGTTTGACAGGGGTTAATAGCTGTTATCCTTATGCACAGTGGTATTACTATTGTTATGTATTTGTGTCTTTTTGTCCAAAACCACTTCCTAGTAGTCATTACCCTATTCCGCAGTCCGAACTCTTTACTCTCCATAAGCTAACCTGTCCCTGTCTAACATATATACATAGAAGTTCTATTGTCCATATTGCACACGTTCTTCTGTAAAATGTTGACATAGGCTGTATTAGCCCAAATAAATTAAAGGGTCTTCAGCGGGTAACTACTCAACATGTTTCGGAGCCTTTTACCCGTACATGTCTCTCTGAGTAGCGGCTCCTTGTCTAAGCTAAATATTCAGCAAAGACAACCCACATAATAATGAATAAATATGGACGTGGCAATTAATGAATTAGCTAAATATGTGAAGTTTTGCTTAAAAATGCAGAGCTTCATATCAAAGAAGAATACCTGTCAAACAAACCGTAATTACCAAATTTTCATAGTACAGGTTCAGATAAGAACAATTTGACTTACCCCTGAACCAATATGTACCTTTTCTGGCTGGACAGCTTATCCTGGTTAAACCATCCGCCAATGTTTAACTGAAGTGAAAACAAGCTGGGGCATTATGTTCAGTCCCAGTGATTGTAAAATAAACAGTTGCAGCTAGACCACCTGTATAAACCAAGGGAAATCCTAACAAGGACTGTAACTATGTACATCCTGCACCAGAGATGTAAAACAAACTCCATGATGACACCCACTCCTCAAACAATTAAGCTCTATTTAACTGCCAACCCTGAGTCAATGTGTCTGCTACTCAGAGAGACGTGTACGGGTAAAAGGCTCCGAAACACGTTGAGTAGTTACCCGCTGAAGACCCTTTAATTTAATTGGGCTGATACAGCCTTTGTCAAAATTTTACAGAGGAACGTGTGCAATATAGACAATAGTAATTCCATATATATACAGGTTAGACAGGGACAGGTTAGCTTATGGAGAGTAAAGAGTTCGAACTGCGGAATAGGATATTGACTACTAGGAAGTGGTTCTGGGCAAAAAGACACAAATACAATTAATGTGTCATGTTTGTGACACTTGAGAAAAGACTGTCAATTTTGAGTAATTTTTTAATACTGAGTAAATGTGCATTTAGGCACACAGAAAAGAATGGAAGTCATTAGCTTTTATGCCCAAAACATGCTATCAAAACCATTTTTCTTAACAGGATTTTAAGTACAATTAGGCAAACATGCAACTGTCGTAGGCCTCTTCTTGCTACCTGTAGCCTATGGGGTTTACCTAACAGAAAACATGTAAGCCTAAAATGTTTGAGAGTGAATATTAAAACAGAAAGATGCCAAAAGATAAAGTTAAGTAGCAAAACAGTCAAGTCTAAAAACTGTAAATTATTGTGGCCAAACTTTCTACTAATCTTTGGATGTTAATAGTAGAATTATAGGGCAAGTCAGAAAAGAATGAAAGGCTTTTGTATTTATGTCAAGAGAATGCAATGAAAATATTAACCAGATAATAAGTACAATTAGGCAAGCTTGTAACTGTCGTAGGCCGCTTCTTGCTACCTGTAGCCCCTGGGGTTTACCTAACAAAACAAAATTAAGTAGCAAAACAGGCAAGTCTAAAATCTCTAAAATTATCGAAGCCAAACTTGCTAACCATCTCAGGATATTTACAGCAAAATTTGTAGAAATATTTGATCAAAAGTACACCTTTGAATCCTTTTGACTCAAGTTTATTGTAAAAAAATTTGGTTCTTGATGCAAAGTCCTGAAATTTAGAACAAATACGACCAAATCTCAAAATCTGTGACAAAAATGTATTATATCCAAACGTATCCGAAATATTTCTGTCCGGGAAAGGATAATTAACTACTTCAAAGTTAAACTCATCTATTTTGTGATAGACTTAAATACAAACCTGTCATTAGTGACCTGAATATCCAAGTCCCAAAACACATCTCTGAAACCATCTGAATTGTTACCCTCCAAAGGGATATCTTTTGGGTAAATTTCTTTAGCAATTTCACTGAAATTTTGTACATTTACACAAGCAATGTCATCAATATATCTTACGTTGTTTGATAAGTTTATAGCCATTTGAAAGTCCTTTTTCATCAATTATCCATATACTTAAATTCAAGCAAGGTTAACTACAAATCTGCCAGTAAAGGGGAGCAGTTGCTGCCCATTGGAATGCCTTTTATTTGTTGAACAACCAATGGTCCGCATTGAAAAAAAGTATTATCCAAAAGAAATTTTATAGCATCTATCAAAGTTTCAACAGTGTAAGATTTAATGTTACTTTTTGAATATTTATTGTGTGACCAATATGCTTTCTTTGTATATGAATTGATATTAATGTATGGTTTACCATTATGTTTAAACATTTTGCTTATTAATTCTGAAAGAGAACTTTTGACTTCATCTATGGGTAGATTTGTGTACAGTGTAGAAAAATCAAAACATTTGATATTTTTTGCTTTAACATCTTTGATTTTAGATACAAACTCGGAAGAATTGCTGATACTCCAAAAACAATTTATTTCACAGTTTCTAGAAATTGCATTACAGTATTTACGAGAGTGACTCCTAATTGGAGTCAAACACAATGTTACTTCTTTTGATAATTGTTTTGTTGTACATTTTGCAGCACCGGCTATGCATTACGGCGATTAATGCAACCCATGTGACCCACGCAATTGCAAAGTGTCATTTGTTGCATTGTTTAAAGTGTATACAAGTACGAAGTAACCTCAGTGACATTTTTATTTAACTTCATTGCTAACATTGACAGTGATAACCGAACCTGAACCGGGTTCGGTTGTTCGGGTTCAGTCAGGCTCTAATATATATATATATATGTATATATATATATATATATATATATATATATATATATATATATATATATATATATATATATATATATATATATATATATATATATATATATATATATATATATATATATATATTGCAGCCATATTGGGGTGCCCTTACAGCTGTACAAGCCAAAGCATATCCCTTTATTCCTAAATCGTGATCTCCGAATTTAAAAAAAAATTAACCAAACTTGGGTACTATTATAGTGGAAGAGTTTGTAACGGACAGCTGCTGGCGGTGCGTATGAATGACGAAGTGACGTGATGGGTGATTCCAAGATTGATCACTGTTTTTCTGTTGGTGACAAACGGCAACAAAACAGTTGCATCACAGGCAGCCTCTGAACCAAAAGGATTTTTAATGTTTAAGATACGCTACCAGCAAATCAAAGCCTCGAGTCAGACGTCATCCATGATGATCAGGTGATGCATTTAGTAGATTTAGCTTTTCAATGCATCTTTTACTTATTTTTTTCTTTAAGGTGCTGAACACATTGCCAATATCAACGGTACAGACTTCATCTTTTATAACGTATCTGTGACACAGAAGCTTGCAGTCGATACATGCAATTCCCGACAAGCACTCCTATATTCTTGGACAAGAACCGACATAAACACCCGGGTTGCAAACATAGGTAGCAGATATAAAATGAAGATATTCTGGTCTTTCGAAAAGCAGTATGGTGGGTAACACACACGTCCACTTCACAAATTTGTTATCTGGTTTTGATAATCATAAATGCCTTGTAATGTTGATACGAATTTACTGCCAATGTTGCTCCTTCTTCGCAAAGTTGACTCGTCATTCGAGCAATGTTTTTGTGTGTCTTCTGTCAGTTACTGGAGGTCATGTTATAATCCTTTGTGTATCAGCCCAGGTTACACTATCAGTCAGTCGCGGTTATCTTATCTCTTGTCAGTTAGTTGAACTTACCGCATGGTCCTGTGTCAGTCACCCGATGTTATTGTATGGTCCTTTGTCAATTAGCCAAGGTTATCTTATGGTGCTGTCACTCAGTCGAGGTTAAGTTAACATCTTCAGTCAGTCATCGCCAGTCAGCTATTTGACGTTTTACTTTACTTTACTTTGCTTTCGGTCAGTTCTTGGGAATATCATTAAAATCCTCTCCAAACCACGTGTTTTGAACCCATTAAGCTCTTACCAATTTGTACTTTTCGACTTCTTAATAAGCTGCTGACTTAATTCAAATTTGGTGGGAAAGTACCATGACATGGTCACCCACAATGTTTAAACCAGGTGGCGCCTTTGCTATAATCCCCTTTTCTGTGGATTTTGTTTTGGTATTATTGGCGGAGTACAAGTGAACAAGATTAGCATGTGGATTTCATTGTAAATGCGAGTTTATGTAGTTTTGCCTTTAACTGCTGACCAGATCTACTTCAAAAGGGCATGAACTTCGTGTGGGCTAAAACTAAGTTTGCTTCACAAGCCAATCTTCATTGAGTTTTACATGGTTTGTTTGGATGCTTGTAAAGACATTTTAAACGGACATAATTTCTGAAATGGCATTGCTTTGAACTTGCCTAGGGAACACATTTGGATACTCGTATGTATTATTTGTTTTCAACGAGTGATTAGGTTTTTCCATTTATAGATCCACGGGGGTGGGGGTGGGAGTGGGGCATTATGCTTTCAAAGTGAAGTTTAGGATCTTTTAAATTGTCTCCTTCTCTAAGGCAGCATGATTCTCGTCAAATTGGGTTGAACTGTGCATTGATTATTAGTCAAACTCCTTTCACGAGGTGGCAGCGCCTTCATTTTTATCAATTCAGCTGAGTTTTCAAAATTATGTGTGATCAATGAGAGGACATGTTAGCACAGGCCACAAGTGTTATTGAATGCATTAGAAGTTTTCTCCACAGCAGTTGGTCGGATCTTCTTGAAACTTGTTGGGGATGTATCTTGCGTGGGTCTTCACTAACTTTGTTCAGTAGGAAAGGGTTCGATTTTTTATATTCTAGGCGTTTCTTTCATAATTTTTGGACAAAATCTTTAAAGAAAGGTTCCTCTAAAATACCGTGGTCCAATAAGCCAGTTCTATATCTCAGCACAGCTAGCCACAGTCACATTTAGGTCAGATGTCATTATATACCGGAAGTAACTCTCCCTATTCAACTTAAGCTACGCTGCTGATGAGAATCAAACTTCTCATATTATCACATTCCAAATTAAACCACAAAGCCTACCTGTTAAAACAAGTGCTAGCAAATTTCGTAGTATACACCAAGGCCTCAACCATAGTACTCCTTTTTACAGTTTCAATTTGTACCACTGCACAGGTTTATGTTTAGTGAGAGAAAGTTGTTTCTAATGATATGTGACCTGAAATGAGGCCAAAACCAGTACGCATGTGCAGCTGAAATATTGGTTTGTTTTGTTGCTTTAAAATTGTACGGAAACTTATCTCATCTTGTACATGGAATTGTATGCTTGAATACATATGTACGAAATCGGACCCTGTTTTTGTGTACCTACTTTTGGATACTCATTGACGATAATTTGTTCAAGAGATATCACTTAGATGTCTTTGAATAATTGTTTTGGTGTATTTTTTCAATTCTCTTCAAACCAGATCGGAACGTCCCTTAACATGGTCTCTATGGGAATTTCTCACAGAGTGCATCTGCTTTCATACTCTGATCTTCATAGCCATGCCTATCATAAAGGGACTGGCTGTGGCACAGTTGTAAAGGAACTAAACACATACCATTGTGATACAATTGACTGTTTTCACGCTGCTCTAAACAAACTTGGTGGGGATAGTTCGCTGTTATGCCAGTAGATTAGAGAGTTTAGTTAAACATAACCCGTATTCATTAATTTCAACCCAGCAATGACAGTGAAGCTAAGTCCAGCAAAAAGCAGATATTCAAAAAAAAAAACAAAAAAAAAAAAACAAAACAAAACAAAAAAAACTGGTGGTTTTATTCCGACATACACGGGATTTTGTGCTGTTGGTATGTGAGTTGCCTATTTTAAGCTAGGTGATTGGTGTCGCAGGTTGCTGCTTCGAGACACGGCCGTTCCGTGGTCACAAAACATGTATTTCATACTTCTTGAACATATTTTCTTTGGCTGGAGAAGCGCTGATACCATTTTCCTTGCACAAATGGTGCGTTTAAATGTTAATTTATTAACAATTTCACGTTTTACCAGCATAAACTTCGACCCAGGTGCAGGTTTTTTAGCCAAGAGGTGCCAGAAAATTAAGATCGCTGGAAGAATTTGAGAATATTTAGCAGGCTAGACATCAAACTAGCAGTACTTGGACAAGAAAATATACAATGGAATATATTGGTAGTGACGCATCAGTCACAAGACTTGTTTTCCTTGTTGATAATGCTACTTAAAGCATAACTCATTGCTGATGAAACAACTATTGTCAAAGGGCATTTGCCTGTTGATGAAAGAACTGCTGTAGTTATCGAAATTTTTGCACTCGACTTAAGGGTATATATCAGGTTACGCGTGAGTCTTACAAATGACTTAATAAAAGTCTGAAAATACGTTAAAAGTACCATAAACTATATATTTCCTGAAAGCTAACAAATCTGGAAATAAGTTGATAGCATTTTCATTTTTACAAGTTCTTCTGTGTTGACACAACAATCAGGTAAAGTGATCATAAAAAAATCACACAATTGTTAAATCTACTTTTTATTTTGAGCTTGAGCATGTGCATTTCTGTTGCAAAAGCTAGCAGACATGATTTTCTACACAAACGTGTCTCATTTTTGTCATTGTTTGCGCTATTGTGGAGATACTCCCGTTTAAAGTTGAAAAGATGACATTCCATTCTTACATCAAAGGTTTTGACTTTTGGCTCGCTGTGGAGGGAAAACCACTCAACATAGAAAAAATCTGAGACACGTTTTTAAAGATTACATTCTTTTGAACAGTTTGCCACAAACCCCAGGTCTTTATGAGCAAAACTGACGAAGTTGATTTCACAAGAAGTTGAGAAACAAAGGCCAGGAATGATGCCGAGAAAAACGCTTTCAAAGCAAATGCCGACTTCAATAGGACTTAGGCTATTCTTTGGGCCTTTGATCACAATGACACCTTGGTATTCCGTTACGCACTCCTACCTGTTGAGTAAATGGACAAGTTTGGAGCATCAAACTTCAAAGAATGCTTTATTTTAGAGGTTTTACATCCAAAAATGTTAAAATCATGCTCATCTGTCACTTTAGATTCCATGTTGGGGTTTCTCAAGTTCAACCTGATTGGCCGACAAATGACTGACAGGTGGTTACGGGGCAACCGGGTTCTACGATGTTTGCCGTCTTGGGTGGGGCCCAGTATAGGTGTCAGTAAATCGGAACTTCAGTCTCAGTTCAGAAAGTTTCTATCAAGTTCACAGGATCGTTGCTTACATTTGTGTGATTAGAAAGTGCTATTGCAAAGATGCCGAGAAAGAAAAAACCTAGGGGCAGACCGATGCCCGCGTCAGTTGCAAGTGAACTCAAAGCGTCTGATCTAGGATCATACTACAATCAGTTCCCTCCAGTGGAGACGACCCTGCAACCCGACGTGAGCCTCACGGAGACCCCGGGCGAGTCTGGCATTGCATGGTCACGGTCGAACGATGTCGCGGCCAAGGTCACGGATACTGATTCAGTGAACACCACAACATCCACAAGCCAACCCGGTCTGGACAAACGCTTCTGCAGTGCTAGTGCCCAGAAACTCGGAGACTTTGTGGTCCACGAGGCTAGATCTACAGATTGTTGTGAACAAGGAGATGTGAATGAACAGCCAGAGGGATACCGATTATGGGACTGTTCTCAGTTGCAGGCTTGTATTGATGCCGCTGCTGTGTGTGCAACTTGTAAAGTTGGAACTCTGAAACTGAGCGAAAGAACAAGTATTGGAGCAACAAGAGGATGGAAGTCTGAGTTTATATAGATATGTTCAGACGAGAGTTGTACACAAAGCGATAATGCGGTTTGCCTGCCCAGCTGATCGTAGTCTGCTTGTGCGGAGCGTGCGCAGAAGCGCTCACACCTGCTGTATGTAAATGAGGCTCCTGTTGGATTCCTGCAGGGTGGAGCTTAGAAGCTAAGCTAGTCCCAAGCCGAAGCCACACCAAACAGTGAGAACCAGGCCCAATACTTTTGCCAAAATTCACAATTTTCCTTTACACAACCTGAAATCTGATTCCGGCATACAAAACTTAAAGGAAAAGTGCATAACATGTGTGAAAATAGCAAAAATTATGGTTTAACCCATTGTAACCTGATATATATCCTTAATTTCGCACCCTTAGCGTCAACACCGCTATTTTAAAACGTGCGAAGATATATCAACACAAGAAAAATGAATTTAGGGATGCTCACTCGCTCGTAAAAAGTTCAGAAGATACGTTTTTCCATTTGGTGGTAGCACGTGCAAATTCGTGATATTTTGGATCCATTTCACCAACATGGGATATACTGACAACTGAAGTACGGGAAGATTTCAATATTTTTGCCGGTGCTATGTAATTTCGCACTCTCCATCACTGCCCAAATATTTTCCATTTTTTTAAAAAATAAAATAGATCGTAAGGCTGCCTGAAAGTTTCAAGAACTACAACATTTATTTGAAGTTTCTATTTCAGATGTCCTAAGATGTAAGGCGTTTACACCAAAGGAAGGACAGTACGAGAGGAACTGTGATCACAAATTACCATTTGTTTGCTATAGAGGTCTGTTTATGTGGCATTAGTGTTACACTTTGACACCAGGGGAATTAAAATAAAAAGCTTGTGACAGTGAGATTCAAACTGGTGTGTAAGGTAGTTTAAGTTGTACATCTACGTATATTATCCAACCTTGCGCATATTATTCAACCTGCAAGAAAGCGTTCTGCTCATTGTCCCTCTATCCATGCACACATGGGTCCCGTAGTGTCAAAAAGTCTGGTAGCTCTCTAGTGCTAGCAGTAGGAAAACCACAAATATGTTTACTTCCGGGAACAAAGGACAATAAGTTTGCACATATAACTGTGTCACAATTTACATCAAAATTAACTCGTCTTGTCACTAAGGAGATGATGTATGACTGAGAATTGATAACTTTATAGATATGAAGGTTAGCAACACGTTTATCGAAATGCCAACATGCACCTCGAACACAAGAGTGTAATGGGTAATTTAGCATTTGGGGGTGCATGTGTGGTGTCGGACAGTTGGCAGGTAGCTCTGCTGTTCAGGTCATATCGTTTTTTTTGTTTAGTATGTCATGGAATTTAAAGACTCCAGCTTCCAGCCTAATGCAGCAATATGTCTAATGCACTACGTGGAAATAGTTCAATCAAATTATAAAAAATACAGGACAATAATATATAAATATATATTTATAAATCGTAAATAAAAAAAAAAACAACGATACGTTCGTGTAGACCGGGAAAGGGGGGGGTAGTGATTTGCTTGTTTAATATTTATTTGTGCTTCATAATATAGCGCAATATGTGAAATGATACTTAAAGTATATTTACAGCCCCGGAAACAGACATTGTCTCTAGCAGAACGACAGGTAAGTGTTTTCTTAAGGAGAGCTAAGTCAGATCCATATGGCAACCATCGTAATCCAATTTTAGGCAGTCCTGTTGAAGCTAAGGGACAAGGAACCCCACTCTGTACATTGACGTGTAAAAATTGGTGACCACAGGTTGATGTGTCAAAATTAGTGACCTCTGTGTGCATTACTTTGCGTTCAACCTTTCATTAGGCTTATTCCGGGTAAAAACTGAAGGCTACGTATCATAAACATTGTAACTGGAACCCCAAACATAAGAGTCATGGTATATAAGTTCAGTAGTAAATTTGTTTGCGCTTCGAAATCATAGAAATACGTATGGTATTGACAGTAAACAGAGAATATCTCTTTTAGCAAATAATCTGGTCCTCATAATTATGAGAATTCGGTTTGAAATTGGGTAATTTTATTTGTTGTACACACTTGTGATAGGAGAAGCTTATGTACGTTACTGTTATGTAATCCTCGTTTATCTTACTGTTCCAGTGGCTCTCTGGGTTGCATTGGTGGTTGCAATCGTGACAGCAGTAACTGCGGGCCTGCTGTATTTTATATGGAGGTGAATTTACGTTAACTTACTCCATACTACGGTGGTAAAGGCCTTGGTCATTGTATTTTTGCATTGCATGGCAAGCCTTCATGCAGTCGTCCGTGCCGAGGCTACAACGTGACTTGCGAGGCAATGGGGGGGGGGGGGGGGCAACTTCTCCGCACTGATTTAGACACGTGATGCTAGTACTTGAATGCAACTCTTACCCGCGGTGCTGTTTTGGCCTGTCCTGCACTATTGAACAAGAAGGTACCCACATGGCTGTGCGGCCAGATCAAAAAATAGCAAAATATGATAATCTCGTTGGACTGGCAACCTGAGCATTTAAAATGAAATTAAATTTTTGTGTTTTGGATGGTTAGGCCTATACATTTTGGAAAAAGAACTAGTGTCTGCAGTTAATGATGAATATTTCTAAGGTTGAGAGGACCGGTTTAAAACCACCAGTTGCCTTTTATGGGTGACTGCCTGTCTCAAGTCAGGAGTGAAATTTGTTTCTTCACATTGGTATTGGAAATGAAATGTTGATGCTTTGGCAAGTCTGAAATCTCTTTGCCGTCATTGTTGGATTTGGAATTAATGAATATGGATCATGTGTTTTTGTACTATAGTCTAATTCTCCAAACACACATTAAGGTTGACACGGAAAAGAAGTCATCAGATGACAATAAGTATTTTACATTCCCACAAGTGTTAGTAAGATCGCTGGTTTTCCATCAGCATGCCCATATGCATGCCCCCGATTGTTATCTTGCCTTTCGATAGCGTAGCATTTTGCGGGAAATTAATTTGCATGTGCCGCATACCACGTACAAATAGGGAAAGCCGGGAACCAGGGAGAAAGGCAATAAATAACTTTGGAGTAGTTTTGCAAAGCATTTCTTTGGTTTTGTTAAGCAATCAAGCTTCTATATATAAATCAGCAGAGGCTTCTTTCATTAAACGTGTTCCAAACAGTTATATAAAGACTCGCTGGAACATGAAATAGAGATGCAACAAATAGGTAGATGAGGTTTAAATGTCCGGAAACTTGACACTTTTATACGGCTGTCGCCAGCATGTGTTACTTAACACCCAGTATTTAATATTGAAGCTGTCAGCGTTTCAAAATGAGGGGCAGGTGGCTCACCAGTCTTTATCCACGCATATCTGGATGCATATCATGCAGTGCTGTTTCACTGCAACAAGTTGAATCAGACGAATTTGACAAAATCGTTTTCTAACATAAACATATTCAAATAGCATTTCTTTCCTAAAAAAAAACGAAGCCCCAATTTTTACACTTTATCCCAGGGGTGACCGGAAGTTGTAACGTCCTGTATTTTTTGACTGCTGATGGCAGGGAATTGTAACTGCAGACTTTGAGCCTGGCTTTGATGGCAGAAAAGCATAAGTGTCGATACGGCCATCAACACAAATGAACATACAATTTTTTTTGCCATCAACGCATTTCAGATGATAAGCAACACAGTGCCTCAAGTTTTCATCATACCCTATAATGCTCCCATTGCTACTCTTATAACGATGCTATTTAGTGACTTTAAAGATATCTATTTGGTTTTAAAACGCATTTTGATGGCAAAATAAGATTGTTGTGTCGAAACATTCCACCTCTCTAGTCGAATTTGGCACATTTAGTCGGTTTATTTGACACAGTTTTTTCAGTGTTTGCGTAGAATTCATTACCTTTTCAAACTAGAATTTGTTTTTAAAGCAGTTTAAAAGATAAAGCTTTCGGTAGATTTTGGGTTAAGATGACAGTCTTAAAACTTTAAGGTTAACTTTTATTTTTTTTTAATGAAAATTCATATAAATGATAGGAAAGTTCAAAGACGTGGCGTTGATTTAATGACCACGGTATCATAGAAATAAAACATGAACGTCCCGTGTTTGTTTTTCCCCTCAGTATTTTTTATAGCGAAACAAAATACTGAAACCGGATTTGTTGTAAAAGCAGGGTACTTGCTTAAACGTCGGATGATAAACACAATACTAATTTCCTCAGCTGTAGGTGTGTCTAGTTCCGACGAATCAAGCAGAAAGACAGTTTTTCCACACACATATATTTTAAACTTTAAAGGGCAAGTTGATTTGAACTATATCCGTTAAATTCTGTAAATGTTACAAAAATCATTTGTTTGGCAAGCCACTGCTGTCAGTTTATAAATTTGTTATTTCTTACTATTCTGTGTATATTCCATTGATGTTAATTTCTTATTCTTACAAGGAAATGGCAACAAAGTAAAGTGAAAACCACTACAGGTCACTGTTCACGCGATACAAGAGAAGGCCCTTTGTGTTCTACGGCATCTGATGAATCACACTACTCAAACATCTCTTTCGAGGGCAACAACGAATATTCTGTTCGACAATCAGTAGATGACCAGCCATTGTCAAATCACACAAACCCTATTCAAAGTGCAACTGGCATGTATGCCATAGTAGATAAACATTCTTCTAAACAAAAGAGCCCAAGAGTTTATGATATGACGCAGCAAAAAGACCAAGCAGAAACGGAATTTAAAGGCAACTATGATTCAAAACCGCCATTACCTACAGAAATCGCAACTTATGCACTGCCCGATAAAAGCGAAAGAAGAAAGCAATCTAAGCCACAGAGTGAGAATAAGCAAGGAGTAATAGATCAAGCGACTCTTTATGCCATACCCGATAAAACTAAAAAACAGAAGCGGCCACTGGAAAAAAGCACCAAGGGGTCTTCCCAAGACCTGCCAGCACATCAGGACATTGTGGGGTCTGGGACGGAGCAGAGTGAGGATCCTGGTCGAGTTTCGTTTGTAGACTGTGCATTATATTACGGCGCTGGTGCCGAATCTGAACTAAAGCCCAATGGCGATGAGGCACATGAAAGTTACTCTTACATTGACCAGTGTAACGATCATCCCCACGGCACTCCAACAGCTGATATGGACTATTGTTATGTCACACCGGACAAACTGGATCGAACAAGGAATGTCCAGCAAAAACTGAATATTCCAGACTCAATTTTACTCGGCTCGACGGACGTCAATGCCGCGGAACATAGTGACTGCAGGAATCCTGATCGGACTTCATTTGTAGATTGCGCTTTATACAACAGCGCTGGTTCAACAGCAGAAAGGGACACGGGGAATAACGGGAATATCCCCATCCAACTTGGAGAACCTGACAAACAGTCAGAGTATACACAAGAAGATGATGACATGGAGTACGCTTATATTTCGTTACCGACGGAGGATCTAGGAAACAATACGGAGCAAAACCAGCCAATATCTCGTTCAAATATATATGAAGAATTGTAATTGAAGCCAATATTTACATTTGTTTTTGCTTGAAAGCATAGGGACGGCATTGCTTGAAAATATCCCCAAAACAGCGTGACATGACAACGAACGAAAACAATGCACGGCAGGTGGGTCCTTAAATGTAACATACCAAGCACACACTGCATGAGACGTTTTGCGACGTCTTTAATAGGGTATTCTTGGTAAAATAAATTGCTTTACTATTGAGATATAAGTAGTTCTTACAGTGCCCGGTTTTCACTGAGTCAAAAGCCTTCTTCGGCAAGACTTTTTCTTCTCGCTGTGCCAAATTGCTCCAAGAAAGGCAGAAGACCGGGACCATTCATGGTCTCTGCATACCGGGACTTGAGTGACAGATCGATTTAGATCTTTCATGGATATGTATATATGAGTATTGAAAGTTGTGGGTTTATTCAAGACATGGCACCCAAGGAAGACAACGTAAAAAAAAGTTGTGGGTTTATTCAAGACATGGCACCCAAGGTAGACAACATCCAGTTGTCAAATAATTTGCATGTATTATTTAAGGTTTCAGAAAATTTTATTGGAAAAATGAGAGGTCAAAACGGAAAACATTGTCAATCAACGTATATGTTTCTCCATCACTGGAGGGTCTATTAAAAAGAAAAGTCAAGAACACTTGTATATTTATAAGTACATGCACTTCGTACATGATTCATTTCATGCAGAAAAAGTCGGGAAAATGGCCATTATGCCACTGTATGCACCAAAATGAGACCACTGTAACGATTTTATAAGGAAGAAAGATACCACAACAAAAGCAACTGTTGTTACTGGCGCTTATTGCATGTGTGCTCGATTACCTGTGCTGGATTATTGGTGATGTAGTCATCACCATATCGCTTTTAACACTATTTTCTATGAATGCACAGAGTAGGTTAAAAGAAACAAATTCTTTTTTCACATAGAATTCGGGCTGATATTCATATATAAGTGAACAAAAATACAATGTTGCTGCTCTCTGATAATGATGATAATAACAATAATTAAAAAAAAAAAAAAAAAAAAAAAAAATAATAATAATAATTGAATATATTTATTCTGGAAGTCCGATTCAGCAGAAATGCTGTTTTTCAATCGGGCCCAGTAAAATCATGTACAAAAATATACATAGTATGAAAAGTGGTACATGGAAGAAACACGATCAGATCCACGACATACGTAAAATTAAAGCATATAGAACCATAACCTATAATGTGAAAAATCAATGTTAAAATATGAAAGCCCATTAAAAGTTAAAACTGTACATGGTCCAAACGTTAAGATTGTTTTCTGGTCCTTGTGAAATAAAACTCTTTGTATTTGAGCTTAAAAGACAATATGTCGTCTACACGTCTAATAGCGTCCGGCAAGCTGTTCCACACAGTAGCACCATAATAAGAAAAGGAACGTTTAAAAATTGCCTTGTTCACTGCAGGAACAACAACATCTAATGAACAGGAACGTCTAGTATTGTATGAGGCAACATCAGATACAAGCGTCACCTGGTCAGACAAATAATCAGGTGCAAGACCATTGACACATTTGAACATAAGACAAGCTGTGTGAAATTTACGTCGGTCTTCTAAAACTTGCCAGTTGAGTTGTCTGACCAGGTCCACGCCTCTGGTATTTATTAAGTCAAAATTACCAAAAACAATGCGGGCGGCATAATTTTGAAGCCGTTGTAATGATATGGCGCCCCAAGTACTACAGGAGGCCCAGACGGTATCAGCATAATCTAAGTTAAGCTCGATGTAAGATTCATAAATCCGAATTAAAATGCTGCGAGGTAAGAAAGAACTAAGTCTACGAAGGATGGCCAGTTTACAATTGACTTGCTTTTGTGTGTGAAGTAAATGATGTTGCCAATTTAATTCATCGTCGATAACCACACCAAGATACTTGAAAAAATTAACTCGGGCGACAGGTTCACAATACATATCGATAAGAAGGTCAGAGTGACCACGAGTACCTGAACCAATCAACAATGTATGTGACTTACCAAGGTTTGCACACAATTTGTTTTCCTTAAACCATTGTTCAACGCTAGAAACGTCATTCTGGAGTCGAGACTGAACTTCACTCAAACTGTTAGAAGAGGTGTAAAGGAAGATGTCGTCGGCGAACAGATTACAACAGGCCTCGGTAACATATTGGGTCAGGTCATTGATATAAAGGATAAACAAAATAGGGCCAATTATGGACCCTTGAGGAACCCCGATTGTTACTTCACGAAAAGTGGATACCTTGCCATTACATTTTACCTGTTGCAATCTGTCGGTCAGGTATGATTCAAACCATCTGCATTCAGTATTGTAACACCCATGCTGTTATGTTAATTGTGATACAAGTACTAATGGCAGCTCTGCTGCTAAGTGTAACCATTTATTGAGTGGAAATCTTTGCCGAGTCAAGTTGACAGGGTTAGGCGTAACAATATCATGGGTGCACCTGCTATGCTCAGGATGCTTACCTTTAAGTTATACTTCAGAAATTCAAAGCTATTGTAAAATAACGTATAAAATGTTGTAGGTAGTAGCATATTTGTAAGATTTGGTAGTTTATCAGGATAAACTAAGGCCAACAAGCTTCATTCATGATCTTCTCCGTGAATGTTTTGGTGCTGCGCAGCCATTTTGTTGGCTTGTCGGCTCCGGTGCACTGGCACTTCAGAACGAGGTTTGGGGAGTTAGCGTCTGGGAAAAGGTTACTAAGGCAACACTTGTATTAACAATGTCATGAAAGGCTATTGAGATGGAGGAACTTGGGATGTTTTACACGTTTGAGAAGTTTCGTTGCGAAACTTTTTGTAGTTTTAAAGTTATTTGGGTTTCAAGTCATTTGCTGGAATGCTTGGAACACTTGGAACGAAATTATGGGATGGCTCACTTCTATATAAGGCCGCGCGATTTGCGTTTTGGTCATTCTGACTCTAGTGGGTCAAGTGAAAGGTACTTGCACTTGCCTCTCGAGCCCTCTCTTCAACCTTCCATCTTCTTCTATCTCATCAGTTACATTTTTTCGAAACGATTAATGAAACTGGAACAGTTTCGACAAGAATAATTTAACTAATTTTGTACAAGACAACATTGAAACGATCTGATTATTTATGGAACCTTCAGGCCTACTAAGTTTAAGATTAGGATCATGACATTAGCACGAAACGATGATTTGGAATACCAGCATTGTTATATTGACCAGCATTGTTATATTGATTAGATCAACAGGCACTCGTGACTGCGCAAAACCTGTCAGTCTTGTATTGCTCTTTGCTACCTGTCCTCCTTCTAAAGAGGGATTAACATAGACCATCGCCCTCTTCTCAATTGCATCACTGCTTAATTTTATATGATAGTCTATCTGTAATTTTGTGCAATAAATTATGTTTAAAAGAACCTTGACACATAGACACTATAAGCCGGCCCGTGTGGAATATAAGTATCCATATGGGTGTAATTCACTATATTAAATTGAAAATCATCACGCTTGTCATATAATTCAAACGTCAGTTCACTATTATCTTTTACACATCACTATGTCCATACATGGACATTCCGTGTCATTTCTATAATTTCTACTAATTCCAAATCGTTAGAGTATATTTGTAAAATACATTCTCGAAAGTGTTATTATTGATGCTTAATAGATCATCAATATTTCTCAATGTCAATTTTGACATTTGCCATGAAATTTCTTTTCTTTTGACCGCTTTACAAGAAACTTATATTTACAGAGTAATAAATATAAATTGGAGGGTCACAATAATTGGTACCCATTGGAATACCAATTGTCTGTCTAAAGATGGAATCTCCAAAATAGACATAAATGTTATCAGCGAAAAAGTTCAACAACTCAACGAACTGATCGTGTTTAATTGCAGACTGACAATCCTTCAAATCTGTACCAAAATATGCACATTTATAAGAGATGATAATTCTTTGAAAATTATCTTAATGATCACAAATAAATCAACAGACATTGCTCATGAGATATGTGAAAAGATTGGTGGCGGCAATCACCGAAATATATTAGGATTAATTTCCTGTGTATCCTACATCTTGCTTTATCGCCCAGTCCAAAAAGCGCGTTAAAATCTTGATCTACTTCCATTCATACCTATTGAATGAATTACCGTTTATTTGGTACATAATTAACACCACGATGCAAAAGACCAAAGGACCCATGATAACAGCTTAGCTGAGTCAGTATGTTCTGTCAGTGCAAACAGGAACATTTGGTTTGCACATTGTAACTGTAACACCAGAGTTACCTGGCAGGTTACGTATATATTATATCTTGTTAATCTGTGTGATTTCACGGTATCCTCACACGATGCAAAATCAGGTGGAGTTAAGTAAAGCTAAGCACCTATCAAAATCACATCATCAGGCTCGCTTCCACCACAAGTAGTTCGAATATTACTCCTTATTGACAATGAAGCAGCATACCTTCTTGCGATACTTGGGAAGCCTTTTTGTTCTACGGAATTACCGACCTATGCTCACTTCGAGGTCAAGTCTTTGACCATCTTGTGTTCACTTCGGGGTCACGTGTTTGACCACCACGTGTTCACTTCGAGGTCACGTCTTTGACCACCTTGTCTTCACCTGGAGGTGATGCATTTGACCACGACGTAGTTACTTAAAGGTCAAGCGTATGGCCTCCTTGTGTTCACTTCGAGGTCACGTGTTTGCAAAATGGTATTAGTAAAGCTTTTCAAACCGTACTTTGCGCTGTCAATCATACAAAAAATTGGTTATTGATAAAAGCAATGTGAAAAAATCCTTTTCACACTGAATGTACATGTTCATAATGTGGGGATCACGCTTTTCAAGGCGTGCATGCTTTATGTGCGTTTCCATCAAAATCCTTAATGTTATAGCCACACAATTGGTGCACCTGCTGGTTTATCCAGAGGTATAGACACATTTCTAATGGCACGAAACATGCATTTGCTTGACCTCCACTTTCCAAGCTGCATATTTACTTAAGAACTGCCAACGTTGACATACAATCCAGACAGTTAAATTTGGGCCAAACAGCCAATTATTTTTCCTCTGATGAACAATTGGAATTATAAAGTTATTAAGCAATTGACTATCATCGTTTATCCTCGATTTTGTGTGGGTGCTATGCCATGTCGTACTTTCAGGATATAGGAATATGACTAATGGACTATTAGCACCAAAACAACTATACGCACACAGGGATACTCGCCACTGACAGGAGGTATCAACTTGTTGATGGGAACATACACTGTAATTCCTACGGATTCATTAGACAAGATATACACTAATTATCATGCAAACATACTTGTAGACAGCTCCCAAATGTTCATGCCATTATCTACATCCCTCACCATCTTTCGTCAAAAATCTCAGTCTACTTGATGCTCATACCACGTCGGAGACAATTCTGGCTGCAAAACATGTATCGTCCTGGGTCTCCTCTGAAATATGCTTAAAATGTCTTGAAAAAACAGTAAAAACTTGGTGAATCTACGAGGAAATCAACCTCGACCTTAGCCACTGACCCGTAGCGAACTAGGACCAATGTCGTACGAAGTACAATAATTGCCTTATTGTCAGATAATAAACTGTGATTTATAACTATATATATTATTAGAATAACCAACGTCCAAGAAACAATTGCTTTTTAAAAACAAATTGCATGGATTGAATTGTTTGAGTGCCACATTTTGGACATAATCAACAACTTTCAAATGCGCCCAAGACAAACCGAGGGAACTTTTGACCTTGACTATTACATTCTTTAAAAGTTCAGGCGTACTGGTACTTGACTGAAAAGTATTTTTATAAGGAACATGGATTTAGCACCCTTATTAAAATTTGATTAGTAGTCTGACTTGAGTCATCGCTGGCACTAAAAAAATTTAGACAAATCTGATGTAAATTGAATGCAGATGTGCACAGCTACACATACCAAGCCGATAGTGACCTAACATCAACTGATAATGAATGCGTGGTGTTTTGGCAAAGTCAAACTTTTTTTATATTTTACAGCTTTCATTTTGTATTGCTCCCGTGCTAGAGCCACATTGGTCACTGAAGAATGGTATATAACTGGTTCGTCTTTATATATCAATCTGTGGCATCAACCTAGCCCATAGTTGATACGAGCAAAGCTTAAATAGAACCCTATATTAAGACCACCCTGAAAAGTGAGACTGCCTCAAAAATAAGAACAATGTAGCTGTGGCCATGCATTGTATTTTCGTCGTAATTGTTTCTACCATGGTTTATAATGTATCGGATATATATATATATATATATATATATATATATATATATATATATATATATATATATATATATATATATATATATATATATATATATATATATATATATATATGTACACACACAGACACACACACACACACTGTGCCCAAAGTGCACAACTTCAAGATACAGAATCACCATGGGGATAGTTACCAATCACCATGCCACATTTTTAAAGATGTACATGAATTATAATGATACAATGAGAGTAAAAAAATCAACCTGTGGACAAATGTTCAATTAATTGTTCCAATTCAGTGCATGAGACATGACCCAAGCGCCCAACACCAATTTAACAGCGTTCACAGATAACTTCTGCATTCATCCCTTTCACGTCACGGGGTTTGTCATATGTCCGTGTCATTATATTTATAATTGTGTCGACGTCATCTTCTGTCAATATAGTTCTACCTCGGGCTATTCCGCATTCTTTCCAGACCTCCTTTGAATTTCTTGTTATCTTCACATATTGGGTTTAACATGATTTTGATTAACACTTCCATATATGAACACCTATAACATCATGTAACCGCTAAATGGCAAAAAATGCAAGGGGTTCATTCACATCTGTAATCACTAAAATGCATTTGATCGTTGTAAAATATAAGAGAGCGCCCTGGCAGTCATAAGTGTTCATGTGCGAATCCAGGAGTAGAATGCCTGGAACACGAGGAGAGAAGAAGAAAGAATGAGACAGAAAAACGAAAGGGATCAAATAAGAATAAAGTAGTTTGTCCCTCATCATTACAAAAATATGCCTTCAGCTGTGCGTATATTCTTGTGGTAAAAAAATATAGACAGTTTTGTACAAAATTTATTGTACAGAAAAAAAACGCTTTTTCTTTTTGTCATAAACATAAAACAGTTGAATTGTAGTGTCATAAACGCAGATATTGTTGTCATAAGTATACATATCGAAGTTAAAAAAAAACTGTATTTGTATTTTGTAAAAGCTGGTGCTGCCGCAATATCAAAACAAAGACCCTGTATTAGGATGCTAGCTAACCAAAGAGAGAACGGACAGGAAATTATTCATTAGTGTGCAGGTGCGATGGACCAACAGGCCCTGCACTGTATTTGTAGGCAAAACATTTGAAACCCTTTATATTTTCTTTCCAGACTGGGGCTGACTGTTCACGAAATATGCGCGCATTTCAAATATAATTGATGTGCTACAGGTCAACCAAAAAGTACTACCCAGCAGGAATGCATTTCTTGTGATAACTTAATTGAATTAATTGAATCAAAACGTTCCAAATTGCTAATCATCCAAAGCCATTTATACTAGAATCAAATAATGTAATTTGCACAAACTGCGCATTTATTCTCAGTGTGTTACTGATCAACAAGGTTTTTGTAACACTGTTTAGTTGGAGCTTGACGCTTGCTATCCACCTCATAGCGGCTTAGATCGGTTTCTTTAAACAGCAAAATCGATTAGATTTTGCGTTAATGAGTACTGTGCCCAAACATATGTTGCCTGCCATGGCCCTAACAGAGTAAATGACGTTACATATAAAACTAAATGGAACTGATCTCATATCATATCATCGTATCCTTGACAAGAAAACTATTTCCCTTCATCTACCTCCTCTCAGAATTGATCTAATCCTACAAAGGAAAAGGTTTATAAGATTTAAGACTTATCGGACTTAACACTTAGCGCTTACTTTTGACACATGTTGGCACATGACGAACAAGCAGGAAGCGTTGATTCCAATTGAGCATTTAAAAGCCACCAGCTCCGATTCTATCGGTCAACTCATTCAGTGCTACATTTTCGACTGAGTCAAAAGCTGTTGGCCTGGATTATTTCAGGTAACTTTAGGCATGCTGGAACTTGAAGGAAAGGTGTTTTTACAAGGAACATGAATTAAGCATTCTGATTATGATTTTGAGCTGTTGGTTAAAAGTTGTTCGGCTTTGGTTCAGTTGGTACGGCAAAAGCTAAAATTTCTTTTTTTTTTTAACAGTAAGCGTTGTTTTAGCGCTTATAGGTTGTTACAGTTTTATATGCGCCATACATGCCTTCCATCTAACTTATGACATCTATATATATATATATTATACCCGTATTTGTCACACGTCTTTTAGAATAGTTGCACTTTCAGATGTAATGCCACAGCATAGCCTCCTTTTTTTTTTTTATTTCATTGTAATTCCTCTACGGGATAACTTTCTTTCATTTTTTAAGTATGTGGAGCGGTAGGTCCGCTTGCTTCTAACAAGCAGCGTTAACATCATGAGAATTTTGAATATATAATGAGCGGACCCTGCATGAGACATCGGATCAGCGAATTGCATTCTGGGAGACACCTCTATTATGCAATAGCTATTAACTTATTTCTATCACGAGGATCGCTCAACATGATTTTCCAGCTACTTTGTAATGAGTGGGACATATTCTTGAGAGACCACTATCGCAGATTGCGAAGTGAGCACGAAAATGCTAATGGATACATATGTTCTGATTTTTATTAGTTTCCAGCAGTTCCATTTTCCAGAAAAAATGCATACAATTGGAAGACAGTCACACGGACACGAGGTAATAAGACACACTAACAGCCTACCCATGGGTGCAAGTGGCTGCTTTATAAATTGCAGTTTCCCCCACATGGATGACAAGTAATAGAGGAAACTATGGGTGAACTGTGACTACATTCTAAGAACCCGGATGTTGAACTTGGGTATGGAAGTCAGGTAAGAGTGACCTACCAGGCAACAGGTGTGCTGTAACTAGTCGAGCACGAAAACATCAGGCCAACCTGCTGAAGCCTAGTAGGTGGATTTTGTTAGCTTACTGTTTCAATATAATTTTAATTGCTATCAAGAAGACATACGTGTTTTCAGTTTTGCTTCTGTAGCCTTGTACCAGAAAGGCTTTGGAGGTCGAAAAAGATAGCTATCAGCAGTCGCGAAATCTGACTCCAAACTTAATTTCAGAATAGCTAAGTACTGATCAGATAAATAAAGACCCTCATGCTTCGCATTGTAAATTTCTTCTGCCAAATTTTATGAATTTTCGACAGCAAACATGAACTTTCGTAGATTTTTAGTTTTATTTATTATGGTTAAACCACATACAAATCACTCAGCATGTAAAAAAACATGAGTTGGCATTTCGTTTGCAATCAACCAAGACTTGGAAATGCACCATTGAAGTTATTCCCTTGAATAATCTTGTCTACATTTAGTTCGATACATCTTAAACTATTTTCATATGAAATTTTACACTGTTCATGGGAAACGTCATTTAACCTGACTGTATCAAACGACATATACGTTTTCAGTTGGAAGATCTGAAGTCAGCACCTTTGGTACCCTCAAATCACTTTCATATTTTTGGATAGTTTGATACTTAAACTACAAGCTCCCAAAAACTCAGATGCGTGAACATAAAATTTATAAGTGAAAATTGATCTCAAACTTTTGTTTATACTAAAAAATTTAAGCAGTGCCCGGCACATGGGTTTGTTTGCATGGGCATGATAATGAACCATGTCATTGTTTGCACAGTCATTAGTCCATGACTCCTGGAAGTCAATTGAGCCATTGGCAAAGATCACTCACAGGAAACCATTAGCCGTGGAGAGAAGAATGGGCCAGTTCAGGCTAATCACTACCATTGTTCTGATTACTTTGAAATTCTCTATTAATATGAAAGAAACTAGCAAAATCCACTGACTGGTCCCCAAATACGGAAAGCTGCATGTGAACTCACACCGAAACAAGCCAAGTGTGGTGTTTGCAAGTTAAAAATGTCGACATTTAAGCCACAAAATATACTCTTTTTTAATGACAACGTCACAGAGGTAAAGTAACAAGTTAATTTCACAGAATAATTAAAACACGGGGCAGAAGAAACGAGTATGTGTCATGTTACTGCCATAAATGAGTAAGAATTGGCAACTTTTTCTTTCAATGCGATTTTCTCGACCCTTTTTTTTTTGCTCAACCTCTGCAATTTGTATCTTGCCTCAGAAACGTACGAATTGCCCTATCACATTATAATCAATGGACGTCTAAAGAAAAATATCATATCCAGGAGCGATTCCCATGAGTTTTTCTTCTGACAACCCCTTCTGTGACTTTTGGGGCAATTTATAGAAAGAAAATGAATAACCTGTCAGAGCTAAATTAAAATTCCATAACTTTTTATTTATCCTATTTCATTACTAACCGTTTAAATTCGATCCTGGACTTGAATATATATATATATATATATATATATATATATATATATATATATATATATATATATATATATATATATATATATATATATATATCTGGGGGGGGGGAGTTATATGCCCCGATCTCGCGACACAAAAAAAAAACAGTATCATTTGTGTCCAGTAAGTTCAGCAAAGCTGAGTAGGGGATAGCATAATCTAAATATAAAAAAAGTACCATGCACCAAATCGATAAGTCACACTTCCATAGTGATACAGGCTATTAGTTTTTTGTAAAGTCCAATTAGGCCTTCTCTGAAAGACCACAATTTTTTCTTCAGCAGTGGAAGCAGACCACGCACTGTCAGGCTCCTGAAGAATACTATTGTCAAATAGCTCCTGCATCTGGTAATCGAATTCTTTTCTCATGGCAGGAGACATCCTGTAAAAGGTCGGGGGTTGGTATGCAGCATTACCTGTCTCAATTCTGTGTTTATAAACATCTGAATAAACTGGTTGCTCATTGAAACAACAAATACGTCACGATATTCTTCTATAAGATGTGCCAGTTGTTGTTTCTGGTGCACTGTAAGATTTGCAGTATCAAGGTTGACCCACCAAGTTCCTGAATAACAGTTTCTGGATTAGGGTGAGAAGGGGTGAGGTGAGAGGAGCTGCAGGGGTAGTCACGGAGACGTAATCTGCGTCTACACTAAACACTGATGTGGAATGAATAGTGTTAGCTATGCCTATGATTTTGCGAGCATTAAGCGGTAATGGATGATCAGTAGGGTTCAGACAGCTCTACCATGCTGGGCTTTGTATACTACACGATCCCCCAAAATAGGAGTGCAAGCAGTTAGAGGACTAAGTTCCAAAAGCATTAATTGGTTGTCAGTTGAATGTGAAATATAAGCATGGAGAACTGCTTTACTGTTAGGTTGTATTTCATAACCATGTTGCAAACGTATTAATCCAGGTTTGACTGGAGGTTGAAAATAAGACACAGTAAGTGAGGGTCAGCAAAAGTAACAGCATGGAACCCACAGTCAATGCAAACTCTGTGTGGTGTTAGAATGTCTGCATCTAGAATTAAGTGATGAAACATTATTTGAAACGCATACAATTTTTTAAATAATTTTTTTTTTGGTGACTCAATTTGGAAAACAAGATTACCGTTACACTATGAGCATGGGGAATGTTTGATGTATTCATATGTATTGTAGGATACACGGATTAAAAAAGAGATATGCAACAGATAGAAGCACCAGGTTGCAGCAATACCTTAATGGTTGCTTTTGAAAGAGCAACATGGATAACATTATTCTCTGAAGGAGCAACAGGAGTGGTTTGTTCAGTTGCCTTTACTTTTGGCCTAGACAAGAAAGCTTGGGATCCCTCCTAGGCAGGCAAAAACGCCTATTGTTCTTTCTTTGCACCATGACAGACTCGAGCCAAGTGAGATAATTTCCCACAGTTGAAAGACACAAAACTTTTATAAGAACAATTACTTCTAAAGTGCTTACCACTGCATCCATTGCAGTTTCGTCTTGATTGATTCCGTGGCTCAGCTTAAGTGGTATGGTTCTGCTGATTATTTTGGCACTGTACCGTGGTTGCTGGTCTGAAATAGCATTGACCTGGGAGGCACACATCAGGTCACATTTAGTGGTCAACTGTTGGATGGCAGCCAAAATGGCGTTGCCCACTGGCTTTGATTCCGCAGGGGGAATATCACCAGTCAGCCTGCATACTCCTCTAGCTCAGTGCGTGATTTAAAAGCGTTCTGAAGGACGAAGGGCCGGAGTGATATTATAAGGCTGTTGGGTAAGCAAGAGTTCTGACATATCTTCTCGGGGGGGGGGGGGGCGTCACAGGCCTGGAAAAAGAAAAACAGGGGGCACAGGAGAGTGCATGTAGATTATATGGAGCATTTGGAGTATGTAATCCAATCATGTTCCACTGCTGTGGAAAGCCCTTTTCTCCACCATAATTGTTGCAGGGTAATGACTTTTGTAACTCTTCTTCCCATAAGTGATGTTGGAGACAGCATGTGGAATTCCTAATAATGGGCTATATTTTGCTAGTCAGGTAGGATGGTTGGAACCTGACTGGCCCCAAACTCTTGGAAGTGCACTATTTTTTAATATCCCAATTCTCCTTGGTTTCAACGTCATCAATTAGAACTAACCTATCAATGGGCAGGGATGAAGACTGGAGTAATGGAATAACGTAAGAATAGACAAATAAGGCGAGGGGGTTGAAGAAGGAGCATATAGAAATCGATGACATAGGTTACTGAATGTATATACCCGATTCAGCTGAATTAAGATGCTACTGACAATTAACTCAAAGCCACCCTTTTACATGATTTCTAGTGTATATGTGTTTGATTTAGTAAGAAATCTTCCACAAGCCATCTTGCCATTTTACACGAAATTTGAGATTCTTGTTGAGAAAGACTTCATCAACTTTCTCATGCTGTAGTATAATCAATCTGGCACTAAAGACTGGATGACGGGGTTTGTCCACCACAAAATCGCAAATAAAACTTTTTCTACCAACTTGATTTCAAATATTTTTGCAGCATATGATAACATATACTTATACACTTCAGATGATAGAATGAAACATTTTTACACCCAAAAGTAAGGAATTTTCCTTCATAATGACATTATACAATATGTGGACTTTGCAGCAATTTGTACATGGGGGTAGCAGCGGGAACCTCAATGGCTCATAACAAACAAATACACGTGCACAAAAAGCATGACAATTACTGTGTGACTGTTTTAGTTGCACTGGTTGCACTCAGATAATCATATGATTGGTTTGAAACAATACAAGTTTGCGTCCAATGATTGAACATACATTCCTTATATTATTGAAACCAATGTCACATGTCAGCCTTACACAGGTGTCAACAAGGGCATAATCTTGAAAACTCAGCCACAATGAAATTTTCAGCTGAAGGTAGGAAACTGATTATTCAAATTTACAAGTATTTTGAAGGCGAGAAGAAAAGAGGCGCTCCCTTTTACTCTTTTTCATGTGCTCGGAAGAGAACAGCTTATGCGTTTGGTATTAATGAGAAATATTTATACAGACTGATCAAGGAAGAAGAGAAAGGGACCAATTCAAAACCATTATATGAAAATAAGAAAAAAGAAACATTTGACAAGTTCGACCAGCATATTGTGCGGACAACGATTCAGGAATTTTACCGAAAGAATGAATTCATGTCAACTAGGAGGTTAAAAAAAAGATTGGAAAATGACCATAATTTACATGTGTCAAAATATACCATACTGAAGCTGTTGCAAAAATTTGGCTACAGATATGGAAAGTGCCAAACTTTTAATCGAGCAGTATTGTGTGAACGATCTGATTTGGTAGCCCAAAGACATCAGCACCTAAGAACAATAAAACAAAGAAGAAATAGTGGATACAATATTGTTTACCTTGATGAGATATGGGTAAATGCAAACCATACAGCATCGTATCAGTGGTTGCCTCCTGACCCTAAAGACGGGAGAAAAATACCAGCAGGAAGGGGGGAAAGACTCATAGTGTTGCATGCTGGTGGCAGTATGGGATTTTTGCCAGGATGTGAGCTTGTGTTTAAATCTCTTTCCACAGATGGAAGGGACTACCATAAGGAGATGAATGCTACAGTATTCATGGACTGGACCATCAAAAAACTTATTCCCGCATTACCCCCTAAGAGCCTGGTAGTATTGGACAATGCCTCGTATCACAGTGTTAGGGTTGAAGGTACAAAAACGCCCACATCCAATAACAGGAAAGCTGAAATGCAGGAGTGGTTAATGAAGAACAATATTAAATTTGAAAACAAAATGACCAAACCCAAACTTTATGCACTCATTAAACAGAACAAGCCACCCCCTAAATTCAAATTTGATGACCTGTTAAAGGAACATGGGCACGAGGCACTAAGACTACCACCATACCATTGTGACCTTAATCCAATTGAGTTAATTTGGGGGGATGTAAAAGGGCTAGTTGGGCAAGAAAATTCTACTTTTAAATTGAAAGATGTACAGCGTATAGTTGAAGAAGCATTACAAGAAACAACAACAGAAAGATGGGTTGCATGCGTCAACAAAGTTAAAAATGAAATTGAGGAAGGATACTGGAAAAAAGATGCACTGAATGTGTCAGAAGAGATTCAGCCCTTCATAATTCATTTAGAACCAGAAGATGAAGACACTGATGAAGAGGAGTTGCTATAAACAGGTCAGGTTTGTGGTATTAACTGCGCATCTTCTTGTGGCAAAGCTGACCTGTATATATGGACATGATTTTCAGGTTTGAACCTCCTCCCCTATGAACACTGAAAATACCAGTGCTTCCATTCCTTATAATTATTATATCAATGTTAAACCATATGCGTCAATATACATGTAACTATTTGCCTATACCACAATGAAATCACCATGCTTGACAATAGCCTTATTTGACTTTTTAAATAGACTTGTGATGAAGTATATAATATGAGGCAAGGAACCTAACCCTATACACCTATGCCTTTCTATAATTTTTGTCTTTTTTTTGCAGAGACTCCTTATTTTTGGTAGCAGAGCATGCTCCATACATATCGCAATTTTTTTAACAATAATAAACAGTAGCATCCATTTTATTTGCCGGAATAATGAAAACGAGTTAGCTTCAAATCCTTGTATATGGTCCCTGTTGAAATGGTTTGCATTTGTCTGTGGTCATTGCATCATGCTTGGATGCCCTGTTACACATGCACTGGGCCTTGCTTACCATTCATTGGTTGACTGTCACCTCAAAGTTTACAGGTCTAATAAGTGTGCCATTGAGGTCCTTGCTGGTCCCCCCATGTACAAATTGCTGCAAAGTCCACATATTGTATAATGTCATTATGAAGGAAAATTCCTTATTTTTGGGTGTAAAAATGTTTCATTCTATCATCTGAAGTGTATAAGTATATGTTATCATATGCTGCAAAAATATTTGAAATTAAGTTGGTAGAAAAAGTTTTATTTGCGATTTTGTGGTGGACAAACCCCGTCATCCAGTCTTTAAAAGAGGGCCCATGTCTCAAAAGCTTTCCAGTTGAGAGGAGTCCCACAGAAGACCAAACATATCATCCCATAATCCATGATGATGATAGAACTGCTGGTACCAGGTGCACTATTTCCGTCGAAACGATAAACAGGATTTAGGTCAGCAAACCGGATCCTTTCTGTTCTCTGAGGCGGGTAGATGTAAGTGGCACCTGTTTGATTTTCTATTGTTTAGTTGTTAGCAAAAACTTAGGTGACTGCCCATTTTATGACTATAAAGCCCGAACAGTTTGGATATTTACAGACCGTGTTATCAGCAAGTGAAATAGTGACATTCTCTTGTAATTCCTCAGAATTGCTGGACCAATGTCGTTGACCGCAGATTTGCACTTTTACAGCAAACACGAGAAATGTCATTTGGTCGCCCACATGCGAATCAGAATGTTCTGTGCATGCTGAAAAATAAAGGTAAAGGGGCAAATTCGCCACGAGATTCATACATTCCCGGCACACAAGCAGTTTGGACCCTTCTTGTGAAAATCATGCTAAACCATGGCTCAATTGCTTCCCAATGGCATGCAGATTAAGAACTGCTCCTCATCTTAATGGGTGCGTTGACAGAGTGAACGGAACTATTTACTGCATTACAACTTCCAAAGAAAGTTCTGAAAAATACAGGATATTTTGATCGACGGTTTGCCGACCAGACAGTATTATCATCCCCCCAAAAATAGCAGGTTTTATTGTCTTGTATCCATTATTGAAATTAGTCTATACCTTTCTTATTCAAATATCTATGCATGTTAACCCTGGCAGGTCAGAAAGTATTACTGAAACAATCCTTTTAAAGGTCTCAAAAGCCCAAAATATATTTTTGTTCATATTTTAGGACTTGGTGTGTTAAAGCACCTTTGTGAAGAAAATTTGCCACATTTGTACAGTAAAATAACTTTATTTGTTAAAGAATTTTGTTGCCCATGACGGGCCCGAAGTTGACAAGGTCATGCTTTTTAGGCTATCTAGCAGGCTCTGGCTCATGACGTCACGGCAGGGAGTCAATGTGATACCATGGCGGATAGCGATAGAGAAAGCATTAGCAGTTGCGATGCAGAGAATGAGCTGGATCTCAGTTTTAGCTGTTCCTTGTCCAAAGAGGACCTCACTGATTATGAGGGGGAATATGTAGGGTCAGGAAGAGAGAAGACAGAGACATTCAGCCTAACTCGAAGTAGCCACAGGGTATGACAAGGCCGGTCAAATCTGCCAGTGCAACTGGTTCTGAGTCTGTGCCAAGCACTGACCATGCCTTGCCGTAGCTGCCACGGAAGAACACCAGTACCTGCCCTCGGGGAGTCTAGACTGGTATTGGTAAGGGGTGTTTTTCAAAATCATTGTATTCCCATTTAAGTGGCTATAAGTGACTGGTTGAAGTTTACAGCAGGCCATCTTGTGCGGTTGCCACTAGCCAATACAGGCAGTTTTTGCTGCACGCTATGACAGTGTAAATGTAAACTCAACACAAGTTGCATTGAAATCATAGGCCTGCGTGAAGCAGGCTTATAGTTTTATTCTATTCAGTGATTTGTAACAAGGCTTGCAGGTAAAGAATCACATTGCAAAGCATCTGTGAGTCCAGTGCATGCCAAAACGGATCAATAATGACCACTGTAGCACGCCGCAAACTTCTTAAGAGGGGAATACACAATCACTTGACCACAGCTGGAATACACATGTCACACAGCGGGAGGTGCTACTGTTTTGCCTGTCTTAGCGTGTATCGTGTACTGCGGGTTTTGGCAACTGCCCAAGATGGCATGCCTTCTTAGTTTCAATATATATATATATATATATATATATATATATATATATATATATATATATATATATATATATATATATATATATATATATATGCTAAGAAAGAAAATACGATAAGGAACAATGGCGTAGCCCTAGATGAATCCCTTTTGCATAAAAATAGGATAAAGTATAGCACTGGACGGCAAAAAGAGGGCAGACGTCACTGAACTTAGACAATTATACACAAGACAGCAAATCACCGATAGAATAAAATTAATGGCCTGCCTTCTTATCATATACTTTAATCTGGCAGTGCTCAGAGACCTTAACTTCAACCAGTCACTCATATAGTAATTGTTGAACACTCACTTTTGAAAAGCATTTCTTAGCTGTCTAAACTTCCCAAGCGCCACATTTGGTCACCTTCCGTGGCACTGCAGCTGTGGCATGATCCGTGTTGGAGCAGATTCGATCAGTCCCAGATGCACCAACAAAGACTGGCTTTCTCGTAGCCCGTCGCTCCTTCCATCATCGGTTCAGACTGGATAAGCTGGAATAGATTCCTGTTTGCATCCCCATTTTAATCCAGTAAGCCATGACTACACTGACATTCACTGCTGGGAGTCAATGTTTACAATCAGACTTCGTGTAGAAGCTCCCTTCCGTGACGTCACAGACCCCAGTGGTCAAACTATGACGGAAAGTAGCGATGTTTGACTAGTGCAGCCACCAAATGAGACGCAATTCTGCATGATAAAATTGTGGATAAGGTGTATATTGCGTCATGGCAAAGGCAATTTTTTCTTCATAAAGTGCAATAATAACTCAAATTCTTCACTTTACATAAATAATAAAGTACTTGGCGAAGGTGAACTTTTACTATTGAGTCACCGTCAAGTGAAATGGCTCGCTTTAGCAACTGACCAAGCCATTCTCAGCGTAGCACAAGAACGTAAAACCCATAGTGATCCATATTTATGCATAAACTTCTTTTCTATTCTTCTCAAGTGTGATGTAATTTTGACCTGGTTTTGAATAAATGACTTTTGTTTCTATTGTTCTCAAGTGTAATATATTATTTGACCTTATTCTACATAAATCTCCGTGTGGAGTTACAAAACATAAATGTTGTCTGGTGGTTTCCATAATAACACACATCAGTGGTATTTCTGTCGAATAGGTCAAAGAATCTGAAAAGAATAACAAAAATATATAACTACACAAATGGCATTTATTGTGTGTAATATGCAAGACCACATTGCCATGTCCAACACACCCGACATTCTCCCGAGCCATACTGCCAAACTAATTACCCGCATTGGAGGCATACTCGGTATACGGAGATGTTTATCAAATTTCACAAAGATTGATTCGGGCCACATTCTTGTGTACAAAGTGGGTTAGGATTGTACAGTTGCATGCTGTCTGTTATTCGGGGTATTAGCTTGCGTATTACTGAACACTGTCAGTGTCTTTGGGGACGCCACATAAGTACATGATTGAAGTTTAATGTTTTTTCTCTAAATTCCACGTTTTCAACGATGACGCGGTCTTCGGCAGCTTGCATATACCCTCACGCTCCTCTATCACCCAAAGCGATACCATCTTCAGGGTGGGATCGCGGTATTTCGACCAAACTAAAAAAATCAATGACAATTTAGGAAGGACCAATTTATTAAATTTTTCCAGCTTGCTTTATATATACCGCCATCTTGATAACATGTCTCATTTTCTATTCGTGCACCAGGTTTCTTTATTTCTCTTTTTCAGTTCTCGTGCATACGCGACAGTTGTACCACCACATTTTCCCAACGTATCTTTTGCCTCAATAGTGTCTCAGTCAGTAAACAGCTTAAACTTGAGCACATAATGTTTTCCTGTGTAGTACCCTGGAGACCACAGACGCATTAAACAAGCAATGTTTGTAGAAACATGTCTCATTTATTTGTTTCGTTGTTTGTCCAGTCACTCTAATTAGCATCGTTTTGTGATCTGCTGGAACACTAGAACCGGCAAAACTGTTGTCAGCAAACTAAGAATGGCATCGGCTAACGCTACACCAGTAACGTATACCGTCTTCACGGGTGATACCTGGGTTTACATATTTTTGACAGAGTGACTAATTACAGATGTGTTTCACAAGGGGTGCAACATTACAGGAAATCTAGATTCCTTGTAGCCTTAACATAGCCATAGATCATAGCCGTAACAATTGACAGTTCTACTAGTCTTTGTGGACACACGTGATCATTTTTCTTTACTCTCACAGAGTAATATGTCCTACAACACTTCCATACCATGAATACCAGAACTCCCGTACCCAAGCCCTTTAAATGTGAGTGCATTATTGCTCAGCCCACCGTGCACCCAACTGGCACTTTCGCATTTTTTTTCCTAATGATCACAGCCCTGTTGCCCCCAAATCAGAAGCTGGTATCTTGTGGGCAGAAATGGGGCCGTTGCCAACTCACAAATAACCTTTACATTTTAAATACGGTAGACTGCAGGAACTGACACTGGAGTAAACAAACCGGAAGCATGAATCCCAATATATCCTGCATGAACATGTAACAATGATGTGGACTCCAGGTTAGTGGTTATGCACAGTTTTTTTGCATTTTTTTCCTTTTTTGCCTGCTCGTACATTAGCATATGTCTTTTCTTGTTCTGTCCGTATAATTGAAAAGAAATATATTCTTTCATTTCCGTCTACTGTTTGGATTTACTTGATATGTCTTTTAACAGGACTCATATTTGGCAATGAACTCTACTAATTACTCGGAGGGTGAAGTGATATATATATATATATATATATATATATATATATATATATATATATATATATATATATATATATATATATATATATATATATGTATATATATATATATATATAATAGACTTGACCCCAAAATTAAGTTTATGACAAGGCTGCATTTTAATATAACGCAACAGCACGACGATGAATGTTGCCAGCTTTGCACGGAAGAACATTGATTTGATAACTAAATCACCAAAGACCTAACACAAGCTGTCACTGGCAATATGAGACTGAAGTCGCACTTTTAGACCGGACACTTGGACTTCCTCTTGTTGTCAAACCAATTTGTGATTCCGCTGATAAAACAATTTTGCAAAATTGTATGTTAGAAATTTTAGTTTGGCGCATGAAGTTGATAAACGTACGCGAGTTTGCTCACGGAGAGTAAAGGTTTCCCTCCAATTTCATGGCCGAATAATTTTTATGATTTCGTGGACAAGCTTGTAACATTTTACATTTGTTAGGATATTACTATATTTCGGCAGAAATGAAGTTGTTCTACAATTTAGTTGGGTTGCGTAATTTTTTGTGACACCAACGTCCGATTTTGCACAAAAATGGATTAAATATTTTCAATTTCTGGGAGGAATTCTAATATATTCTATGGAAGTAATAAAATTGTATAATTTCATGGACAAAATCAAAAAGTAATTAGGATTTTGTGGATAATATGGCATGATTTAAGGGACAAAATATATTATTGTAAGTTGGGAAAAAATCTGAAGGTTAAACAGTTGTTTGATGAAAATAGAAATTTAAAAACCAAATCGATCAAATTTCACACTTGTATTAACAAAATTCTTAGAATATTAAATTTTGTACACAAAATCGGTAAGCTCTGAAAATTTTATGCAGAGGTTTAGATACTCTTTATATGTTTGTAAAACACATTTATTTTCTTGATAATTCTTTTCATTTCGCAAGCAGAATTGTAATGTCTGGGAGCGCATTTACGGCTCAAAATTAACTCGACCCGATCATGGCTTACGGAAAGCCTGGCAGTAAAAGTTGGTGATTGACGTGAAGCTCAAAATGGAGTCTGGTTTTATGATAGGCTCAACAGCAGATAAGACTGGCAAAAAGTGGTTTCTGATCACTTGGTGGCACTTATGGGATCTAATTACTACTTATTTATGACCTTTGAGGCATCATTTTATCATTATTTTACAATATTTAGCAAGATTGTATGTGAAATTTGAATATTGCACTTAAATTGGCATGGACAGTTTTCTGAGAACCAACATTTTGCATGATACCAACAAATATTTCTTCCCGCCTGTGCCTTTGAAAGTGGAAAATACATATACTGCATATGTATATTATATTCAAAATATAATACAGTGTAATCCCCTTCTAAAGTCCTCTGTGTATTAACAGTGTTAATTAGGAATGGTGTTAATTCAACACCATTCCTAATACAGCCACCTCTCAGCAAAATCAATTGCTCAATATCATATTGTGCTTTTGGTGCTCAGACCACTCCCGTATTTAGACCTATATTGGGCAAGCTCTCCCTTAGTGTATTTGTTGTCTTGTACATGCATGTATGTATGTATGTATGTATGTATGTAACGAATGTATGTATGCATGTACGCATGTATGTATGTATGCATGTATGTAAGTATGTATGTATGTATGTATATACATGAATGTATGCATGTAAGTATGTATGTATGTATGTATTTATGTATGTATGTGTGTATGTATGTGTGTATATATGTATGTATGCACATAGTTGCTGTCTGTAATCATTGATGGGGAGGATTGGGCACGCTGGCTTCTCAAAATAAGCTTTGTGTTCGCTAAGTTCGAATGCCTGCTTACACTTTACTAATTCATAAAATGTCGAAAATTCCAGCGCTAAATAAATTTGAAAGTCCGATTACATCGCATTAATTCATAACCTTGAAAATATCAGACCCATGTGTAGCTTTGCATTAGTAGATCCCCCCTCACATACAATAGGGTTGTCCATAGTGATCGTTTTAGCTAAACAGTGTCTGAGGCGCATATGTGTTAACAAAGATATCACAAAACATTATTTCAATTAAAATATTCAGGAACAAATTATAAAGCAAAAGTAACGGTGCTTTTGTAAAGACTGTTTCTTTGCATTTTAATGTTGTTTCTGTCAATTACGGCTTTGAAGATATTACAGATTTCTGATATGACATTTTCCCTAGTAGGCCACTTAAAACTGGTACGGTTTTGGTTCAATATTCGTAAGTTGCACCATGGCCTATAACGTACAGGTTAAGATAAAGAGTGACATTTGTATGTAATATTGGAAGATATGCAAACTTTAAGACGCCTCCAGCAAGCAATATTTAAAATGTTACTTTTACTAATTATTGGTTTCAACATTTTCCCCCAAGTATTTTCTCATTATTAATGTAATGTGCAATGTTAGCGACCGAGAACAAAGAAGTAGAAATTAAAGATGCTCTTGTATCAAATGTACATTAGAAGACATTAGTAGATATTTAAAGCTTAGATTGCCCCTACGCAGCATGGAGTAAAATGTTATAATTTTCCTTTAAGATAAAAAGCAGCTAAAGTGAATCAAATTTGCAGACTTTGCGGATTGCAATTTAATTCATAGTGGGACGGCTTTGTCATTGTTTTATGTTTGACGAAAAAGCAGCATTGTTGGTGCCAGTTGGGTGATTTATGTTCCGAAGTTACCATCTTGAATCAATTATAATATTCATTCAAAATTGCCGTTCTGCGAGTGTCAGCAAATAGAATGAAAAGACGCATTGCTCGGTAGATGACAAAAGATGACCAAAGACCACTTGTTTAGTTTGTGTAATTTGTTGACAATTCTTAGAGTAAGTTCCATCTAGTTAATACAAGCCAATTTCATATAAGTGAGCTTAGCTACTTTTAATTTATCAAAACAAAAAGGTTGCATGCAAGCGATTCTCTGATAGCTGTCAGTCGGCAAAAAATTGTTGATCAACGTTGTTAATAGGGCAATGATGCAATCATTGCACAATGTATGAAATTAAGTGACAGCAAAATAGGCCCAAGTCAAATAAAAATAGAAGTTTGCAATGCGAATCAAGCAGCTGGTTGACAGAAAAAAATTAGTCAATAGTGCATTTTTTTTCTAAAAATGTTTTTTTCGGCAATCGTGCATGGGATCTGACAGAATCATAAAAATCAAACTTCATGCTCTGTTTGCCCACATTTGACATCCGAACCTTTGCACGTTCAGCGAAAATATATTTTTGATAATGAACTACTAAATAAAATAAACAGAAAAGCTACATTCTTTATTTCTCAGAATGAAAGTGTCATGATGTACCGATTGTTTTCAAATAATTGTCCGCATAAAATACCGTGATCAGGAAGCTTCAACTGTTCTGTTGCTTGGAAAACATATCACCAAGCACATGGATCATTGACCAGACGAGGAGTGTACAAGTTGTTTGCAATTCCAAATTCTAAAGAAAGGAACAATTGACGTGAATATAACCGGCTTTTGGATCGCACGGTCCTCCGGAGGCCTTTATTCTATATGGCCTCCTTGATCAAACAGTGTACGCATGTACTGTCAGATGACCAGGAAAATTACAATTTACTGTCATTTTTATGCACTGTTTCGTCCCGTACTGTGTTGATTTCTGTCCAAGGCTCAATGATACATAAATAAATTAGATATAAATGCTCTGGCAGTGACTGAATGGGTTGCAATGCTGCTCCTTCATGGTGTCTGGTTGTTCAGGACGGAAACGAGAGTAGAAGCAAGCGTTGGTGTTCTCCTTGTGTTCAGGCACCTACTATTTTGCTTCAATATTCGCCCAAATATTAAACTCTGAGGCACCACAAATGAACATGATTAAACCTCTATAATTATCATTGCTAATTTGGAAGTTTTATGTATTCTCTATTTTGAGGTAAAAGCCGGACAATTTTGCAGGTAGGAATGCCCCCCTCCCCAGACACACACACCAAGCATATAAACAAAACATATTATTTCAAAAGCATATAAGATTAATGTAATTTGATCAGAACAGTGTGTGACCTATCCCAGCTCAGAGCGTGTGCATATATGGACAATCCTATGGGTGTAACTCACGTTTATCACGGCTGTTTTTCCAGGCATATTCCGGCTGTCGAGATACGTAACCACCGATATTCTATTCACAACTGCAGTGCAATTATGCTTTATTGCATGTGGTAAGTTGCATTATTACACACACACACACACACACACACACATATATACATATGTATATATATATATATACATATATATACATATATATATATATATATATATATTTTTATATATATATATATATATATATATATATATATATATATATATATATATATATATATATATATATATATATATATATATATATATATATATGAAGCTTTATTTATTTTCATCTTGGGTATACCATATGGTCAGCATGACAATAGAAATATACAAGGAATACAAAATGGAGACACCAACTACAAAACTAAATACAGGTACAGCGAGTCAAATACGTATATATATATAATCAATAAGCTATCGAAAATTAGTACCCGAGTCGTTGTTGTCGTATTTCAAAGATTTTTATTTGCATAAGTAAGTACCTCTGGGCTATCCCTAGATTGCATTATTTGTATAAAGTTGCACGTCTCGGTTAACAAATGATTCCATTGCACCAGTTGTTTAAGTTTACAGATAAATCTTCCCTTATATTATTATACAAGTAACAATGTAAAATGACATGTTTCATTTCTAATAGCATCCATGTCGCACTTGGAACACCTTCTTTGTTCCATTGGTGTTTTGGCTGGGTATAGCGTTCAGGTTTCATCTCAAAGTATGGGCCCTGATCCTCAATTCAGTGAAAGCATGTCTTTTCATGACTGGAATGGAGCCGGTCAGATAGGATTCTGACTCAAATTTAGTTTTAAATTTACAATAATTACGTACTTTGTGTTGGTTAATTTTACCAGATCCTTTAATATGGTTAATAAGCCACTGAGATTCGTTGGCATTTTGCGGAAGTTATTTTTTTTAAGGATGGAAGGACGGACGGACAGCCAGCCAGCCAGCCAATAAGGAAGACAGACAGACAGACAGACAGACAGACAGACAGACAGACAGACAGATAGATAGATAGATAGATAGATAGATAGATAGATAGATAGATAGATAGATAGATAGATAGATAGATAGACAGATACATATATATATGTGTGTGTATCAAAAACAATTTTGTGTTTCTTTATTGGCTTCATGAAAAAGTGAACACGCCGTATCATGAACGATCGGCCGTAGTGAAGTAATGATATAGTTTAGGTAGAGTTTTATCACACGTCCATTTGAAAACCTTTGTGTCTGATACATTCTCTGTCTGAATGACGTGAGGGAAACAGTTTCAGAAAATATGTTTAGAAGCAGAATTCATGATTCTGGTAACACAAAATATCGGTTACGTATAAAAGTATTTTACGTTTGTGAAAATAGACTTTACAGATTTTCATCATCTTGCTACCTTTTAATCACGACGGTTCATTTGGTAACATGACATGAATTTGCTAAAATGTAATTTCCTTTGTATATATTATGACCTTGGTCTCTTCTCCCCAAGCTGTAAAAATGTCATGTAGGAAGGCGCACATTAGTTAGTTAAGCTTTGTGCTACATTAATGTTCGCAAAATATATGTTTTCTTGCCGTTCCCGGCATAGGCGTCACCTATCTGCCATATTTCACTCAGCATCAATTTTAAAGGCAAAAGCATCTTTTCATATTTGTACCGGCAAAACACTGCTTTTATTCGTAACTGATGTTACCAGGATGTCATGTACAATAAATATATATATATGCATAAAACGTTTACACACCAAAATAGAGTAAAGTACATACACAGATAATGAGCTTGCAACAAACGCTGATTATGCATAGCATTGTTTGACCTTTTCAAATATGTTTCTGTTCTTTTTATCAAATGGTCTGTGTTCGACAGTCTTATCTGCTTATATTTGACGGTTTCCATGGTTGGACATGGTTTGAAACGTGAGTTCTTTTGAAAGACCTAAAGCATGAACTCAATAGATCATGAAAAGGTCACCTCTCCCTTGAGAAATGTATGTTTTGTTAGTTCTTGAATACATTTTTAGCATTATGCCAGTATAACATCGCAAAACACAAGCCAACAGCTCAGAGCCGTGATGCATATTTCCAAACAACACCCAAACATGCCGTGGATGGAGACATGGACACTGTGGATGAAGAAAGATGTGCATTTGCCACGCAAGCCGACAAGCCGTATGGCGTCATTGCGTGGTGGAGAGTGAATCTGGGCAGGGTAGCTGTCATCAACACGGTCACAGTGACTATGCCCATCGACGAATCGTGTAAGGCATCACAAGCAGACAAATTTTCTATGAAATCCTTCTGTGAACAGGAGACATTCATATTTAACTGCGATCCTGCTCACTTCCTGTGTTGCCGGGGCAACAGGCTGATGCTTCCACCATGATCAGGGCAGATTTGTATTATACACTATATAAACATCTATAAATAACACCTTTTCAGCCAAGAGAGAGTCCACTTGTAATCAATTTAGGCATCCTTTATGTTTCAAATATATGTTAATACATTTTCTTGATATAAATGTGTGTTTGTGTTGTTCATTTTCTAGAGAAAGTACTTTTGACCATGCTAAATACATGGATCTGCCCTGATGCAGATGGCTCCCTCTTTTGCTCAACAGGTGGTAGAGCAGGACCGCATTTGGATATGAATACATCCTATTGACGCGTGGCGATGTCATACAGTAAGGTCGTGACACATTTTAAGCAGCAGAATTTCTAGTAGCTGGCGACCGCGTGGCCAGTTAAGCATTATGGGACCATGGTCACAATTTTAGGTATAGCCAGAAAAAAGAAAGATAAAAATGCCTTTAATCTCTTATGCATGGCATTGCTGCGTGATGATAATTGACACTGACTCAGACAATGTTTATAAACACTCATTAGCCGATATTGTCGACGAAATATGCGTAATTACCATCCTTGTGTCCATATCCGTATCGTCCGTCCAAATTAGTATAATTTGTAAACGCGACGCCGTGCAACAAAGGCTACACAGGGACAGCTACAATGCACATAGTTTGGCTCTGCAATCAAAATCTAGGCTGCTTGATCATCAAGCAGTGACTCTCCTCTTAAAACACACACACACACACACATATATATATATTTATATATACATATATATATATATATATACATACATATATATATATATCCAACCTTCATGAACTAGTAATGTAATTAACATTTTCATTGAGTTCCCAAATTAATCAGCATTTGTGAATGTTTGTAAGTTTCTTTTGTTTGTTTTTGAGTTTTTTGTTTTTGTTTTGTTTTTTTAGTTGGCTTTATATTTTGAGGGAAATACATAGGCCTATAATTGTAAAAAAGACATACTTCGTTTGGCTGCCGACCTTTTTGCTAAAACCACGGCCTTTACACTGTCCACATGAATATGCTTAAGGCCTACAATGTAATGTCAGTTAGACCTGAGGCCACAGGAACCTGTTCAAGTATCCCATTTTATGGAAACTGCCAGTAGACCGCCCATCTACTCCCTGACGGTATGGCCCAGTGCATGTCCATGAAGAAAAAAAGTGTCGTAGGTGGGATCTAAATGTAGTTATGTACAGGAGGCCCAGGATATGCGTTTCATACCATTCTGCTTCGTTTTTATAATTCCAAATTTCCCTGTCATACGCGCCCCTACAGACTGCAAAGATCCGTTTTCTATAACTTGCCCAACTCCAAAGGCGTCCAGATATATACATAGACCTAATGAAAACGCATTAAAAACTATTGCTAAAGTGTCAATGTGCCGTATTTAACAATTAATTATTTTTGTCAAGTTGTTTGATGAAGTCTTGCTTAGCTCAAAGTAAAAAAAAGTCATTCTGTCCCATTCTTGTAAATTTGCAGAAATTAAGTTAATATGATTTAACGTTTCTCACATTCGCTGTACTTTTACATTCCTTCTATATTGTAAGAAATTTGTTCAAAGTCTCAAAGGAACTTTCACATGACTTTCCAGGAACTAAACTCCTAGACCCTGGGACCTTTGTTAGAATCCCAGGAATTTAAAGCTCATATACCTGTGACCTTGCTTATGTTCCCAAGAACTAAATCACTGTGATCCTGGGCCTTCTGCTATAACTTCTGCTAAATTCTAAAGACTGGCCTTCTATTCCCAGGAACTCGCTTAGATGGATAATCCCGGGATTTTGCTGAAATTCCCAGGAAATGCCTATATTCATTTAATATAACGTAATATCTATAAAACTTTGCATTTGTACTGCTAGGACTCATTTTGTGACAGTCCAAATTCCATGCTTCTGTCATGTTTGGACTTGGAGAGATGATGATTGACTGAAATTGTCTGAATAGAATGGACAAATTATTTTAGACTGACTTACGCGTTATTGACGCAAGATCCAAATTTGATCCAGACCTACTCAATGGCCAATCAGAAATTGACAAATGCAATCGAGAACGGACGCAGGGATGGACAAACGATACAACACCGTCCATAATACATGTAAATGCCCGTCGTAGTTACAAATATGTAAAATGGTGAAGTTTTATGAGGATGGCCCTACATGTATGTCCTTGTCATTCAACCAGAATTAAAAAAAAACAACCCTCCTTATAAGCCCTGAGTAAAGAAGGTACTTGCATTAAGACTGTTTACTTTATTTCTTCAATTAGATGCTGGACTTCCGAAAATTTGGCAATTCTCATTGCTTGAAGTTAGTTGGTCAAGGTCATTGAAAAACCTCAGCCTCGAATATTTTAAATCCTATGATTCAGCTAAAATTTTGTCAAGAACGATTAAGAAAGGTGCCAGCTACGTGTCCGGCATCGGCAGGAAAAAATAACATCATTTTTTTTTTACTTGTATTTTTTATTAGCTGGAACATTAGGGGCCCGTATCATGGTGGGAAATTACTCGAACGGCCAAACGAACAATTTCTCTCGGTTTACGCAGTGCGGTACCGTCCGACAGAAAATCGTCAAAGACCATTACACCCTATTTACCACATGTCATCAACCAATCTGGGGCCAATATGTTGCAATACTAACAAGAAAGAGCATGCTGGTGTTGTGCGAGGTGCAGATATTTGAAAAGATAGGTATGGGTCACATGTCTTATCCTACTTTTTTCAATATGCGAGGTTGGATTCTCTTATCCAACCCGTGTCTACTGGTGTGATTGCTTGATAGCACAGCGAAACGACCTGCTTCATTTGGACAGTACTATTCGTTATTCAGCAAACTAGACAAATAGAATTAAACTGTAGAGAGGCTCTGATGATAAAGTCAGTTCATGGGTTATCATTCAACTTGCATGTTACTAATGCTTGTAAATGCGAATCGTCAAATGAGTCTTTCATTGTAACTTACTGTGTGCCTGATAGTCCTAAAGAGAATACATAATGTACAAATGCAGATACTGTGTTATCATGACATCTTTTTTTGTCAGTTAGTAGTTGGTTATTTGATACAAATCATTCCTCACACATGTAACTTTTATCCGCTGGTTATATTTGAATTGAGTAGAGGACAATTGATATGTTTAATCACCTTATAACAATACATAACTCTATATCTGTATCTGTATACACAAAGCTGGGTGAACAGCCGCCATATTACAACTGCTGTAATGGAAAATTAATTTTACATTTATTTATGAAATTTAGTTGGTCCCACATTGGCCCAACGCTGGGTCATGCTTGCCACCGTTGGGCCAACCTTTGTTCGACATGTGGGGGTTCGACTGTTGACGTGTTTGTTGCCAGGAACCTGGGGACAGAACTGAGAATCCGGCGTAGTTTTTGGCCAATACGCCCTGAATGAAACAAAGAAAGGGCTTAGACTGGACCCATTCTGATATGTGAATGAAAGGTGTCCTTTATGAAGAACTTGAACTTGTAATTTGTATAATGATACACATGCGCATTTGTGAAAATAAGTCAGAAAGAATTCAGTTTATGGTTAACGCATGCAATACATCCTGAGAACGCGGAGGATGTTACCAGTCTGGTCATTTGCCATTTTGAATGTTTGAGTGATGGATCTGGTTGACCTTCAATCGTGTTGTCTGGCTTCTTGAATTTCTCTTTTTTGCATGCTCACAACTAGCGTACGGGGGGGGGGGGGTCCTAGTTGCCCGGAAACCCCCCCTGGCAGTGGCTCAAGTGAATCAACATGTGACCCTCAATAAAAAAAACAGTGTTATCACTTATAACATTCCTACTGAAGACTGCTGACAAATGAATGTGATTATCTATATAAAAAAAAGAAAAGAAATCAAGCCATATTTGCCGCTAGGGGGTACTCTATGAGATTAGGCCTGTCTTTCTTAAGAAAGAAAAAGTGGGAGCACGATCTTTCCGTAAGCGTTTATACCGTACGCCTGCTGTTCGCAACTTTTTGTATGAAGTTCAAAGTGGAGGCGCCCGCCGAGAAGAAACGAAAGCAGACATCACTTTTGGGGTATTTTTAGAAAATAGGTATGTTATGAAGGTTGATGTTTCGATAATCAAGGTTGAACAGTGAAACAGCGCGACGCAATTGCGAAGTTCAAGTATGGGATATGCATATGAAAGTAGCAAATGGTGTCGCTATGACAGTCCAATTAAATGCCCATAGTCCTATATGCTTTTGGCCTAGCAGATTTGATAAGGCAAATGTGACGAAGTGCAAGCCTAGTTTTCCTACTCGTGCCATAATGAGGATTAAAATGGACAAAAATCACCACATTGTATTTGACGCACTCACTGAATAAAAACGTGCACTTTTGAAAAAAGTCACACAGCTGTATTTATTGACAATTGGATATTGTGGCCTAAGTGAGTCATTATAAGTTAAATTCGCATTGATTCTCTGTGTGATGTGATATCTTGTGCGGCGTGAATTCAAAGAAAATCGCAAAAGTTCGTGGTAGACGTAAAACAACTTTCAGCACTACAATTGATATTAAAATGCCCAAAACTAAAGAAGGTTGTTGAAATAAGTCACACAGTTAATATTGTATAGCGCGGCCCATATTTACATTAAAAAAAGACTTGAATTTCACATTTGTGTAAGTTTTATAGATTACAAAAGGCACGGTTTTTGACCGTGGACTTTTTCTTCTATAGATGTTGTCCATCTAAGAGTTGAATCACGTGACTATAATCGACATTTTCGTCCAAATATCCCGAGAAAATTATGGCCTCACATTCTGAGTCCTCATCCTTTAAAGAGCTTTCATTCAAATTTTAGAATTGGTCCGCGTCAAAGCTTTCGTCTGCACATGTTGCATTGAACTATTCTGCAGGTCAATAGCTTTGTTTTCCTACTTTAGACTGAAACACACAAAGGAAATATGTAGACCTGCAGTAGAAGAAATCTTTCGCGGACGACCTCTTGTTTCACTTTGAAATTCCTGTTTTTACCTAATCAAATGGATAACTGTTATTATTTTAGACATATAGAATTAACTCTTTGATTGTGCAATAACGGCTAAAATCGCACCCCACTTCACTACGTACAAAGTCTTTGATAAAGCACCTAGTTTTGAAAAAAAATCAGTAAAACTTCAAGATGATATAGGAATGGTCCAGATGAGTAGCCCGCCTCGGCGCACCTTAGTGATGTAGGAGAGCCGGTAAATAACAAAATATGCTCAATCCACACCGAGGAAAGAGTTTTGCCCCAGTCAAAAACTTGGACCTGAATGAGTATGGTCGCCCTGGACCGTTTATGTTGATGCTGATAATTATAGTTGCAAGTTTAATCCTAGTTTTCTATTAATTTGCATTTAGATGAACACCCTGGAAAACAAACGAACAAACAAACAAACAAACAACGTGATTGTCCCCAGCAGCAGCGCTGATGACACAGTGCCACAAGAAACTAAAATAACATGGAGATGTTCCGGCTTGTCCTCCAATATCGCCAGCATTTGCTCTACAGCATACAACATGTATTTTTCCAAATCTAAAAAATACTCTTGTCCATTCTCTGCACTCTCCCCGTCACGCCCTGTGCTGCTGAAAGATCCTTTAGTGGGTTGAAATGTCTCAAGTTGCCATTGCGACCAACTATGGGAATGACCGCTTGGCAGGACTCGCATTAATCCACCTGCACAGGGATATCCTGTAGATTTTGAAGAAATATTCGATGAATTTGCTGGACAGAACCCTAGAAGGCTGTGGTTGGTCCACATGATGTCACAATCATAATTAGCACCTATGAGCATGCTGTACATATAGGTATAACTTATTGCGACTGTCTAGACATTTTATAGAATAGGCTTAGCTTTACAATAAATGATAGTTGTCTAGTTGAGATGACATCCAGTTTCGTTCATATTATGGCCAAAATTAGCACCATAGTCACTATTTGTGAAATGAAGAATAAGCCTACATTTGAGAGTATATATATAAACATACATATTCTCAAACTTAAGCTCATTCTTTCCTGCAAAAAAAGTGACTATGCTGCTAATTTTGGCTCCAAAAATGCACCATTTAATGCCTGTAATTTCAATATTTTCGGCGGGATGCCCCCGGACCCCCTCCCACCCCTACCCAAGCATACCTTTGCGACCTTCGGCCGCTCGCACATACATTTACACTTTGGAAACCTCCCTGGCTGAAATCTTGGATACGCCCCGGCTCACAGTTACTCTGACTATTCATCACATTTGCCTGGTTTCTTACATTTCTCCGTTTTATACCCTCTGTAAGTGTGATCATTCTTCAAATCGGTTGGCTTCTTCAAGGTCTATTCACATAAAGTGCCTACTCACTGCAAATCTGACATTTCATCATGTTGGTGGGATTGTTAAATTTCTCTTTTTTGTATAGCAACTGGGACTCTGATCTCCAATCATCTTGGCGGGCTTCATAAATTTCTAACCTTTAAATACTCGCTGGAATCCTGGTCTGTATTTCAAGTTTATGTACCCAATTATTTAGAGTTTATATAATGGTCGATACGCAAATTCTGGATCAGGCAACTTGAAGTTAATAATAATAATAATAATAATAATAATAATAATAATAATAATAATAATAATAATAATAATAATAATAATAATAATAATAATAATAATGTATATATATATATATATATATATATATATATATATATATATATATCTTATTTTCAATGCACATATTTTGCTTGTTTCATATATCTGTAACAGAGTCAAGATGAAACGTTAATCCAATATTGAAACGACCTTCCTGGGGTACAGCATGAACCAAATCGTTTTCTTTCAGATTGTTTCAACTCGATAGAGTGACTGGATAACGAGGCGTTATACACATTATCAGGTTTTTATTCTGTTCGGTTAGGCCAAGGACTATGCTTGCATCGTGCCTCACCATGTTCGATTAACATGGGATACTGTTGATTAATGTTGTAGATGATCCCAACCTTGCGATGGGCAAAAAGGCTGGGCCGTTCTCAGGATGGTACCCAGCTAATTTAGCCGTGGATGGGAGCAGGAATGCAGACCTATCACAAGAAAGCTGTGCTAGGTGGAAATCCAGAATGCCCCACTGGTATGTAGATCTGGGGCAGGTCTACAAAATTAGCAGAGTTATCATAACGGGGAGAAAAAAATGTTGCGGTTAGTTGAAATTGCTTTTTTAAACAACCACTTTAACAATACCCGTTAGAGTTTAACATTGCAACAACGTTTGCTTGAACCAAACCTGAAACAGTTTTCCCAGTAACGTTGCATAGTAAAATAGTTCAGGGAACAATTGTGTGGAATATGATTTGCACGAGCTGCTTAGGTTAAATAATATATTTTATAAGTAATGACGATAAGATAGACAGGGAAACCTTTGTGGTATCCCTAATAAATAGAGTTTACACGTTGCAGACTATCAATGAAAAGATATACGACAAGATAGTTTACATTTGAAATATAAATGATCCATATATGACGAAACCACAAATTTATATATTTATCACTGAATTGATAAGATATTTTTTGTAAATGGATCTGTTGGTCACTAGACATATTGATACGAAAAAAATACGAATAAATACACAACCCTAAAAGAACGAGACCTTTCAGAATACATGGTTCGACTTAAAGCCTGTTCTCAAAACGTGTACATGCCCATTTTCAGATGATGACTTTACAAACGCTGACATATTTATCACTGGAGGCTTAACACAAGCAAGCAAGCTCTCCCGGACCGCCGCCTCTCGATGTGCTGCAATTGGCCGTGTTAGATATGGAGTCTCAAAGACAGTGACCTGCACAAAGATAATGGAAGGGCGTTACGTACACATAAAGACAAACAGACATGATAAGGCACTAACTTTGTGTGAAGTGGAGGTGTACGAATACAAAACGAAACGTAAGATACCTAATAAGTGCCTCTTGTTCTGTAACCAGTAGAATAATTGAAGTGGGTCAGATTCAGTTAGCCAGCCCTGCATGTATAAATACAACCACCTTGATCAATATGAACAGCTTTATGTACTCAGATAATCCTTTTATATGGATTCCCGTGATTAGTTACTTTGAAACAATGTTGCATACGACAGGCCAAAAGTGTATTATTCGTTTTTTCGTGGGAGCTTGGTGAATTTTCTATTTAGTTATGTCACCCGCTGAAATGCACTGTGGCGGGTCGAGCTCACAAGGTGCCATATCATTTCACATATGCCATTTTTAAAGATATAAGTTTTCAAGTTTTGAACCAATGGCACTAAATGTATTCTTAATTTCATATTCATTTTACACACAGTCATATATGATTTTACATATTTCACATTACTTTACAGTTGGTACTAGCCTCCGTGCCTCAACAGAATGCAATACTGAATATGGATTGCTAATGAACTTTTAAACTTGTTTTAAAATGAAAGAATCAAGAATACCAACATTGTATCTGTGCTGCCCGCAAGACATACACATGTACCTCGTTGCTCATGGTTTTCTACCTGTAAGGCAATAGGCATAAAGTTCTAACAGAGTGTCCCTAAATCTACAGTGTTAAGTTAAGGACCCCAAATTAAAAGTCTTACTTGGGTATCAGTTCACATAAATGTTGCAAATTTTACTTACAGAAACACCTGGCAGCATATCCACACCAAATACAAGTATGTAGTATAAAGGTGATAATTGCATGGATTATACTTACTCGTTGGACAAACGTGTCAAATGAATCAATTCAAACTGACGTTTTGCTATTATCATTGCCCATTGCAAAATATGCATTCGATGTCAAGCACTAGTAGAGCCTGCCTAAATCTACAGTATTAAGTTAAGGACCATAAAGTTCAAAATTGCAAACTATACTTTCAGGACCGACGGACGGCATATCCACACCAAATACAAGTATGTGCTTTTTAGATCACATTTGAATGAATGATACTCAATGTTTGAGGATTTTAAACGAATGAGTTTAAAGTTAATGTTTTATATAAGTTTTGCAAATTGCAAAATGTATATAGTAATTGTATTTGTGTCTTTTTGCCCAGAACCACTTCCCAGTAGTCATTACCCTATTACCCAGTCCGAAGTCTTTACTCTCCATAAGGTAACCTGTCCCTGTGTAACCTATATACATATGGACACACTATTGTTATATTGCACACGTTCCTCTGTAAAATCTGGACAAAGGCTGTATCAGCCCAAATAAATTAAAGGGTCTTCAGCGGGTAGCTATTCAACACGTTTCGGAGCCTATTTTACACAAAAATCTTGCAACGCTGTAGACTCTGTGCCTCAACAGAGTGTAATGCTGAATCTGGATTCTAATAAACTTGTAAACTTGTTGCCAAATGAAAGGATTAAGGATATCAACATTGTATCTGTGCTGCCTGCAACACGTAGCTCGACGCTCATTGTTTTTTACCTTACAAAGCAATTGGTATAAAGTTCTAGCAGACTCTCCCTAAATGTATAGTGTTAAGTTTAGGGCGCAAAATTAAAAAAAAAATATCTCTTGGGTATTACTTCATATAAATGTTGCAAATTTTACTTACAGAAACGACTGGTAGCGTATCCACACCAAATACACGTATGTGGTTTTAAAAATGGAAAATCAAAAGCCAGCTCCTATGGATTACCTCTAATCACTTTTGAATAATTTTGGATAGTTTGATACTTAAAACTGCATGCTCCCATAAATTCAGATGTGTGAACAAAAAATTATATGAAAGATTGAGCTCCAAAGTTTTGTTTACAAGGAAGAATTTCTGCAGTGCTGATCACATGGGCTTTGTTCGCATGGGCATGATAATGAACCGTGTCATTGTTTGCACAGTCACTAGTCCATGATCCCTGGAAACCAAGTGAGCCACTGACAAGGGTCACACATAGGCAACAGGAATGGATTAGCCGTGGAGAGAAGAATGGGCCAGTACGGACTAATCACTGCCATTGTTCTGACTACTTTGAAATTCACTGTCGATGTAGAAACCAATTAGCAAATTCCACCCTTACTGGGCCCCAAATATGGAAAGCCCCGTGTCAACCCACACCCAGACAAGCCAACTGTTGTTGCGTTTGATGTTCCAAAGTGAAAAAGTCGAGTTTTTAGGGTATAAAATATGCTTGTTCTGAATGACAACATCACATAGTTAAAGCTACAGGTATTTTCATAGAATAATAAAGACAGAAAAAGTGAGTATGTGTCAAATATAAATGCATAAGAACTGCCAGCATTTTTAACGCAATTTTCTCCGAACTGTTTTTACTCAACCTATGCAATTTTTTTCTTGCCTCACAAACAAACGAATAGCCATATCACATTCAAAATCAAAGGACATCAAGAGAAAAATATAATATCCAGTGGCCATATTGACAAAAAATCGATCTGATCCACACTTTAATACCAAAATTACAATCAATGTGGTTTGGGCCCTAAATTGCTTAATTCTTGGTTCAATGTTTGATCAAAACTTTGAGAATAAGCCAATATATGCTCTTGGCTATAATAGGAAATTAAAGATTTACAGGTTCATTTTATTAAACCTATCTTAATTTCATGAAGTATTTGATATTTTGATCCAGGATTAAAATCTGGATTAAATCAAGATTGATTTGATAAAATGAAAACTTTAATTTCAAAGTGCACATTACAGTCAAGAACATAGATTAATTAATACTGCAAGTTTAGATCAAACATTAAGGCAACAAATCAGTAGCTCAACACCCAGAAGCACACTGACTTATATTTTAGGTTTAAATCTCTATCTGAATACGGCCCCTGGAGCTTACCCCAGGATTTTTCGTGACTACCGCTGCCGTGAGTTTTGGAGCCATTTTGAAAAAGAAAATAAACAACCTGTTAGGACCAAAATAAAAATTGAATAATTTTTTATTAACGCAATTTCAGGACTCACAATTGAATTCGATCCTGGACATACACATACATTTTCAATCTTCTCATTTCAACTTGAAAGAAAAAACAAATAACAAAAAAAAAAAAAAAAAAGTGTGACTTCCACGCCAAAAATGAAAAAGAAAATTCTACCAAGTCAGAAAGAATGCTATAAGATCTCAAAAATTCCAATCCTGCAAAACACCCCTATGGATACAAACCTGTGGACATGTAGTAATCAGGAAACATATAGGTTTAATGTACTTGTAAGAAAATTAAATGGGTAATATTGATCAAGAGTTGCCAGTCGCACTGTGCACTAGCTTTTGATCTTCCATCTTAAGGCATGGCTTGTCATTGCATGAATTATATATATGCTTACGTGCACTCACTGGACAACTTTTCAAATGAATCAGTTGAAAACTAATGTTGTTATATAATAAGCATTGCCTACTGCAAAATGTGCATTCGGCACCAAACACTAACAGAGCCTGGCTAAATCTACACTGTTAAGTTTAGATCCCCAAAGTTCAAAATTTCTTGATTGAGCAGTAATTCACATAAATGTTGCAAATTATACTTACAGAACCCACAGGCAGTATATCCACACCGAATACAAGTATGTGCTTTTTAGGTGATAATTGCATGAATGATGCACAATGTTAAGGGATTTTAAATGAATGAATTTCAAGTTAGTGTTTTTATACAAATATTGCAAATATGAAAATATAAATAGTAATGCACGAAAATCTAGTAAAGATGTAGACCCCGTGCCTCATCAGGTTGTAATGCTGAAAATGGATTGCTAATAAACTTGTAAACTTGTTGCCAAATAAAAGGGTCAAGAATAACAACATTGAAAATCTGCTGCCTGTAACACGTACCTATATGCTCAATGTTTTCTACCTGACTAGGCAATCAGGATAGGTTCTAACAGTGTCTCCCTTAGTCTACAGTTTAAGACCCCAAATTAAAAGAAATTTTGCCTGGGAAGTGGTTCACTTAAATGCTGCAAATTATACTTATAGAATCCTCGAGCAGTGTATTAACAACAAATACAGGTTCGTAGTGTTCCGGCGATAATTGCATGAATTATTTTTACTCGCTGAACAAACATTTCAAATGAATCAGTTAAAAAATAATGTTTTTATATAAGCATTGCCTTTTGCAAAAATGCATTCGGCATCAAGCACCAACAGACCCTGCCTAAATTTAAAGTCTTCAGTTTAGATCTCAAAAGTTCAAATATTTCTTGATTGGTAATTCACAATAATGTTGCAAATCATATTTGCAGGACCCATGGGCGATATATCCACACCAAATACAAGTATGTGATTTTTAAGTGATAATTGCATGAATGATATTCAATGATAAATGATTTTATTTGAATGAATTAGAGGTTAGTGATAGTAGTGTTTTTTCATTGAAGTTGCAAATTGCAAAATGTAGATAGTAATGCACCTAATGTTGCGGGCACACGCCATTCCTCGTCAGGGTGATACTGCGCCCAGACTGATATTTTTCGTATTGGGTTATTACGTAAGACTGTGTGTTTCCTTCTTTAATGTGGGAATCGTATAAAATTGAAATTTAATATAAATAAACCAATTCATTTAGGTGTAATTTTATTTTGTTTAATACCTCCAGATATAGTAGAATGCAATGCAATAAACACATTCACAGTAAGTCACATTCGGACAATAGAACAAAACCTACCTCTTTACATTCATTTGAAATCTAGCACACGAAAGTTAGCAACACTAAACTATACTTACAGATCCCGCACGTAATGCATCCATACCAAACACAGGTATGTGAGTTTTAAGGTGATAATTGCATTAATTATACTTACTTATTCTATGAATATTTGAACATGAAGCGATTTTAAACTGGTGTTTTAATACAAGCATTGTATCTTTCAAAATATGGATAATAATGTATAGAAATGTGACACAGATGTCGGTACAACCCATTTCTATTGAAAGTAATAATGACCACAAATCGAAATTTTTTGCACTAGATAATTATATAAGCCCATATGCACTTTCTTCCTCAGGATAAAAATCAGTTTAAGCCCTAATGTCATGATTAGTTTTATAAATATGCCTACGGTTCTTACACATTTTCTTGTTTGGTGTCTCTAAATGCAATGGGATTCAATGCGATACCGTAAAATATAAGTCACATCCAAAGTGGAACATAAAATCTACTCTGGTTCACATTATAATGTAGCAGGTGACATTTAATTATGCCACAGGTGACGCATCTAAACCAAGTAGAGGTATGTGCTTTTTAAGGTGATAAATGCATGAATGGCACTTACTAATTGCACGAAAGTATCTGCATAAAGCAATTCAAGGTTACTCTTTCATTCCACTCCTTTCCTTTTTAAGAATAAGCATTGTATGTTCCCTAATATGAAAATTGGTAATAGAATATGGTGAAATAGAAATAACTTGCAAATCTGTTAGTGTTTGCTTGTTTTTTGTAATCTAAATGAAATGCACATAGGTATCTATTATGTCTCATACTGCACTCTTCAATGCATCTCCAAAATCTATCGGCAAAATAGTGATGTCAAGCTTGTACTTTTCTAAATGTCACCTTCATACTAATTTTATCTTTTCCCACTGAAAGCACCCAAAAGTGCATTTGCTGTCTACTTAAATTGTTACGTATAATTTGCTGTCTGCTTAGATTTTTACGTAACTGTCCTATCGATGATAATACTTTTGATGAAAATGTTGAATAAGACATTTTATAATGGCATTGCCCCGCTTAAGACCATTGCTCAGTATTGGGTTGGCCAGGAAAAGTTAGCGAGTCCGTTTCAGTCTTCGTTGTTGACATTTTGCAGGTGAACTGTTCTTTGGTGCGCGTTATACATTTGACATGGCTCTCCGTTGCTTTGATTGTGTTTTCGATTATTCGTGACGAACGTTTTATGAATATGATGTCTATAACTACATTCCAAAGGCGAAATCGGCATTTGAAACTATCAGTGATATTTATTTGTAAGAGTGACTTAGTCCTTTGGATTGGTATATAGTTAATTTCATGCTGCTGGCTGTATGTATGTGTTGATCAGAGGCTTCTTAATCACTTGATTTTCTTTTTGACTTTCATGATTGTCTAAACATTCTTAGTTGTATTACATATATGTCTGTAATGTCCAAGAGTTGATGCTTTATACTTTGCCGTAGGGAGTTGCTTTTTTGTTTTCAATTAAAGAATCATTTCAACAAATGGACTTTTGGGACACAGTGTGTCAAATATTTTAGCAGAATGTAGTGCTCAAATATGCACATGCATCATGAACAGAGCGCCTTGCCAGATATGACAGTAGGCCTGCAATTGCTATTGCTCGTAACCAATAGCATTTTCCTTGCCTGCAGAGTAACGTACAAATCAAGCCAGAATGTAAGATACCTTAAGGTACCTAGCATTTGCAGTATTTTAATTCTTCATGTCCTTAAGCTACACATTAATATTTTACACAATGAATTTTTTCCTAAAATCTGCTATGCAAACGCGGTCTTTGTACCTGGGAAAGCATCAATATATTTACTGTTTTAAAATACTGAATATGCTTAACCATTAACCTTTTGTCATTAATTTACTATATCCACATAGATCGCTTCTTTTTCAGGGGATACAGCGTCTAATATATGGTTAAGAACAACTGAAAACCTCAACTTCGTCGTTGCAGTTTACTTTATTGTCTTGCCTCTCTTTCAGTTGCTCTAGCGATCTTGGTGGTGGTCGCAACACTCTTAGCAATGATTGGAATAGTGGCGCTGTTTGTATGGAGGTAAATATTAAAATTTAAATGAAGGGTTTAAATTAATATTCCTTGTTTCAGACAACAGTCCATAGTAACATACAGTATACAATCCACATATTATGTAAAGACTAAAACATTTGCACTTCACCCATAGTTTAACGTAGAACAGATTTCAACAATGTGCCCGAAGTGGAAAAAAATGAAGTACTGGTCTGATGAAGGGATTTCGCTGAGGATCATTACTTTACAAGATCAGGAATTAAAGTGTAAAGTAGAACAATGCTGAGACTGGCGAATGTTTGAAAGGAATGGAAAGTCTTACGAAAAGTGTAAAAAACATATTTGTTGGACAGGAGTGACGTATATCTGTCACAACCATTGTTGCAATAAAACAGCTGTAACCGTAATGCATGTAGATGTTGTACTTCTTTCTACTTACTGATATTTCTAAGGGTCTGAAAAATGTCGAGCCAATAAAGTGTTTTGGTATATTTGCTTTGGGAACATGCATGGAATGACTGATCACCAGACTCTCATATTGTCCTATTTTTATTGTCATCTAACCCCCAGGTCCAAGTTGTCCCAGATATCGGCGGTGAAAGCTTACTTTTTACAAAGTCGCCATAGGTCCAGTGCTGATGAAATTAGTTCGCCTTCCTCAAACCCAGAAGATGACCCAGTGTACTGCGACCCTGCTGAAGTGGAACAGGCATCAAAGTAAGGTTTCTACATATCAGTCTAAAGTCGTGCGAGTATTACCTGAAATTATCGTCACATTGAAATATTTTGATCCAGATGTCAAGATACGTCTACATGGGGCTGTCTGTTTTGATGTCAAAGCCACATAATGGAAGCAGCAATATCTTGTTTTATGTGAGAGACAAAATCCGGCAGCAACGATTTCCTATATTTCTGTGACAAGTCCAGCATCAACAGTTTCGTGTATTTTTCTGATAGCCAGAACAGAACAGGGAAGTACAAGATAAATACCAGTTTGGCATTTTTGAACTCAAATTTCTTTTAAAAAAAGGCTAATTTAGTGAGAAATGAACATATGGCCCAGTCTGCCACGGTGATGTGACCTGCACGTCCCCGGTGTGATCGTCGGGCGTCAAACCCGTGCTTTTTGGCGGGAAATATGTATACGGCATATTGAAATTTCTTATGGCAATGTCATAAAGAGAAAATTATCTAAAAAAAACCACACAAATGGTTGAGCTTCGTGCTTTACACACTTACATGTGCCTGGGTATGAGTGCAAGTACAGCTTATCTGATGCTTGCAGTTACAGCGTGAGGTAATAATGCTCTAATTTATTTAACTTACTGTGCCTACAGATACCTAGATATGGCCGGAAATGCAGAATATCTTGTGCCTACATGTGAAAAAGGAGGCGACCATCCTTATGAAGAAATGAATATGTATCTGGACTTGCTACCTACGGAATCTGAAGGCACTGGCATGTAGGGTTTGTGATGCAAAACGCTATGCTAACAATGCTGCGACAGGTACCTCAGCTGTTATAGATCCCTCGAACACACTTAAAATGAAGAACAATGGACGTGTTACTGCTAAAGTGAGACATTTACATACGTTTCAGTGCGCCTTTATTTTCAAGTGACAAACACCATTCTTAAGAAGTAATTAGCAACAGATATTTTGTATGTACAGTTTTAATCATGAGACGTATTATTTAAGTGCCCCTCTTTAATATGAGATGACTTCAGTACAGTCAAAAGTAAAATACGAGTATTCGAGTAAGAATGTCAGGAATTTGGGAAAGCTTCGCCGAACAAGTGCAATACTCCCACTGGGACACTACCGAAATCATAAATGTTTCAGAAGCACCCAGATACACATATCTGAAGGCTTATCAGGACGCCAAGTACCTAATAATCGACAAGGAGTATGCTTCTGGTTGTGAAGTTTGTTAGCATTAACAGAATAGAGGGATGACGTGATGAGGAAAGCCAAAATACAAACTTATGAAAACTACTAGATGTTACTGTCGACAGCAGCCTTGAGGATCAAACTATCTATACTGATTTAAAATTAACCCAACAGCGTGATAATGTGCTTGTCACAAAATAATCCCGCCAGCGAAACATTAAGATCACGCATGCGTAGCCCAATTGAGGGATTATATTCCGTTGATCGAGGGAAGCCTGGTTGAAAGAGAGCATAAAATTACAAATGTTCCGTGACACTTTGCTACGCCTCTTAGTTGATACTATCAAGCTGAATTTGTATGTGTTTTCCTTTAGTCTTTCCTGTGAACTCCTCCATTGCCAACTTCGACAAAAAAGTGATGTGCTCTGTGCTCTGAATGGACATGGCGACACCCGCTTCATATTCATTGTAAACTGACCAGCCATTGATATAACAACAAGGCTACTGTCGCAGAGACCACAAGACAGCACAAAATGGTTCATATCAACATATCTTTCTCGCTGATCTTTGGAAAAGGCTAATATATTAAGCTGAACACATTTTCATTTTATCGTACAGCACCTGCCAGTATTTGCTAAACCACACAGGTGAGGTTGAATCTGTTTTCGTTCATAGAAATACATTTGTTTATGGATGATCTGATGACAACGAGAATACGAAGATTGGACTCCTGAGTGTATTTATTGTGTACAGCTACACAATCCAGAAAACCTCCAAGTACACCTTCTACCTGATGGAGGAAGGCAAGGTGGAAAAAGACCCTTTATATTACAGAGTCTGTTAATACGTCTTCCAGATCTCATTTTGGTAACTTATTACTTGTAAGCAAGTTGAAAACAAATACTTGATATCTTTGATATTATATGTAATAACAGACACCTAAAACTCAGTTAAGTATAATTTGGCATGAATACCAAAACAGAAGTCAGGATTTTTAACAAAAGAAGAACTCAAAGGATTAAGTTAATAGTATACGAAAAAGTGATGATCATTTTCGAGCTTAAAACCTGAAATAGTTGATTTACAGTCTGCTTACTCAAAACGTAAAATAATTGTTAATTTTTTTATAGATCACCTCAGATAGACAAAAATATTTTGTTGGAAGCCTTTATAAGAACTATGCAACAGACGTATGGGAAATGTTTTTGTAGGAGATAAAAACATTGATTTATATCAGGCTTACTCTTGCCCATTCACATAGTCAACATCTGTGAGCACAATGAATCTTGCTAAGTTACAATCAGAAGGATCCATGGTATTTATGCTGTTACGAGTAGTATTGTTACCTATAGAGCTAGTACTTTTATTGACTCTGGCATAATTAGTATTCAAAGAAGCAATCACCATTCAGCGTTTGTAATTGCAAAATATATATGTAAAAATCAACTCCACATATATAAGCAATCGCACAGTTTTGCCACTTACATTAAAAGGAATGTGATTAGAAATAGAACACCACATGAATAGAAGATTCATCTATCGCTCCCACGGATGTGGTATGTGCTATCTCATAGATATGTATCACGAAAAGATCATATTAAGGTTTTAAACTAAGCTATATTCCGTACTCATATTGCTACATGGTAAGAAAGGAAACATTTTGATGTCAAGATCATAATGCGCCTATTTTAATAGGCACACTGACAAATTTACTTTTTGCTCGGTTCACTTCAGCTTTAACTTAATATATTTTTTATATACAATTTTGTGTTAATTGAATACGGTAACCACAGATGTGTCCATTTTCTCTTATTTATCGTGCATATGTATGATTTTGTGGCAATGAAGATCAAAGATACATCCAGTTAGAAATATTGGGGAGGATAAATGAAACAGGTCTTGATTGTTAAGTAAATTATGTGTGATTATGTGTGATGTACTAAGATTAACGAAAATAAGACTACATGGAAGTTGCTGTTATTGTAATTTTTATCTCCAGCCAGTTCAATGTCTTATACATGGCTATATCCCCGTGCACTATGAAAGCACTAGGTGAAAACCATTTTAGTTATCATACAGAAACTAGGTTCACTAATAAGACTCTAAGGGGTGACCATGGGAATTTGAACAAGGTCATCCATCTTATTAGCTGACCAAGTCCTGATAGAGGACTTGTACCGTGTGCAATATTGAAGTCATAACTTCAATTCTGAGTTACAATGCAGAAACGTAGTTCTTTAAAATCCCCTTCTGACCTTTGAAATTAGATCAAGGTCACCCATCTTCAAACTTGATCATACTCATGTGAACATACAGATTCTGTCATACGAACGTTTTTAGTTTTCACGCAGAGATCAAAACCTACTATAAAACCTCTGTGACCTTCGACATAGGGTCAAGGTAAACCACCTTCATACTTCACCTAGCCTTTTCATAGGAGTATATACCTGGGCACTATCAAAGCATCATCTCGGAAATTTTGTGAGTTATGGTGCGGAAACCTTTGTCTCTCTATCGACCAACCGACCGACCTGATGACCTTGGGAATATAGTCCTGATCATTCATCGTCTAAGTTGATCAAGTCCCAATTGAGGACCATTACCATGTGCAATATTAAAGTCATAACTTAAATTCTGAGTTACAATGCAGAAGCCAAGTTCATTCCAGTGCCATTTTGACCTATGAATTTAGGTCAAGGTCGCTCATCTTCGATTTTGACTATACTACTGTGCAATATACAGCTGCTATCATTAAAAAGAACTTTTCTCGCTATCATGAGGTAACTTACTACAGTATCTTTGTGACCTTGGAAATAAGGTCTTGGTAAGCAAGCTTAACACTTCAGCTAGCGCTTAGATAGCATTATATACTTGGGCAATATCAAGGTCTTATCTTGAAAACTTTTTGAGTTATGGTGAAGAAACCACAGTCTCTCTACCAACATACTGACCGACTTAGTGACCTTGGAAACATGGTCAAGGTCATCAATCTTTAAAGTAGACCAAGCTCTAATTGAGGACTATAACCATGTGCAATATTGAGGTCATCACTTATATTTTGAGTTTTAATGCTGTAACCAAGTTCACTAAAGTGACATTATGACCTTTGAATTTCAGTCAAGGTTACTCATCTTTTAACTTGAATTAGCCCAGGATAAAGACTATAATCCTCCACAATACATAGGTTTCATCATAAAAACCTTTTACTCATCATGCAGAAACCAAAACTTACGACAGTACCTCCATTACCTTGGAAATAAGGTCAATGCCGATCACTTTCATGCTTCCCGTAGCCCTTATACTAGAGTATATACCTGGGCAGTACCAAAATCCTATTTTAAAAGCTTCTTGAGTCATGGTGCAGAAACCAAAATCTCCCTACCGACCGACAGAATGACCGACATGAGCAAAGCTATATGCTCCGAGTTCTTTGAAGGAGGGCATAAAAAGTGTGTCCAGTATTTGGGGATGGAAAACAAGCTTGACGTGTTTCCGCTGACAACCGGTTTAATATTTTTTAAATTTTCATAACCTTGAAGTACACTGTAACGGCTAGTTGTATTTATTTATACTGAATCAAAATTCTCGCTCACATAGTTTTTCCAGCGATAATTTTGCTCACTTATCACAGTTGTCTTGCTAATTTAAATTTGTAATTTGTGGTTTTTTTTAAAAAGCCAATAAAGGTGAAAAAATGTGCTGACAATACACTGGGAATTTTTAGGGAGTCCCGATGGAAAATTGAAAAGCATTTGACTCCACCAAGTCTTACTTAATAGGGGCAAACATAACGTGATTTTAATGATTCAACCAATACAACTCCACTTTGTATCTAGCATTTTTTTAAACAAAGCTCTTGGATAGTCATTGCATTGTCACAATAGATGCAAATCGCTTTTCGATGTTGTGATAAACCCAACACCAAAAAGCATCTCTGTAAAACAATAGCCAAGCTGTTGCAATTTGCCACCTATTGGGGACACACACTTTTGTGGAGAATTCAGAGGATCGCAGCCAAGACATCATTAGCGATGACACGTGTTTCCGTTGATAAAATCGACGGTTACGTCAGCAGTGTTGTCAGAAAACACATTGTCTAATGCGAAATTTCAATTAAAGGAAACAAAACAAAACAAAAGCAAATCAAAAGCATATGTAATTACAAACACCCAGTTAACATAATATCAGACTTGACATTTAAGTTTCAGGTACCACATACTGACAAACACGCATGGTCGTCAAATATCATACTTCATCTTCACGTGCAACTTTACAAGCTGACACGGCTCCAGCTGACAGGCTCCTGACAGCTGTCAAAATGTAATCTCTATTGTAACCTCCATTTCAAATACAGATGTTGTTTTTGAACGCATGTACTTTTTGTTCGGGACTTTGCTGTATCACTCAGTTGTATTACTTGCACATCCGCCCTGTCTTTTGTTTGGTTAATTACATTGCAGACCAATAACTATTAAATATAATTATTACTGTTCTACTGTAAGGTGTTTACTTGAAGTATGGGGTGGGTGGGTGTTTAATGAAATTATAAATTTTTCCATTGTAAGAAATATTTCATGTGTTGATTTTGCCATCTTGCTGCCTCGTTGCATGGATGATTTATGACTATTTTCGTTGCTACATAACTTCAGAAGACGACAACCGTGTACACATTAAAAATAACTTTTCAATAATGAATATTATTTTGGAATGTAATTAGTTCGTATACAGTTTAATATAGGCATTGTAGTCGGGCGCAATGGGCCCAAAATGCACCAAGGAAAGCTGTTGACTGAGGCCAAACTTGGCACGGAAAGAGTTAAACTAAAAACTGGTACTTTTTAATTTGACCACATTTTTTGCAACTGTTCAACAGATATACCAAAAATGTTTCATGGGCAGAAGCAAAGTATTAAGATCATCTGGGAAAAGTGAATAACAAATAGTAGATGCAGCTAAGGATAAAGTGGTTGGTAGAGTACAGTTCAATTTTGTCATGTGGAAAAAGATGCATCTCAGACTGCGGCATTCTTTTATGCCATTGAAACGTATACAGGGCATTTACAAGGCAAACGGTCCAGATGGTATTAGCACATATATGCATAGAAAATGTTTTTTTTCCTTCCAGAATCTGTGGTGAAATTTTTCATTATATTTCCTTGCAAAAGTATCTATTCCGCAGGATATAGAAAACGGTTGGTGTAGTAACTGTGTTTGAAAACAGTTCAGCGACAACCTGTAATAACTGTAGACCCATATACATATTAAGTTCTACATGAACTGCCCTGTTCTCATTTGGCAAATTACAGATAACTGCTAGAGTTTAAGTTTTTGTACCTGTGGTTGCGTAATTATCCAAAAAGACCTATGCAGAGGGTTGAAGTCAGGCGTGTTATAAAAAAAAAGAGAACAGATCACAGTAGGCGTTCCCCAAGGCTCTGTATACCTGCCTCCACTTCTGCTTTTTTGACATATATAAATGTGGAAACCCGGATTTGAGTCACGTCCAGTTGACTTAAGTGGTTTTCTTTGGCTTCTTCCACTACTTTAAACCATATGTGCCACAAAAAGTGATCGATAGGTTTAGTCCTTTTCTCAGTCAACGGATAATGCATCGGTTTATACGGGCTTAACCTTCCACTTAATCCATAGAAAAATGCATGGGCCTGCACAAATAGGCTAGGAATTCTATATAAATTATATGGAGCCATGCATATAGTGCAACCAGATATACCCCGCTTTGGTGATCAACATATTCGTTCTATGAGAACGAGAAACGTCCTTGTTGCGAACGGACATTCTCATTACAGGCCTGTAGGAAGGGAAAGGTTCGTTGCAACAGTGGCTTGTGTAATTTAACGCTATAAAGTTGGCATCTAATTTACGAATGACAAGCTGCGCAACAAATCTGTACACAACCTCCATGCTGCTTGAGTGAACACACACTTCACCTTCTTTCTCCATCTGTGATGTATTGGGCCGTTGTCTTGTCCCAATCCGTATATCTTTTGATGCCACTCTATCTGTCCTTGTCGGTAACGTTCCCCTTAAGAGTCAAACATTGTCTGGATGTCAGTAACCTGTATATTTTCCCCTGCCTTTTCGTCGTACAAGAGGGTTTGGATTGAATGGTGCAAACAGATACAACAATCCAATATCGAAAAGGACATAACGGTCTATAGTATGACATAATGACGCACACTTAAAGTGAAATACCACATTCTATGGCATATCTAAACCTTCCCAAGCCCTGTCATTTTCAGGCAAGCGAGAAGGCCGATTAATTTCACATTTACAGTTTGATGGAATTTTGCAAATGATAAGTCCTGAACAAAAAAAAAAAAAAAAAGCAATGAGCCACACTCATCTTAGCTACATCCAAAGCAAGAAGAGAAAACAAATTAAACAATAAAATGTAAAATGCAACACTTTGCATAGCAGTCCATATTCTGTGTACCTGGTTTTTCTGCCCATTTCAACCAAAGTCAATGTAGTCTGAACTAACATAATGATACCAGATTCATATTCTTCGTAATCCAGACTTTTCATTCAAACACCAGCATGCTGATTGTTGCACAGTCCATACGAATGTGCCATATCAACAACCTAGCACAAATGTACACATTATGTTGATTACTTGACAAGCAACCTTTCTCTTCCCACCCTTCCATGAAAAACCCAATGATTTCTCAGAAAACTGAAATTGGCTACATGACTAGATTTTGATTACTTACTGTGCACACCTTGTGGAACTTGCTTATAGTTTATTTTTATAGATCTCCCTAATTTTGAGATAAAACAAATTGTCTCGAATACTGACCCGCTGCTTCTTAACCCTCAACTTGCTTGGAACGCACGTTATTGTGGGCCTTATTTGTGTAAGGTATGTGTTTCCTTGATTGTTATAATATAACAGAAAATAAAAACCTTTTGCATGCCCACGTTTTTGAAGTGTTTTATAGCAGTAATGTATGATTCCTTGTTTTTCCTCATTGTTGTTTATCTTTCTGCATACTTGTGTTGTACTGTCATGGATGCTGGTTGTGCGAGTAATAGACGTTTGAGTGGCACGTTAATTATGTAAAAAGCACATGGTGCTTTGACACATGTTGGCACAGTCTCTGTCGATGATGGACGTTACTAATGTGCATGGATGTTTGAATATACGCACAAGATATTTACAATCCCAAGGCCTCGGTTCGTATGCCATCCACAACCAGTCGAGGTGCTGACCCGGGTTCAATGAGATGCGAGATTAGGAGTCAAATCAGTAGCATTGTTCTCAGTTGCATAGCTGGGCAGCGCTTAGGTAAACAAGGAAGCATGAGCACATCGTAGTCCCTGCTATTGGGGAGTGTTGGGGTGCTATCATCTCAAGCTGCATGCATATTTACCCAAACATATCATGTTTATTTACTTCTCTGTAGTTACAAAATTGAATTCCAGTTTCTAATGTGCTTGACATTCAAATGAGGGATAAACAATGACAAAATAGGACATAATATTTCCTGTGACCCTGACAAATCCTGGTTTCATGAGTTTTATACCAATTCAAATTGTATTGTATGCTATTCCATCACTCTGTGTTTAGTGCTGCAAAACTGGATGAAATACTGGCTTCGCATCCAGCAAAGGTGAATGCTTCGTTTTTGTTACCATGGAAATGATGGCCAACTTGAGAACAGTCAATCACAAAGCCCCTGTGCCTATGGCACCACGCAAAATGACCAACCCCGTGTTTATACATCTGTTCGCTTCGGATCACATGAAAGGGGTATGATAGGTGATTTATCACTTATATGGCCGCCGATGCACTGATTAGGTCGAGATTTTTGCAGTCATTTTACGAGTCACCCGACACCCCACTGAAGATACAAGAGTTGCCTGTATGGAACACCCACCAAACAGATGCTACTCTGGCATTTCATTTTAAAACAGAACTCATTCATGCTGCACCTTTATCAACAAGTGTCCATACTTTCACGAGGGTATAGATTTGGACTGGGGTTGGTTAAATTTCCAAGATACAAGTGGTCCATTTGAATAACGGAACAGTCTGTTTTATCAAAAGAAACAGGGGATTAGGACAACTGTTTATATAAAACTTTTTCTTTAATAACATAGATTATGCCAAGTTATATAATGATCGATATTTCAAGTTATGAAAAATATTTCTGAGGATTCTGGGGCAAATTGAGCACTTATTGTCTCAATTGAAAAAGCCCTACACCCTAAATATGAAATTTTGGGATCCTTTCCTTTTTGCTGGAATGTGGACACAAGGTTGCTAGTATCACACCATCCCCATTGTATTATAGATCTGTGTGCTTTGGCAGTAGATTGTAGGTGAAAATTGACTGGGATAGACCCCTGGTTACAAAAGCAGGGTATTGCAAAAAAAAAAAAAAAAAAAAAAAAAAAAAGAAAAAAAAAAGTGGATTTTTTAGAGATTGATATTCAAAGTTTGGTCCCAAGATGTAGCGACCTAATTTATTATGTCCACCACATGGTCATAAACCATATAGGCAAAGACACATTTTATCTCGTAAATTCATTTTATTTTATATATTTGCACTATCTGTTTAAGCAAAGTTAAATTATGAATCGGACGTGTTGCTTTTAAAAGGATGTTGTATTAGGTATATGGACCTGTGCACGTGTCACTGTCATTAGTTTCACCTAGATGTACACACATTAATTGGATCAGCATCAGCTAATTTTACAAACCTTTTCCTGTTCAGTATCAATCGGTTTCCATGGCTCGACCAAGGCAAGGCGCAAGGCACTAACTAAAGATATAATCCTGGAGCACACCATCATAGAATGTTTTATCTATAATTGTCTGCAAAAATACATTTCGCTGAAAGTAAATTTAGTGAAGCATCAGGCAGTCTACAACCTACAACTATATGAATTTGGATGATTTAAGCAGTAACAGGTGTCAACATGTGGCCACCTGAAATCCCCACTTACGTTGCTACCAACACCATGTCTCAGCAAAGACAACCCTCGTGATAATGAAAAAATATATGAAAGTGTCAACGCATTAGCTAGATATGTGAAGCTTTGCTTAAGAACGCAGAGCTTCAATATGAATAAAGAATACTCGTCAAACCAAACATAATTACTAAATTAATTTTTATAATAAAAGTTCAGATAAGAATAATTTGACAATTCCTTGAAACAGTATGTATCCTTTCTAGCTGGATAGCAGACCTTAGTAAAATCACCTGCTAAAGTAGAAACAAACTGGGGCATTATATTCTGTCCCGGTGATTATAAAATAAACAGTTACAGTTAGGCCACCTGTACAAAACCGAGAATAATCCTTACTTGTACTGCAACAATGGATATCCTGCACCAGAAATGTAAAACATACCCCGTTATGACACTTACGCCTCACTTTTTAAAGTCTTGAAACAATAAAGCTCCATTTTGTTGCCAACCCTGAGTAAATGTTTCACATAATGTGTCGATTTTGTGCACATGAGTAAATACTGTCAAATTTGAGTTGTGTTTGACATTGAGTAAATGTCTACTCAGTCATGTCAGACAAGAATGAAAGTCATTAGCATTTATGTTAAAACATGTTATCGAAATATCATCTTTCTGAACCAAATTAAGTAGAACTAGGGAAACTTTCAATTGTCGTTGGCAAGAAAAATCAAAACATTTGATACTTTTAACTTTTAAATCTTTGATTTTATATACAAAAGTCAGAATTGTTAATACTCTAGAAGCATTTTATTTCACAGTGTCTAGAAATTGGTTTACACATTTACGAAAATGATACCTAAGTGCAGTGAAACACAGTATTACTTCCTGTGACAGTTGTTTTGTTGTACATTTTGAAGCATCAGCTATGAATTTTGACTTCGAAGGGGTTTTATGCAATTTGGGTATCCAGATCAAAAGTGGAATAGAGGAGTCCACTTCAGAAATTTCGATACCAAAATTTCTCTTCACCCCATGCTAATGTGTACTTATCAAATTATCAATGGATTTTTTGTATAATTTATATACATCATTCCCTCTTTTGTCTGAGATATTGTTTGAGCCAAGTTCATTTTTCAAAACATCTAGAAAATAATTTTTGCAGATAATCCCAAAATTGTTACCTGCCTTATCAATTTTAGTGATTATAAATCTTTCTTGTCGTTCTTTGACTGCTTTTGAAACCTTAAACTGCTTCCAATTTACCGTACTGATATTCTTTGTGTGTTTTTTTATGATGCTATCACATATACGTTTCAGTGAGTCCTTCCATGCCGGGCCCATGATTCGAGCTTTATCATTTGTACTTGACCTGTGAGCGAAAAGTACCTTTGTAAACCGTGCAACTTCTATTACCATGACTTGTAAGTCGGCATTTTAACAAATTGTAAACGGATATACATTCTTATCACGTTTCATAGTGAGCTGTGAAAACGAAAATATTTTTTCCACAATTCGTGACCCCTCCCCATGCTTACAAAGTCATGTGCAATAACGGAGATAACGAAGAAAAACCAAAACTAAATGTTTTTTAAAAACAAAGCAGAGATCTATCACCAGTAGTAATAGTCTGCATGGAGGTAATGGTCAACCTGCAACAGTGACTTCACTTTTATGCCAAATATATCAGAAACATGCATCTCGAACATAAGAAAGCAACATATTTTTCTTCATTGAAGATAGCAACTTTGCAGAATATTGCTCCACTAAAAATTGAAATTCAAAATTCATAGTTGTTGTATCAACAGAATTTAAGCACAAGCGCTTTTGGTAAAAAATGTGATGCTGTAAAAGTTTGGATATATCACAAAATATATTTTAAGATAAAAATAGTAAAATTTATGGCATTATAAACTCAACACATGTTTCTGAAAAAAAAAAAACGTATCTGGAATTTTTCACAGCAGTGCCCCTTTGTTTACAATGGAGATGCAAAAATTGGAAAAGGGTTGCTTTTGTGAAATTGATAAGGTTTGCGAGACACTCATTTTTGATACGCATCTTAGGAAATCCCCAATACGTTATTCCTCTCACACATTGAACTAAGTCAGTTTTTGTTTAATTAAAGTCGTATATTACGTTTAAGATAAATATCCATGTGAAACGGAAAATTTTAAGCAGGTAGCAATCATTTGTAATCAAGATGCAAAAGTGAGCATGTTAGCAGTAAGAGTAGTTTTGAAATTCTTCAATTGTATGAGGCTACAACTGCTATATTTTCACACATGCTAAGGGAATTTGTCTAACAAAATATCCGTAAGTCTCAAATTGAACTGGACTTTACGAAATTGGTTGGACATTGCCTAAAGTTATCGTTGGAGAATGCGGTATGGTCGATCATTAATAAGGTCTCGAGAGACAATCACGCACCTGGCTATTATCAGAGGCAAACGGGTCACACTTTCAGGCTTGAGTGATAGCGCCGCCTACTCGGAAAGGCAGACTGTGGACACACCTTGTTTTACAAGTAAATCTAGCCGTATTAAGAACATTATGGCCAAATTCTCTTTTAATCATGACTAATCAACAGCAACAGAATAACAGTTCTACCGCAGGAAACTGCTCAATTTTATAGCTTCGCATATTGACGATGTACAGGTCTCCTTGAGTTGCCAGATTGATGAAAGCATGATTAACGAGGTGCTTCAACAAGAAAGAAGGAACGATGATTCGATCCGCAGGAATATGGAAAAGATGATGTTGGCAACGAAGTATGGTTCGATGTTGCAATTTTCCATTGATCTATGTGTGTTGGTAGTAAAGCGAAAAATAAAATGGGCCTATATAGTTTACTCCTTCCGGTGCTGGGAAAGAATGCAAAATTTGCTTTCAGTTATTGACACGGGATGTTGCGATATGCCGACCAAGGCAGCAGAACTTTGGGTTGTAGACCACAGTTGTGATGAGCTAGTTTCACAACGGAGATAATCCGTTATTCTGAAAATAATGTGTTTTCAGCATGCAATAACCTCTATGTAAATAAGGTTAGCCAACTTGGTTTGCTTGATCTTAGAGTTGTTTTATTGGTGGTCATATAGGCATACTGTCCACCAGGCCAGCTATGCTCAGGAAAAGCAATGATATGACCTCGGCTTTAGCAGAATTCATGCAACTGTTTAAAGCTGACACCCAGGTGTTGTTTGTATTTCAATTATCAGCAATTTATGAGCTTGGCATTATATGACAAAAACCCATCCGTGTGTTTGTGGCATTTTTATCTGTTAAATGCTGTTCACTGAATTTTAAAAAAACCAAAATGCTGATTTTTTAAAACTGAAAAATGCGAATATGAAAATTTAAAGGATTTATAACTGGAGTCTGCTGTCTTTGGTTTCGTAATGCCACTGAATACTAACCGCTCACTAACGAAAAATTAACTTAGAGGAAATGTGAATCTATGGAATTATTGAAAGAAAAATATATAAAAAGTGAGCGCCAGTTCTGAACTATGTCTTGTGGCATTCCTTTTTGGTTAGTTCTGGAACTCGGCGCGCGTGCATGGATTTCTAAAAATTGACAAATGTCAAACGAAAGGGCCACAGAAGTATCTATTTGGTGCCCTTTTCTTCTTGCTAAAATTGCTGACTCTCACCAGGAATAGTAGACAGGAAGCCAATCCTCAGAAGTGCTCTAGAAATCGAGTTCGTAATCCTCAAGACAGCAAAAAAACCAAACCCTTATAGATGTTTAGCATGGACGCTCAGGATCATAAAAATGGCGTCTTCCAGCCTGAAAATGTGTTAGGGGCTTGAAGAGAAACATTTATATGCATGCTTGTTAAAGAATATTTATTTCAAACATTTGCGTGAATGGAGAGGATAAATAATGCCTTTTATGAGAAGTATGATCCCCGTGTCTTGTGTAAGGTACAAATATTCATAATTTTTGTGGTCAATAGCTTTTCTATCTTGTAAAATGTTTTTTTGTGTTTTACAAAATTCAATATTTTGCCAAAAGGTCAAGGGCATTTACTATAAAATATAGGTAATGATGGTAAATGTCAGTAAAAGGAATAAACATTTGTAGCACGTATGTAACTTTAATTGTTCGAAACTGAAGTGACTTCAATTATATTTCTCATCTTTACACAAGACGTATTGCTTAATATCCTGCTGAGAATCTCTAAGAAAATCACCATGGTAATCAGCGTCAATCATGATGAACACTACAATTAAATAATCAATTACAAACAAACACAAAGAATACTGGAGTGAGTGCCAACATATGATTACATAATATATTTGTACTGTTATTATATAATGGGGGGGTTGATATATACACAGTCCTTATCATGTGCATGTTATATGCATTATTAAGTACTATATGTCAATCATATGGTGACATTTGCAGGCTCCTGTTCATGCAAGAACATGCTTACAGCAGCTGCAGCGTAACAAGCCACAGTATGTTTTACATCCACAACTTAGTAGCTTAGTGCAAGTGGAAGGACTTGAAGGCTCTGTTATTAAGATTGGCGCCAATGATCCATTTGGATGCTCTTCCTACCCATGCTGTAGGGATGATGGTAAGGTAGGTTTTGCCACCAGAGATTTATGCCAGATTGAGGTCTGGTAGTGTCCTCACTTGATGTGTTGTATCAAGGCATCATGGGTTAGGGGCAGCTTTTCGGTACTCTTTGAATAGAACAGCTGGGTATGGAGTTCATCAATGGACGTCATATATGATGTCCGGCATACAATGCTATGATGAATTTCTAAACATCTGCAGTCACATTAGAGGTCAGGTCTCCTTTACCAAGTCCCCTTAATAATTTAGACTGTTTTTGGAATGTTTTCCAAGCTGTTTCCTTTACATAACTCAGAAATTGACTAGTTGTGTCACACCCAGACACAGCATGGAAAGCAAGGAGATTTTCAGAAATATCTGGATCTAGCTGATTTGTGTCAAGTGTAGCAATGAAACAGTGCTTCTTTGTTGTACCAACATGGAGCCAGACTTCACCTGGTAGAGAGTCACTAAAGTGAGTGAGAAGAGAAATGACATCTGCATCTTGCGTTGCCACCACAACTCTCAGGTTACCCTGGTGAGCAGCATCTGCAGCATGCAACACTACCCTTGTGTCTGCTTCTTCTTGGGTAGACTCTAGGTGAGACACATTGCGAGCCACCGAAGAGACGACAAGCTCACTTGAAATGAAACCCCTGCGATAACTAGCTCCTGTTCATGAGGCATTGATTTAGATTTTAGGAAGAGCTCATTTGAGAGGAAATCTGTAAGCTTTGCCTTGTGCTCCAAGAGGCTGATAAAACCTCCCCAATGTCCAGGTAGTGGCACCTTTGGTCCTTCAATGGCTCTGCATATAGTTCTGCTTTTAGCTCCAGCAGGTTTTTCCGAGCCATGCTTTTGATTGACTGGTTCTTGTAGGAGTCAAACATAATATCAATTCTGGAAAAACCACTTCCAAAGTTAGAATATACTGCTTTTGCAAATGTGTCTGCAAGATCCCCTAAAGTTTGCGCATCATGCAGCTTACCAATAGCCTGAACCAGTGCCTTTGCATCCATGATATGGCTTTTTCTTCCTCGGTGACCAAGGACTAGCGTCCACCCAGAAGGATATATTTATGATCACTATCGAAAATATTAGTTAAGAAATAAAGCAGTTTTTTATACATCTTTTATCAAGCCTTTTTGTGAGTTTGCTGAAAGCACTAATGTAAGGATCTTGTGAAATATCTTCATTTGGGTGTGTTTCACCTCTACGTTCATATTGCTAGTAGCATGCACTTCATTATTTGACTTCAGCTGCTATGAGGTCCAATCCTGCAAATTTAAGTGTCATTTCACTATCTTGGCGAATTATTGACTGAATAGTATCACAAGTTTTGAACATTTCAACATCATGCAGAGACTGTCGTTTGAGCTTTTGGCAAAATACACCCTTGCCCCAGTCTACCAGGAAGACTTCTGTTCGACATATTAGACTTTGAGATGCCATACCTGATTTTGCCATAACACTTGATGATGTTGATGGCAGACTGTCTCTGCTTTTTCATAAACGATCTATATGGGTTTTGTTTGTAAATGCTGAGTAGCACTGTTTGTGCTATTTGGCACTTTTCTCATACAGACACTTTATTTCAGGCTCCATAAGCTTCAAGATGTTGGCATATTTCTGGTCTGACAGGATTTTTGTGTTCTTTGTGGACTCTCCTACCCTGTTCTGCTCCTTTTGGTGTTGCTGTCCAAATCTTTTTGCCAGAGCCCTTTTGGCAGATTATACAGCGGGACCAGAAAACATCAACCAGTTGCTTGTTTTTGGTCAACAAGCTGGCTACTGGTTCCATATTAATACTTGACTACCACCACCAATACATAAGTTCTGATTCTACTGTGGCTTGCACTATCATCCTATGGGGAAAATAGTTGACTACAGTGAAGTGATACTAGAACTACCATCACCACTACCACCATCACCAACTGGGCTTGTAGTGTGATATGGAGCCAAGTCTAGAACAGGATATTATCCCTTCTCTAGTGAGAATGAAAGTCAGTCAACATCATCTCTTGGCATTCTCTTGAGGTCAAGCTTTTAGAGCTTGCCAAGGAAAGTTGGTGATCTAGGACATTTTATATTTAATAATCTGCCATTCAAATTTGATGCCAAATGTTAACAACAGTAGAAATGAGAAAAATGTTTTAGTAAACGACATTTTAAGATCTGCGCACTTTGAGGCATTGACATAAAAAAGGGTTAATATAAAAAAAACCCGTGTAAATGCCTAGTCTACTAAAAGTAGTCAGGAGAATATCTTGCATCACTGAAGGTCCAGATGCAGAAAATAATGCACACATGATCAACTTAAATCTTATCATTTATAAACGGGCTGCATGTGATGGGAAATACATGACACAACAGAAATGCATACATACAACATACATATATGATACAAAACTTACCAATGTATAGAAATGTATCATAATACAGTGTAACATTTTTGTATTAATATGGTGAGTGGCACATGCTGTATCATAAGACCTGTACATAGGCATGCATTGAAGGTATGTATCTAGATTGAAGTTCTTACTTTTTATGGACCACTAAATCTTGACATCAGTGCATGGAGATCACTGGGAATTGCCACACCTAGCACCTGTTTTTTCACTCAGCACACCAAGTAATAAAACCTTTATGCATAACACTTAAGTTCTAATTAGATACAAGAGTTGCAGGTAGGTCCCCATACGTACATGAGACCTTTACCAAGATACTTACTGAACCGCCTGCTAATGCCCCATGTTATGTTGCCCATAGTACATGCAGGTAGATTAACTGGTATTGATGTCAAACACTGCCCCCTGGTGGCTAATTTTACCAATGCCAAGGTCATCAAATCATACATATACTGAATTTCTCTGAGGAACAAAAACTAAAATTGCATCTTTAAATTATGAAGTGTTTGTGATGTTAAAGCATTTAATAAATGTTCATTCAGGAATCTATTTTTCTCTACACTTACATTCATTATATGAACTTTGACCCTAATGCTATCGGTAGGTATACACAACAGGGAAAACAAATTGAAATGGAGTAAAATGATGTTTCCATTGTTTTCTTCTGTACCATATTATGAACAAAATGTTTGAAAAAATGTCGGTATACAGGTTCAGATCCAAAAATGAGGGAATGGTCAAGAAGCATTATCAGTTCATACATTTTGGCATATGAACTTCATATGAATTACCCTGACCTTGATCAAAGTCTTCCAAAACTAGACCCAACTTCTAGCCTTTGTAGGGACATCTATATACACCCAGATTTTCATTCATATCTAAAATAGTACTGACAAAAATATAGAAAATGCAACATATTTTTCAGAATTAAGCTGTAATGCACCCATTGGTATTTGACCTGACTTCTGGAACCCCCCAACACTATTTCAGCTTGGACGACACAATGGGGTTATTGACAAAGGTCCATATAAATGATTTTGGGGTCTTCCACTTTTGCTCTCTCTGGTACAACGAAACTTCAAAATCTGAGTTTGGCTTCCAGTCTATCGGTAATTATTATAGTGACAAGTGAAAATAAAAATCCAAACTGGCTGAAGCTTGGTGGACTAATTTTGGCAGAACTGGTTGGGTAACTTTCGCGCATGTTCCTTCGTTATCTTCCAGGTGTTTTGCACATTGCAGGGGGAGGCCATTATTTTGAAAATGCAATTGAATATCCTTTCTTGTTGTGCTGGAGATTTATCTGAATGCAGGTTTAGAAACCAACTTTTTTTTTCCAAGTTGCCCAAACCTTCAGAAGGTTACCCAGTTTCCCACCACATGAGAATTATGGTTCGCCTTATGAAAGACACTGACATATATAATGCTGCAATTATAAATGATGAACAAAAAAGATATGTGCATGTTATAATATCACTTTATTATAATTGACTTTCAGTCCAGCTGTGCCAATTTTGATATGTTTGCAGGGCTACACTGCTATGAAACACATAATAAATTGGACAAAATGAAATACCTGTGCTATGACTTCGCATCAATAAATACTTGAAAAGACGCATCATACTGTAGACCATCCATATATGATTTCTTTCAATATTGCACCAAAAGGTAGGCACCACTCCTAGCGCCCTTGAAATATATTGTATGAGTAGACTTTCATTTTTTCCAACAGTTTTACAGCTTCGATTTATATCTCATTCAGTCACAGGAGCCTCCATCGCTATGACGTCTGTTCCGATGTCTTGTTCAAGGATCTCAATAGAAATATCTGCACCATGTTCACTTATGAAACTTGTGTCCATTTCATATACAACACTGTCGGACTCAACGTCATTTGTTACTGCTTTCCTCTTACCATATGGAACCATCTGAAGTCTTTTCTATCTAACACCACTTGCTTTGAACAGACGTATGGCCTCTGTACAACTGAGTTCACCAATGTCTGGAGAACACATGATAAATTGTGATGGTGTCAGAAACAACACCTCAAGTCAACTTGCACCTCAAAGTAGTTTTGACCCGCTTGAGAACACTAAAGCCTCTCTCAGCATATGCTGGCAGGCTCAACATCAAGGTCAATGACTGCAAGGATGTTGCTATACTCTTTTTGTGGATTCTGTTGACTGTACTAAAATATTGAAGATGTATTTTTTCATTCCTGCAGGTCAGAAATGAATAATGTAACTGACCGTGAAAGAAAACATAACCCCGACAATACCTGAACATCATATCCCATCCCTTCTCCTTCTGCAGATTTCCACTGTTTTGAGGAAAAGGCCAATTATTTTTATTTCACTTTTGTCTGTTGAAAAAGACATCTTTTTATCATGGGGGGGGGGGGGGGGGGTGGAGGCTTGGGGATGTCATGATGCAATCGACATTTTCTTTTAAACCACATATTCAACTTTTCTGACACTGCATTACATACCTGTTTATCTGTGAAAATACAGCAAATTGTTTTCCCAGGACGTGGGTCCCTCTAAAGCCATGAGACTTCATTAAAGGTCCAAGTAAAAATGTTTGATCTCAGCATGCTTTATTCCTTTTCAACTGCTTTAAAATCAACACCTTCATGCTCCCAAGTTGTATGGAACTGATCCACAAAGAGGCCAACATCACAGTCTCCAAAGTCTTAACAAAGGTGGACAAATACCATAATTTTTTTTCCGACAAAATTGCCCAACATTGTGCAGTAATTGCATTCAGTATTCAATATGTTTACCTAATTAACAGAGCATCTGTTATATATATTGTATTCCATTTACTTTTGTCATCAAGCCAGGAACAAGTTGACAGAATAACATGTATATATTTTTCAATGATAATAATTAACTTGCACATTCTCTTTACTTGGCCAACTTTTGACATCGGTAATACAGGCAGCTTTCAACACTGCCTCAGAAGCATCTTTAAAGCGTCCCTGGAGCCTGTACTTTAGTCCAATCAGAAATTTATTTGTCACTGCACAAATATCTCTGGGCCTTTAAGTCCATATCCTTGCAAGATGGTGTGTATTTCTCTGAATTGGGGATGCCGCTGAAAATAAAGCCAAATTCAGGTGTGTAAACTTCAACGGTGAATCAATATATTGTTTCCCTTTGTTTGTAGTAGTAGGTATAATGCAAAACCAAACCAGAGTTTTAGGGAGAAATATAATTCATAAAAACCTCTGCCAGGAGAGTCACCATTACAATTGTAATACATTTCAATAGTATTAAAAAACAACATAGCACAAACAATATCATAAAATTTAATAATATTGATTTCTCTTTAAAAATAATAACAAAACAGACAGACCGATTAGCCTGATTGGGTACTTCTTTAATGTGTCCAATGTGGTATCCATGACCTCTCTCATGTCTTTAATTGTTGGGTGCTCCTTCTGAGGAAGCAAGGAAAACTTGTTCAGAGTGGTAGCAACATCGAACATAAAGTATACAAATTAAATTAGCTTCTTCCGCAAAAACTTCTGCAGCTTTGCTTTTGGTGTCCACCATCCCTGAATGAGATTAAACCTATCAATAGAAATATCAGTAAAAACATACTCAGTTTATTGTCTTTTAAATTGTGTTCATAACAACATCAAATCTGAAAGTAAACAATTTGAAATAAATTTAAGCCAGTGATCCTGCAAATAACGTATACCTGTCCTTGTCATATAATACTATAGAATCAGGTACTTTTGTGCTTTAAACATAATTTCAAATAAATTTAATCCAGTAACTCCTGGAAATGAAACTTATCTGACTGTCAAATCATATTGTAGTATAATGTACTTTATGTGGCAAGAGATCAGTTCATTTTACCAATATTTACAAAATGACATGATCAGCACAGAGAGTAATTATAAACTGAAATATTATACATTAAAACTGAATCAGTCTTAGTGCATACATGGAGCTATTATATTATCTGTATATCATATCTGCATAATGGCTCTATGTCGCATACAATGACATGAAGCATTTTTATAATAAAGATAAAAAATACTAACCTGCTGCAGATGCTCTATGATGACTCCATAGCTTTCCTTCAGTCTGTATAGGGCTGCCTTCAGGTGCGGAAGCCATCTCGTTCCACCCACGCGCGTTGCAACAATGCCTGTGATATTCCTTGTGGCTGCTAGTCTCCTTAACTGGGCTATGTTTTTACTACTACCATGGTAGAACAGGTACAATCCCGATAATGGACTTGGCATTTTTTTAATACAAGTCAATACGTTTCAGACCATATTTATATTCTGGTTCCCGATGGTGTGAATAGCAATGAATGGCTTGTAATGAAGGCTGTTTCTTTTCCAGAAGTGCTACAACCCCATTATTCTTTCCAACCATAACAGAAGCCCCATCACTCCAAAATCCAACCAGGTTTATTTCATTTTTTTTTGCATGCAAGTCTTGTTGATTTAGGTACAAATGTTTCTCAACACATTCTATGATAACATTTTTCAATGTTAGGGCATCAAGCTTCTCCACATCTTCCCCTCTATTCCCCTCAGTGACACAGTTTTTATCACAATTGTCCTGTGTGTTGTCCTTGTTTCATCAAATTGTTCTTCCATACAACCTTACTGCAATTGCCGTTGTGATTGTAAATCACAAAAGGACCCAACGAGGTCCTGAACAAATTGATGTGACCACACTTTGGTGTTATGCACCATTGGTTAGGCACCAGTGGTGAAGCTAAAATCAAGATAACACGAATGCCAGGACTTTGGACGCTTGCCATGATATATGAGCCTATTGTGTCCGAGCGTAATTTCACGAGGGTTTTCAGTGGCGCTAATAACATAAACAAGGACTTAGGCTTTTTAACATTATCTCTTCAATACCACTATCATGAGATGAATCGGTCAATAAATATTAGATCCCATTCACTTTTATAACATTATATATGCATGTTTATGTATACATATATATATATATATATATGTACATATATATGCATATATATTTGTGTATTTGCCATTTTACTTATATGAAATTGTATATATATATACATATATATATATATATATATATATATGTATATATATATATATATATATATATATATATATATATATATATATATATATATATATATATACATGTAAAGTGTGTCAGGGAAATGATACAGCAATCATTGCGATATGTTTTCTTCAGTTATATTCTTATCTTGTACCGGAAAATAGTGCCTATTCAACTAAGATCACCCAATTTGTGACTCCATAGCGACATTCCCAGCCCTTCACGCAGTTGTTTTTTTAAAGATATTCTATTCAAGCAATTGGCCAACAGGGTTGCCCTATATGTATATTAACCACTCATGCACATCATGATAATATGATATAAGTGGTTGACAGAAGGCATGAAGTACACAGACAAGTAGACCGAACAGTCTAAGGTATACATGTTGACGAACATACAGATAGAGTTTATTTTACCGAATTAACAGTATAACTAATAGGTGGTATCTTGCATCGGTGTTGTATCGTGAAAATCAATTCATAGAGGTTCAAAACGTTTGAACTGTTTCTCAGTAGCTGTGCAAAGGCTTACAATTTCGCCATTGTGGCTAAAGGTGCATTCGTTGGAGCCACACAGTGGTTTGTTCTGGTGAGAACACACACATCTAGCCCACACAAATTTTGTGTATTGGGTGGTGTTTTTAGCCAAACACCCATATAATTGTTAATTAACTCATTCCACTCTGATTGGAGACGGAATCAGCATCTTTCCTTGGTGCGCTCTGGGGGCAGTGCGCCCAGTAGGCACCACGGAAAGCTGTTGACCATGGGCATATACTTCCAAATGACCTTCCATGCAAGTTTCTTCAAAAAAATTTTGAAAAACGATCATCAGACGACATTTAGATGTAGGCAGGAAAAGGCGTCATTAGGGTGGAATGAGTTAATCTATTCATTATGCTTCTTCCTGGCTGAGGCTTTGTTTCCCATGATTGATACCCTCGTCAGCGGGTGTGAATTTTTTGCGACTTTTGCTAAAATCACACAACATTTATTCAACATGATGTGGACCTGTTTGATTCTTACATGGATACAGAAAGGAGTCATGTATTGATTCATCAGGCCACTCTCCACGGCACAGGTGCACGCGTGTCAGTCATTCCCTTTCACGCGATGGTGGTGATCCAAGCACTGGGAGAAGACCACCGTGCACAGTCAGAGTAGTACACACAGGAACTCTCTCCGCTATCTCCCGCGGCGAGCTGTTCAGAAACCACTCCAATTTATTGATTTTTTTTTTTTTGGTTTCGTAGGAAAAAGGCATTATTTCAAAGTAAAAGTGGTGATTTAAAATAAGACCACACTTGCAAAAACAAAACACAGAAATTACCAAATATCCTTTATTTCTAACACATACTGTTGTAACACAGTGAGGAACTAAGAGAGTCGGCCATCACATTGGTAGCACTCATTGTTCAGCTGTAATTTCCAGTACAGCAACTATGGTTACACACAACGACGTAGGTCCTAATTGTGCTCCAACTAAATATTGTTCTCTGATGTCAGTATTTTGTCTTCACTGAATATGCGGCCAAATTGCGCTCGAGTCCCAGTTCAGATACTCTTAGAAAGAGGCTGGTAAGCGTTATTTGCCGGATGCGTTATATTCAATTTTTCTTTGTGAATCGTAACACTTGATTTTTTCCTTTTTTCATTTGATGCCGAACTGTCACTGGAACTTACGCTCAAGAGTTTAGTCATAAAAGTGCTTCTTATTTTCCATGAAACAACATTGCTAAGTCCCACGAGGCTTCTTCATAAGCCTTGATCACGAAAGACACCCTTGTTTCTTTGGTGTGTATCTTTCTTGACAAATTTAGTCGAATAGAAAGACACATCACCCTCATCATAAATAGATTATTAACGGAATGTCTACCACACATAAAAGTACAAGGCATCCATCAAATATTATGAAAACCATACACAAAGTCCAACATTTCATTGCTTGCTACTTGTACTCATAGCACCCATTTTAAGTCAAGATTAAACATCTACACACAGATTGTCACAGCAAATACACACCTGCCACTGCTAGATGTTCCTCTTGCGATTCTACTTAAAAGTATATTACTAAAACGTTAAGAAGTACTGATATTTTACGTTTTTTTTCTTTTTCGAAACCATCTGAAAACTAACTCCCATGTCTCTTCTAAATTAAAGAATATGGCTTCTATTAAAACGCTGTTGTAGACCTTGCAGAGCTTCCTCCTGCTCCTCCCCTCCCCCGGCCTGGGTAGAAGACCAGTTTCCACAGCGCCATGCGAACTTGTTGACAAAGGACTTCTGTCTTGATAGGCCATTTACTATTTTCAATTAGTATATTTTCCATTCATGGAATGGAAAAATATATATGTAAAAGCATTGAAGGAGACGACATTTTATATGAAGGCGCTTTTGAATGGTTTGAGCGGGAAAGGACTATTTCCCCAACTCACGAAATATGGTCATGTCCTGGCACATACTTACATCGCTCTTATCAACATTTGTAAACTTTCGGCTGTCACTGTTCGCTACCCTTGCGGTAGCTCCACCATGATGCCAAAAAAATTATAATAAGCAAAATGTAATTCATTTGTTGCACCTCCTTTACTCGGGAAATATTAAAGCTCAGCTACGTGCTTGATTATCCAACAGAGGCCGGGTGAGTGGCTACATGCTTGATCAGGAAGGAAAATTCATTTAAATTGGAATTTGACGGTAGAGCGTCTGTTTGGCTATTGAAAATTACATATGTAGCTTCACGACTACTTCACGACCTTGCACCAAAGACTGACACATAGAACATCCACTCATAATGAAAAGATAGACACAAGAGGCAGTAAATTCACACATACACACATTCAAAAAATAGACTTACGCTCAGTTGACAAAACACCAAAGTCCCAAAGATGAAACAAACAGGTTCTGATACTTAGGGTAATTATTCTATAGTTCTAAAGCAATACAACAACTATCCAGTCTCAAACCCTGTACTGTCTGAAGATTCTAAGGCACTACAAAGGTTTTACACCAATAATAAAGGGTTTTCCCTTGCTGAGCCGCCCAAATATGGACGCAAAATAGCTTCTGATGAGCAAGACCAACCCATAACCAGAATAATTAATTACCAAACAGACTTACTAATCCTAAACCTTAGCCAAACCATGGCCCTGCTATTGTTTTGCTTCCTTACAATCCTGTCAACAATTTCTAACTTTATAAACTAAAACATGACGTCATAGAAATATAAATAAATAAACGAATGAATAAATGAATGAATAAATATATAAATAAATAAACAAATAAATAAATAAATAGATAAATAAAGCATGTTGATACCTGAGCACAAAATTATTTTCATGAAGAAAGAGACAATCCGACTTCGCTTTAATTTTTTGTAACTAGGTAGGGAAACCTAGACAGATCTGTGAATCGAGCAATGCAATTGTGCATAAATCCAGTGTTGCTATGCACTAGGGTGTTTGACAAGTGGACGCGCCTGCATCGTAGATATTCCAGACATTGAAGGATCATGAAGTTCGCGTAAATCCAATATTGCTATGCATTGATGGATTTGGCAGGTGGACGCACCGTTAACATCGATATTCCAGACATTGAAGGATTGTTAATGGAACTAGAAGCACCATCGTGACAAGCAGTACTTGTTTCTCTCTTTAAAGACGAAGCAAAAGGCATAACGGTGATATCGTCGACCCTGTTTCCGTGCACGTAAATAAGGTGCATCTATACAAGCAAAGCATAAATTAACCAAACGTTAGTTTTCATTGTACATCTACCTCAACAATCTTGAGCTTCGTCGTCTATTTTTAAGCTTCTTCAATTTCATTTTATCAATATCCTGATAAGTGTGGCATTGATATAAGTTTACATTTACATAAATTTTCATCCTCAATATATAATTACTCACTAGTGGCTCCTAAAAAGCCACATGGGATGGTGAAATACATCTGTTCATATATGAAACAACGAACAACTGAGCATTTTTGTAGTAGTACATGTACACACTTTGACTGTTTGTAACGCAGACGTGCTATCTGGCGTACAAGTGGAGTGAACAAGCATGGCAGTTAGTCTATATAGCAGACAAACATACCGAATGAAAGAAAAGAGAAAATGATAACTCGATACCACGAAAGAAAGTCTTTAAGATTTGTGTACCTTTTACTTCGTGTATGAATCTATTATCATACCGCTTTTGGAGTTTGTAAGTCCAATAGTGTCTAAGAAAGTTGTCGGACAAAATTGCTAGTGACGAAAAAGCATCAAACGAAGAAAGAAGGGAAGAAACCCAACAAAAAGAGAATGTCTGTCTTTGTACACAGACATGAATATAATAATTATTATTTTGCATTGGCACTGAGGTAACCAATCAGATGTCTCATGTGCCTGCCCTGTAAAACTTCATATTTGGGAAGTTGAAACCATAATATTGGGCAACACGTTCATGTCATACGGAAAAGAACTATCCTTAAGTATTAAAAAGGTGATGATACGGCATACGCCCCACGTGATGTTACGACATGCACCATATGGATGCACGTGATGGATGAGAGACGTCACACCACGCATTTCAGATCCATGTTGTAGCCCTATCTTAGTCAACCAGACAGCAACCAAAGCTCAGTTTGCGAGTAACAATTGCTACATCAATGTATATCATTGCTTAGATTGCAAAATAAAACAAACGTTGGATAGCAGGTCGTCCAATATGAAGTTTCACCGGATTCCAAAAGGGTAATCTTGGGCGAGGCGAACATCATTTTTGTCGTCCCGTAAAACTTCATATTGGACTCCCTGCCATCCAATATTTGTATAATAAAGGGTCACTACACATATTTATGACCCGTCCGGGGTTCAGTGTTACCTTTGATCCAAATACGAGAATGAGAGTGGTGGTGGCACAGACCAGGACACTGACGGCAATAACAGCATAAGAGATGTTATGCTGATTCTGAGCTAGTAGATTGACTAGAGGTACCGTTATAACTGACATAATCATGACGTTGTATACACACATGCCAATCTGCTTGGAGTCATTCAGGGCCTCTACGCGTACATGCCGCGTCTCCCAGGCAAAAAATATACCAAATATTATAAGCAGAGCTAAAAAAAACAGAAATAACGAGGTTACAATGACATCATGTCGTTAAATGGCACCTCCCATGTTTGTTATGCTGATTCTGAGCCAGTAAATTTTTCAATAAAGGTACCGTTATAACTGACATAAAAATGACGTTGTCTAAACACATGCCAATGTGGTTGGAGTCATTGAGGGCCTCCACGCAAACCTGCCGCGTATTACCCCATTCTAAGGTACTGAGATGGAATCATGGACCATGCTGAGTCTAAAATGAAACTCGTCACTTTTCAGATCCACAGTCCAGGCAACCCAGCAGATAACTAGTCACGCTGAACCGTGTGTAAATGTGATCACAGTTCATCCTGGCATATACATAACACCTCCTACGGGGAAACTCGAAAAAGAAAACAGTGATACTGCAGCTGCAGTCCGTGTAAGTACATCATAAAGTCTACATAATATGAGTTGTATACTTCTCTTAACTCCAACGGAAGCTAATTCCAAAGTTCTCATCATTACTACACCTAAATGTTCCATGACTGAGTTATGACCCTACATGAATGACAACTTCTAAATGCAAGATCTTTCTTATAAATATGATTGTTTTGTTTAATCATCAAACCAAGTTAGTAATTGAGCATGACTTTTTGATGAAACAGTTTTTTTACAGCCACTTGCTTCCTGTATTACGATAAGCAGGCAACATGTCGCTTAATGACAACTTCCATATTTTTTTCCCTTTTTTTTATCATAAGCCAGACAAAGTGTAACTCCTGCGCGTTCGAATGTTTGGCAGCCACTCCAAAGCTTCATACCATAAGAGTTGATCTTACTTCAGCTCCACGTCCTTGCTGTCCGGCTATATCATCACCTATCATTACTAGATACATTCATGTTTATTTAAATGTTTTTGACAGGAAAAGGCTAAAAGTACATCAGCTTCTCAAAACAAACTGTATTGAGCGCAAAGGATTCAGGCGTATGACAAAATACAAGCCACGCTTAATTAGGAGTGTTTTATTCATCGTAGGCACAAAATTATGTGTATTATATCGGATCTCACAGTAGCATGCAACAGTGCTAACATGAAAGCTCTATATTCACGTGCCATACACCAACCGTCGTACTTAAAAACAAACATTGTGTCTTACGGTAAGCGGAACAAAACCGAACCATTCATATCTTGCATGATTAATTTAACCCGCCATTGCAACACTGGGAACTGAGACGTCTTTACTTGGCGTATGTTAGGCTGTAGTTGGTTGATTAATTGATTGATGTGTTAATTAATTTACAGGGATGTTGATAGCAGATTGAAAGGTGGAATGTGGATTAGAATAATAAACGTTAAAATTAGCGCCACCTTTCGATTAGCAATGAAGGAGTTAAACTTCATTTCTGTTACACACGGTCATGCTTTTGTAAAAGAAGGATCGCTCGTTGCGCACTCCTAACGTTAGAATGCTTTCAGTTTTTTGCTGCCTGCTAATTGAACCAATCAAACTGTTTGGTCATGGAATACCCGACAATCGTCCACAATATAACCTGATCCAATATCACAAATGAGTGTTGGATCAAACACAAAAGGTAAATACATACACAGAACAACTTTTTTCTAAATCTTCAACCTAATAATCCTGCTTATGAAAAATATCTGCAAGATCAATAAAGTCAGAGTGATTAATCTGACATCAAAGAAAGTCAACTAAAGCTTGGAGTCTACGGAATGAAGCAAATTCTTCGTGAGTGTGTCCACTGGATACCAGAGTTGGGCTTCGGGTTTTTCAATAAATTTGCCTCGCTGATGTATTAAATCAACTTGTAGTCTGCGGGGTAGCAGGTTTTCGTTTTGGCATTTCACACGACATTAGTAATTGTGCCCGAGTTGTTTTGTGTGTATTGCAACATACGGCATAAGACATTGATCTCAGCTTTTCTGGTTCAACTTGCCGGGCAGACTGAGCTAAATAAAGCCTTATGTTGAGCATGAGATTCTTTGATGTTGAAGATAAGAGGTTTCTAGTATCATTCGCGGAATGAAAAAAAAACCACAACAACACTCCCCCCCCAAAAAAAGACAGAAACACACACACACACACACACATACACACACACACACACACACACACACACACACACCATAATGACATAAAAAAGACAAACAAAAACACCCCCTCAAAAAACCGTGTTTCAAACGAAAAAAAATGAGGATTGTGGCACAACTGTCAATCGTAAATTTAAATTGAAAAGCCGAAACTACGCAGTTTCTATTTTGTGATCATAGTCGTCAGGCTTTAATTTTGAACGCAGGTTTATAAGCATTCGTCTGTGGAGACTTTGGTCTCCAAGGTTAGAAAACAATATTACAAAACGAGACATCCTTCAGATTATGCATTCATTTATTCATTTTTCTCCAAGCCATAATCAAAAGTAATGTGCGGCAAATATGACTGTAAAAGAGCCAATGCGCATTTTGAAATTCATTGTCATCATATGTTTAAAATTTGTACCATGATGTTTAAAACATTAAAAAGTTGGTACTTTTCCCAACGGAAAACTTGTAGAATAGGGAATGCTGAACATAGGTATTTAACCAACAGCCGTAGCGCCCTTTGGCACGTTCACTAATATATAAATACATTTAAACTACACTCAGGTACATATTGAAAGGGCTCGTTAGGTTTAGGTAGAGTCACATAATTTCTTCGTACATTCTTCCAGCAAACCCGTGATTGGAACGCTAGCTCAGATGTTGCTTATGATGATACAGTTCACAACTGACTTGCCTTTAAATGCGTACAATCCGCCCATCCAGTAGTTTATATATCGACATGTACACACGTCTATCTGCGGTTCCAAAATGCGTCCATCGTCCAGAGGGTCTTCCTGCAGTTAGAAACCATATATATATATATATATATATATATACACAAATCTATATATATATGTGTGTGTGTATATATATATATGTATGTAAATATATATGTATATATATATATATATATATATATATATATATATATATATATATATATATATATATATATATATATATATATATTGGATTTTAAGCAACATCGTAATTTTCTTTTTAAAGCTCCGGTACAACGCCTTCTAACTGCCAAAAGCTATTGACAAATCGCAAACCATGCTTAAAGGGCAAAAAGCCAACGGTATTCATATAAAACGTTTGCTGGTAGATAAAGTTATGTGAAGATACAACAACGTCAAGTCCCTCATGAAATGAGCCAGGTTATACCATTTCAGTAAAACACAGAGCTTTAATTTCCGATCTCGTCTCCTACTACTATGTATTTGGATTCATTTGCTAGCATATTAATATATTGAACAAGGTAAACACAGGGAATTCCACGGACAGAGGGCTGGCATTATGTGTACTTTACCGTAACTTAAAGATTAGCAGCGGGGGCTAATTTTTTTAAGGTCACTATCATCATTATAAGTAGTTTTATATGGCGAAAATGTCAAAAGACCACCAAATTACTTTCTTCCATTTCCTGCAGAAAGGTGATATGGGTGTTCCAAAAGAGCAAAGTAGCATTTTTCTATTATACCTGTCTCCCAAACATGAAATACGCAAGGTTTTTGAGGTCGAAATTCAAAATGGCGCTCCAGCCATTGTCGCTTTAAATCTGTCATACCATCCGTAAGTTTCAAAAGAAAAAAAAATGCCTTCAGGTCAAGGTCACTTGTTTGCCTTTAACTGCCAAAAAGGTAAAAGATATACGAAAAAATAATTTCGTTCTCTGTGAAAAGGCATATTGTTCATGGAAGTATACATTTGGATAAGTCCTGTCTACAAATCTCATCAGTAAAAAAATTACTTATTTGTATCATAAAACGATGTATATTGCATTTGTTATCCACCTTATTTATTTCTAAAATTGTAGTAATACAATTATAATATCATCATCCGAATAGTGAAACTCTTCAAGGGGGGGGAAATTTCCAGTCCCAATTCATTTAATCTTAAGTGCCCTCTAATTTTTGCAGTGAATACATACTTGATCCTTGTTGTCAGATGCTTTTTTTTTGTTGATTAGTACCTTTTGTAAATGAAATATAATTTACACTATCAAATACAAAAATAAGTTCAAACAAAAATTGTCTAAATTTAGACCTTATGTTAATTTGAAATAATTTTATGTGCACTTTAAAAAATTTTTATGGTAACTTTCAAACGAGTGTATATTAGGCAATGGCTTCAATTATAGTGGCATAATTCCCACACAAATTCGCGGGCAACGTTCCGTCGACCTAACCCAACATCGGCCATTCCTTCAACAATCTTCTGTATAGTTCTCAGAATTTTGTGCACTTCAGGATTTGTTTTTCTGTGTTGTTATTCCGATGTGCTCTGGCAGCAGCATGGCTGGTCAGATATGATATGTAAATCCTTGCACAGACAATGCACATTGAAGTGAATTTAGTGTTGCGCAAGAGGTTATGAATTTTTTTTTTTCAAAAACTATATCATGCCAAAACACGATGGTCTTGAAATGTGTATTCACAATATGCTACGGATCAAATCTCTGTAGAATTGCACACAGATACCACGTTTCCATCCCGTATGAGACAATGAAGGATTCTCACCAACATTGTAACGAAGGTGCAGCGGCTAAGTAACATACACTGCGAAACATGATTGATGTTTGCCTGCTGGTGATCAGTTCACTTTGCTTATAATAATCTTCAAACGTCGCCCACAGATGTTGCCAAAGGGGAGTCTCAAAAGTTCGGATAGGTGATCCCAAAAAGTTTCAACTACTGCAATGCATGTGGCTGTTGCAGCCAGAGCTTGACAATTTTGAATCTGTTGTTCAATTTGTACAATCAAGTCTTGCTTCAAAAACATATTTTGTTTGGTTACTTTGAAAGCATAGAGCAACATGATTAGTCAAAGTACAGATGGTTACGCCAAGCTGAAACACCTTCAATACAATCATGAGTACTAAGAACCATGAGCTCATCAACATTGGTTTAACCCTACAGTTTTGTGCCTCGTCAAAAGACATCGGTGATATATACACCATTGAAAAACTCTGTTCCGCCACTGGACGTGTGGGTAAAGAACAAAGTGTCTTTACTGTAGATAAAGCTATCTATACAACTGCATAGGACATCGCACTTCAAAAGCTCATGAATTAAGCTACTTCCTCCCCAGGTTTCACATAGTCATGAAATTTCTTTGTTGCAATTGGTATTATGCAAGGCTAAGGTTTGGAAGAAATTCTTAAATGTGCGATTCATGGTTCTAATATAGTCCCAAAGACTCTTGATGAAAATTATTACAATTGTGGCAGTCACCTAGTCATTTTTAGGGTCACCCTTTGGCAACATATGTGGGGGAATTTGAAAACCATTGCAAGCAAACTTCATGTCAAGGGAGTGGACAGCCTGGCTTCCATGACTGCTGAGGTGAACGCAAAAAAATGGACACAGCACAAGGTGTACATCCTGACATCAGACCTAAGTGTCCTAGTTAAACATCTTGAACAGTTTTGCGTATAAATTTGTGCTAAGTGATTTGTTACTTTTTGGGAGGGAGGGGGCAGTTTCTGAACTCTATTACACGGCTGCTCAGTCTCAACAGAGGCAAGAGAGATGGCATCCGGAACCTCTCCTCGATACAATTGCCGGCATCATACTATATGACATTACAGAAGGACAAACCAATTATTCTCAAGATTGCCACGCTATTGTATGGATATTGGGGTCACCTGCAGCCGTGGTACTTGAAAGGCATGAAGAATTTGGGCTGTGAAACTTTGCAGTGAAGAAGAGAGCCATTGCCATAATGAAGACACATAAAATGTAGTCAGTACCTTCTAGAAATAGCATTTATCGTTATAAATTCCACATTAGGAATTTCAATATAGTAAATTTAAAGCAGCTTAAGGTTTCAGAAGCAGCCAAAGAACTACAAGAAAGATTTGTAATCACTAACAATGATTAAGCAGGTAACAATTCTAATATCATGTGCAAAAAATATCATCTGGATGTTTTGGAAAGGGAACTTGGCATAAACAATATTTCAGGCATAAGAGGAAATGACATATAACTGACACAAACAATCCATTTCTAATTCGATATATACACATATGGATGAGATGGAAAGAAATTTTAATGTCGAAATTTCTGAGGAGGACTCCTCTCTTCCACTTTTTTCTGTACCCAAATTACATAAAACTCCTTTTAAATCAAGACTCATGAAACACGTCTGTGAAATAAATTGTGTTTGCAGTATTAACAGCTCTTGTGAATTTGTATCTGAATTTAAAGATTAAAAAGCAAAAACTATCAAATGTTTTGATTTTTCTACACTGTACACAAATCTACCCGTAGATGCAGTCAAAAATTCTCTTTCAGAATTAATTAGCAAACTGTTTTAACAAAATGGTAAACCATACATAAATATTAGTTCGTATTCTAGGAAAGCATATTGGTCTCACAAAAAATGTTCAAAAAGTAACTCTCTTACACTGTTCAGATTTTGGTAGATGCTGTAAAATTTCTTTTGGAAAATACTTTTGTTCAATTTGGACCATTGGTTTTTCAACAAATCAAAGGCATTCTATTAGGTAGCAACTGCTCCCTTCCTTTATTTATTTTTTAACCAGGCTTGCTTTTTACCTACATGGATAAATTGATGAAATACGATTTTCATTTGGCTACAAAATTATCAAACAATGCAAGATATATTTATGACATTGCTTGTGTACATGTGCAAAATTTTAATGAAATTGCTAAAGAAATTAACCGCAAACATATTCCTAACTATATTAACTACAAGTTTACAACTAAATAGAAATTGAATTCCTGGAGACTTTCATAGTGAGAAGTAGGTGTCATCATGGAGTTTGTTTCACATTTCTGGCACAGGATTTCCATTGTT